>OY744537.1:44284903-44354903 GCA_963556195.1 Sepiola atlantica
TTCCTATGTTAAAGAACTAACTTTATGTCAGATCCAGTCTTTTGTGAGAAAGAAAGGTTAATATTACCTGATGCTTCGACTCGGATCAAAGTGTAAGAAATAAAATTAAATTCAAATGATTAGGGATATTTTATATAATAGAGTAAATGTGAAATTGTAGTGACTTTTAAGATGCAAGTTAGGCACAGGTGAGGAAAGAGAGAACGGAACAGTGCTTGGACGAATAGGTGAGACTGCGTCGGGTTAAGAGTACGATAGACAGAGGATGACCACCGATTCCCACACCACCCACTCTTTTGAAGGCCTTGTGCCTAATTTGTTTAAATTGTATCATTATTCTCTCAGCAAATGAATAATTCAAAGTGTAATATATGTTCTAGTCGATCTCAGGAGTCCATCTGCCCAGGCATTACCTCCAACTATTGGGAGGGACGGTTGCTTATGATTGATCACCTGAAGAACCCTCACTGGGGATTTTGTCATCATTTTGCGATTTCATCCATTAAAACAGAGGTGAGGATAACCGTGCACAGTGGATTACGTTACTACAGGATGACGTCATCTATTAAAACATAGAGAGGGATAAGCGTGCACAGTGAACGATGTCGCAAAATGATGACGTCATCAATCGAACCAGAGAGAGGGAAGGAGATTTCTTGCTTGCTTGTAAGACGTTACAAAAGGCGTCGTGCACACTTGATGACGTCACCAAAGGCGAATAAATGAAATACATTAAGATTGATAGAGGGAGTAGTGGGAGGATGCAAATAACGTAAATAATTAAAAGAGAAAACGAAGAGAGAGATGAGAATGAAAGGGAGAAAGAGAATATAGACAAAAGTGAAAGGAAACGGGAAGAGAGATATTGTTCCTAATTTTCATAAACGACAACTCTGATGGGTATATTTGCTAATGACACCACGCTCTATTCTTGACATGTGGGCAAATTGAACACACACATATCCAAGGCAATGGCTGAATTCTTAGAAAATGACCTCCAGTCTGTAGTGGAATGGGGCTATAAATGGACGGTTGCATTTAAGACAAAGTTCTTTTCCGTTAACAATTATAAGAAACCTTTCAAACCACCGATTGCCGTTGCTAATGTCCCCCCCCCCCCCGAGGATTCAACATTTAAACCCCTTGGCTTAACATTCATAGGCAACATGAATTGGAACAGATTCATTGAAGATACTGCCAAGTCTGCTGCAAAGAAAGTGGGCTCCCTCTTCCTTGCTAGAAAATTTCTCACACCTGCCAGTATCCTATATCTCTATAAAGCCACCATTTGCTCATGCATGAAGTATTGTTGCAACATCTAGGCTGGTGCACCAACCACTAGTCTCTCACTCTTAGACAGGGTCCCAAAAAGAGCCTCTAGCCCAATAGGTCCCACACTGTCTACCAAACTTCAGACCCTGTCCCATCGCCACAATTATATCCCTGTGCTTGTTTTACAAGTACTTCAATGGAATGTGCTCAGACGAACTTGCTGTACTTGTGCCCCCTCAACGTAAATACCCCGAACAACTCGACAAGCAGCAAAATCCCACCCCTTCACCGTTGAAGTTCCCAGATGCTGGAAATCTTTCTACTCCAATAGCATTTTCCTTGAACCGCTTGCCTTTGGAATTCTCTCCCTGCTCCCTATTTCCCCGACTGTGCCAACATGGAGAAATTTAAATGTAACGTGAACAAGCATCTCGCTGCACAACTCCCCACTTAGAATGCCCCTATAAATCTGGCCTATAATTCACAGTAGCCCCTTACGTCTCAGTGGCAAGGTGCCTTGCTTGGGCTGAATAAAACTAAGTAATATAAATATATACACATACCTAACTTGATATAAATACAGTTAACATATATACCAAATACTGACCCAACGGTTCACGGATGGTCTAGAAGTAGATATAGTTAACGAAAATATACATCTACACACGAAATAAATGATACCGTAACACTGCCAAGGTACAACTCTGCATTCAAGTTGTCCTTTTTTCCAATTCCCAAATATTTCAAAACAAGTAAGTTAACAAGTTAACAATCCAAGGGAGATCATTCTTCCTCAGACAGGCAATTATACAATCAAAGGGAGGTTACTCTTGTTCGCAAGTTACATTACATCAACCAAAATGAACTAAAATAAGACCAATTATATAAGTGCTTACATCACTATCTAACGTATAACTTTGTAAGTCTAAAAACGCCATATTTGTAAACATATTCATCTAATCTTTAATCAACTTTATCCAGCTTGTTAATTTAAGTTATTTTATAAATCTTTTGTCAATCATCACCATAAGGAACCCCTCCCTTGTTTCCGACACTTTATTAGTGACTGTTATTATTCAGGCACTGCGGGTTGGCGACGCTACTTGCCTACAGCTAGGTGTCCACATACAGCGCCTGGTATTCCCAAATGGTCACCCATCTGGTACTGGCTCAACGTTGCTTAACTTCGGTGATCTAACGAGAACCTGTGTGTAAACGTGATTATGCCGTATGCATTTTGTTAATATCAGTAAAGAAATGTACACAAACCCATGCCATGTGGTTGTTGTTTTCCCAAATATTGAGAGAATTATATGAAAGATTTAAAGTTACTGTTTTTTTCCTTTCCAACAGACAAGGATTTATTTTACATTTGATCTCTTAATCAAAACCTGTCTATTTTTATATGAGAGAATTGGATAAAAAAAAATGTCTATTTTTATGTGAGAGAATTGGATAAACAAATGTCTATTTTTATATGAGAGAATTGGATAAAAAAAAATGTCTATTTTTATGTGAGAGAATTGGATAAACAAATGTCTATTTTTATGTGAGAGAATTGGATAAACAAATGTCTATTTTTATATGAGAGAATTGGATAAACAAAATGTCTATTTTTATGTGAGAGAATTGGATAAACAAATGTCTATTTTTATATGAGGGAATTGGATAAAAAAATGTCTATTTTTATGTGAGAGAATTGGATAAACAAATGTCTATTTTTATGTGAGAGAATTGGATAAACAAATGTCTATTTTTATATGAGGGAATTGGATAAACAAAATGTCTATTTTTATGTGAGAGAATTGGATAAACAAATGTCTATTTTTATGTGAGAAAATTGGATAAACAAATGTCTATTTTTATATGAGGGAATTGGATAAACAAAATGTCTATTTTTATGTGAGAGAATTGGATAAACAAATGTCTATTTTTATATGAGGGAATTGGATAAACAAAATGTCTATTTTTATGTGAGAGAATTGGATAAACAAATGTCTATTTTTATATGAGGGAATTGGATAAACAAAATGTCTATTTTTATGTGAGAGAATTGGATAAACAAATGTCTATTTTTATATGAGGGAATTGGATAAACAAAATGTCTATTTTTATGTGAGAGAATTGGATAAACAAATGTCTATTTTTATATGAGAGAATTGGATAAACAAAATGTCTATTTTTATGTGAGAGAATTGGATAAACAAATGTCTATTTTTATGTGAGAGAATTGGATAAAAAAATGTCTATTTTTATGTCAGAGAATTGGATAAAAAAATGTCTATTTTTATGTGAGAGAATTGGATAAAAATGTCTATTTTTATATGAGAGAATTGGATAAACAAATGTCTATTTTTATATGAGGGAATTGGATAAACAAAATGTCTATTTTTATGTGAGAGAATTGGATAAACAAATGTCTATTTTTATGTGAGAAAATTGGATAAACAAATGTCTATTTTTATATGAGGGAATTGGATAAACAAAATGTCTATTTTTATGTGAGAGAATTGGATAAACAAATGTCTATTTTTATATGAGGGAATTGGATAAACAAAATGTCTATTTTTATGTGAGAGAATTGGATAAACAAATGTCTATTTTTATATGAGGGAATTGGATAAACAAAATGTCTATTTTTATGTGAGAGAATTGGATAAACAAATGTCTATTTTTATATGAGGGAATTGGATAAACAAAATGTCTATTTTTATGTGAGAGAATTGGATAAACAAATGTCTATTTTTATATGAGGGAATTGGATAAACAAAATGTCTATTTTTATGTGAGAGAATTGGATAAACAAATGTCTATTTTTATGTGAGAGAATTGGATAAAAAAATGTCTATTTTTATGTCAGAGAATTGGATAAACAAAATGTCTATTTTTATGTGAGAGAATTGGATAAACAAATGTCTATTTTTATATGAGGGAATTGGATAAACAAAATGTCTATTTTTATGTGAGAGAATTGGATAAACAAATGTCTATTTTTATATGAGGGAATTGGATAAACAAAATGTCTATTTTTATGTGAGAGAATTGGATAAACAAATGTCTATTTTTATATGAGGGAATTGGATAAACAAAATGTCTATTTTTATGTGAGAGAATTGGATAAACAAATGTCTATTTTTATGTGAGAGAATTGGATAAAAAAATGTCTATTTTTATGTCAGAGAATTGGATAAAAAATGTCTATTTTTATGTGAGAGAATTGGATAAAAATGTCTATTTTTATATGAGAGAATTAGATAAAAAATGTATATTTTTATGTTAGAGAATTGGATAAAATCTCTCTCTCTCTCTCTCTCTCTCATATATATATATATATATATATATATATATATATATATATATATATATATATATATATATATATATATATATATACGCCAATATTTTATGTATACTTATAAGCCAGGGGCGATAACTAAGTATGACTGTGTTAACTAAGTATGACGTAGTTATTCTCGTCTGCTCAAAGTGTCTATTCCATTATATTGTTTACGTTTGGTTGTGTTTATTAGCTTGGGAATAAAGTCTCTTCGTACCTTCAAACGGTTTCGTGTGATACTTCCTTATTTATTGGCGTTGCCACCGCTGCCACCACGCCAATAAATAAGGAAGTATCACACGAAACCGTTTGAAGGTACGAAGAGACTTATTTTTTTAATATATATATATATATATATATATATATATATATATATATATATATATATATATTGATTTACTCCTCTCCAGGAGTCAGGCACAAGGCCAGTTTTTTTTTTATCTTTCTCCCACAAGTAAGATGTGACCCAAGGCCAGGAAAGTGTGTATATATATATATATATATATATATATATATATATATATATATATATATATATATATATATATATATATATATATTATAACTTCTTTGTAATATAGTAGGAAAAATCCCAGCAGAGTGCTCGATTAATTAAGAATTAAAGTTAAAAATTAAGAGCATAATATTTATTTATTTAGGTACAGAAAAATTAGTACAACATTCGTACCGTCGGTTTCAAGCACGGAAAGTCTTAGCCATCCGGCTCTCTTCAGCTTCTGTTGTCATCTGTTTTGGAAATGTGAATCACATGACACTCTCGTTGGGACGCGTTATTTGCTCAGCGTGTTGTGTATGTTTGTTTGAATTTAAATTTAGTGTAGTGAAACTGTTGAGATTTAAAACTGTAGGAGATTTTGAGAGATATAAGAATATAAAATTAAAGAGAATAAAAATAAAAATAGAAATAAAATTAAAAATAAAATTTGAAAATAAAACATAAAAAATAAAAAAGTTTCTATGTAATTCCCGTGAGCCAATTTTATGAATTTGTATCATTGGCCGTTACTGTTTTTGGGTTTGAAGGTGTGTGTTCTAAAAGGAAAAACCGTTAATTAATATCGTGTTAAAATTCTTTTAGACAACCCGAAGTAATTTTAATAAAGAAATTACTGGATCTAAGGGAGGTAACTTTGTTGGAAATATAAAGGTTTGAGGTCGTTTAAATGGATTTGTTAGATTAGTCCAATGATTGATAAATAAATTAAATATTTTTGTGAAAGTAGAAGTTTTTGCTCTTGAAATTTATGTGGATATGGGTTGATGAGGTGTTTGTTCGTATTTTTTAATTTGTTTATATTAGTAATGATGGAAAGTAGAGGGGGGAATAGCTAGACTTATGTGAATCGGTCAGTCCAGTTTACGAGTAGTGCTTGTCTCTTGTGGATACATCCCTTAAAGATTTCATTGCGGATATTCAAACAGGCTGTATTCGGATCAATGATGGCCCTTGAAATGTGGTATTTTTCAGCGTCATATAGAGGACATCTGTTTATGGCTGGAGAGAAGGATGGTTTTCTCTCAATTACTTTCCATTTGATGATGAAGGGTGTATTTTCTTCTTTAAGTTGCCATATTCGGGTTGCGAGTGCCGTATTTGCCTTGTTGCACAGAAACTCCTTCAGATACAAAAAACAAGGCAAATACGGTACTCGCGACCCGAATATGACACCTTAAAGAAGAAAAGAACCATGTGTTAGATGCAGATATTTTTTTATTAAAATAAAAAAAAAAAATCAAAACATTTTTTTCTTTTTCATCCTGACTTTTTCTCAATCTAATATTTCGCTTGATATAACAAGCCTCGACAGAGCTTTGGACAAATAAAAGGTATTTTAACTGGTCTTCCTATCGAAATTTCGCGGTCGTTAGCAAAATTCGAATTACTTGGTAACAAAGGGGGTTAAAAACACAGTTTAAAAGAAAACATGACAAGAGGAAAAGAAAAAATAAGAGATTCGATTGAGTTAAAATAGAGTTTTATTTACATTAAAATGGGGCTGGCTGCTTTTAATTCCCAAAGCTGGGTTAATTACGTTAACCCTTAGTAACCAAGATAAAAAAACTTATGACATGAAAAAACACATAGGGGTAAGTTCGTTGGCACAACGAACTAGAAACAAATTAATTCCTTTTTTTGTTCATATAAAAGCATATAATAATGACTAAAGAAGTCTTCTTATCAATTTAACAAAGGGGTCTCAAAGGGCATGAAACAATAAAAATAAAACTCAAAATATACAGGACCGTAGCAGTTTGTTGAAGAATCGTCTCCGGCATAGTCTAGAATAGTTTTTTCTTTTCCATTGAAATGTCCGTTTTAAATGTCCCTTTTTGTCTTTCTTTCGACACTTTTCATTCCAAGGGTCTCCAAGTTCTTGAAATTACTTCATAAATGAAATTCTCCAGAAAACGTACTACCTACACAGGGCAGTATTTAGGAATTTTCTTCTTAAGTTTAAATTTAACGATGCTTGTCTTTACACAACACACAAAAAAAACTTTTGTCATAAGGTTGATCTCTTCCAAGGGAAAATATATTCCTTTAAAATTAGGGTCGCTCAGATATCCTGAAATTTCGCAATAAAACGTTCTTAATCTAAGAACGAGTAGAAATCATCCAAATATTTTACGTCCATTTTCACTAACAGACGGAGCCCGCAGAAAAGTGAACTTCTCTCTTCAAAATCCAAGCCGGTACTGATTAAAAAAGGGGCCAATTAGCACCGTGCTACACCGGTATGACGTCACCTCTAAACTTCATTACATCGATGATGCTGCTGAAAGGAAAGAAAAGGCGGGAAAACAACACGCCACCAGACAGATAACCTTGACATACATTCTTATAGTGACAATATGTTGATCTCCCCACCCTCACACCCAAAATAGAAATAAATTTCCGAAATTCTAGAAGTGACGTCCGATGTTATGTGGACTAACGGTGCACATGTCTAGTTTAAATTTAACTTAAATCGCGCATGGTTGCTGGTAGGTATAAATTTGGGAAAGTTCATTTTTTTAAGCATCTTTAGAATTTTAAACATAAAGAAAGAGGCATATATATATATATATATATATATATATATATATATATATAAAATGTACACGTTGGTCTTTACTATAGAGTGGAATATACATACAATTAAGCACAATACAATTACATCGGGGAGTAGGCTGAGCTATGTTTGTCTTTCACATGGTTATTTCTTGTCTTAATTTAAGCTTGGCTTATCTCACCTCGGAGGAGATTAAAGTTAGTGATTTGTTGTATCCTTTTCCTTGCAGCATACGTTAAGGTCGCGAGAAGCCTCCAATTGTATCCTCTTTCTTTCACGATACATTATGGTTTGTATTCTTGCTTGCTTGTCTCTCTCCACTAACTTGGAATTAAGCCAGAATCACGATGCGCTTCCATAAATCTAATTAGTCGATACAGAAATATTTTTCAAAGGGAGATAATTCATATAGACCTCAATACAAGGGAACTAACTAGTGATCTTGTTCTTAGTTATTCTGGATTTATTCTCCTTACTCTTGCTTGCCGACACCAATTATTGACCATTTGGCAAGGAACAAAGTGTAGTATTCGTTCTGATGCTACACTTAGTTTATTTTTGTCTTCGGTCAGTGAAGGAGAAATCCTTCTAGAATGAGGCAAAAACAATTTTTGTTCCAATCCAAAGTGCTCTTTTTGGGGGTGCTGGATATCTCCACAGTAAAAAAACTGACCTTGTGTCTTACTTTGGCCCCTGGGGAGGCAAGTAAATAGGAACAATTACGCCTTTGGAGTTTAATAAACCACACACACAATAATAAAAGAAAAG
Source organism: Sepiola atlantica (assembly GCA_963556195.1). Taxonomy (NCBI): domain Eukaryota; kingdom Metazoa; phylum Mollusca; class Cephalopoda; order Sepiida; family Sepiolidae; genus Sepiola; species Sepiola atlantica. The sequence goes on from OY744537.1 coordinate 44,293,355, forward strand.
AAATTATTCTCAAAACGTGGAAATCTTGTTTTCGAGTCCTCTAGAAATGACTCGAATGCGAACGACGGCACATCTAGCATCGGCTGATAGAAAACTTTTTTTTTAAATCGCCAATTTAATTTTTGTTTTCAAGACTTTTGCGAAAATGATCATAACTGTTATGTCGACAACGTATGAAATTGCAGAAGAAAATGGCATTGATGAAGAAAATGGCATTGATGAAGAAAATAATATTGATGAAGAAAATAGCATTGATGAAGGTTTTGAACCACAAGTTAATCTTCACAAAAGACCCAAAGAACATTTTCGTCATAACTATATTCTTCTTATATTGTTGGGGAAAATATAAAATATATTTGAAATATTCCAAATATAAAGTATCTTTTCCTGGCTGTACCCTCAAGGGAGGCGAGGCATCAGTCGGGAGGGGAAACGTTGCTAAAAAGAAAGGCTCTTTAGCGACCCACCCAACAGGGTCCGGTAATAATATGTTCTATGCTGAGAACGGAGTTCTAAACTGGAGAAAAGGTGCACGGTCCGATATCCACTGAGCTGAAGGACCTCCGCAAGAGAATGGCAGAACCTAAATTTATAAGGTAGTAATAACCTGTTCCACCCTATTCTGACTCGTCCACTTCGCTCCTGGTAGTACCCCCCCCCCCCGAAGGCTTCACACCCCCATCATGCATAACCATCCACTTTTTTTTCACAATATAAAACGAAAAAACAAAAGAAACCAACCAAACAATAAGAGTGAATTTTTATACTCTATCCACAGAGCTTCGCCACATGACCGAGAACAGAACTATCTCCTACTAAATAGTAAAATGATAGTTTGAGCCCCCTTCCCGCCCTCAACGTAATTAGCGACAATGTGCGTTTTAGTCAATTAAATATTTGAATAGAATATTTAGGAATTTTTATTTAGACCAAAGCAAAATAAAAAGTAAAAATTAAAGCTTTAAAATTCTAATTACGCCTTTTAAGTAACAATGTGATCAATTTACAGTATTAAAACAACTGAGAAGAAAATGTATCCTTTCCTCCAAGTAAAATAATGTGTTTTTATTTTATTAATGTCCTTTTCATCATTCTTATTTTGGGCAATAAATAATTAATTCCATAAATTGGAGAATGCCTTTTGGCCATGATCAAAGTGTAGTATCTGTTCCGATGGATACTGCACGCTGTCCTGTGCAGTTCTAGGAGGTGCACCCTCCCAGGCTTTGCCTCCCCTCTTTAGGGAGGAGTAAGTTTATTGCTTACTGTCTAAGGCGCCCCTACCGGGGAATGCCGACGGGGCTGCCCAGGCAATTTTTAAATGGCTAGAGTGCTCACCTCTCGAGCGCTGGTTAATCTAATCCCACTTTCCCGACCTTGTGTCACATCTTACCTTGTGGGAGGTAGATAAAAAAAAAAAAAAAAAAAAAAAAAAATGATCATAATTTTGGTGAAGTCCAATTTGCTAATACAAATTGAAAACCAATCAGAATCCTTGTAAGACAGCCCGTGACAAAAGGTGATATGGGCGCCAAATTTGGATCTATGTCTTTTTTTTCTTCCAACGAACTTGACTCGTTGTAAATAGTTGATTTTACAAGCAGACGTTGTCTTTGTTTTCAGTAAAATTATTCAACTCAGTTGAACTGTAAGTACTATTTGGACAATAACTTTTCTGAATTAAATATTTTTTCAATTTATTTCAACCATCAGTTGGTTCTTTGATATGTCGCGGTCCAACTACACCGCAACGTTTGTTTATTTTTGGAAAACACGCCATCTTGGAAAAACTAGCAGCAGCAGTAGTTGACTGTTTGTTTTGCCACGATCTGGACATCAGCAGCAGCAGCTATTTTTTTCTTAACCCTTTTCCATGGAAAGGTACTGGCTGCTCCCTGTGCTTTGACGTTGTAAATAGAAAATTGGAAAAACCCAATTTTTAATCGCCATCTTTGTAAACATGATTCAGCAAAAACAACGGCAAGCAAACAAATGCCTTATTTCTCCTGTAAGGAATACAAATGCATCTCCCGACTGTACCGAAAACCCCACTAATACACCTACGACACCGGTCGGCAATGTAGTACAACAAAAGACCTCTTCGGTATTTATTTACCGAAGTTAATCCCTTTTCACAAGACCAACGAAAGTGGCGTGGCACATCGACTTGGTCTTTTGGCTAAGATCAAAGTGTAGTATCTGTTCCCCATAGGTCAGGAGACCCCCACGTCGGCATGTTCCGAACTCCTGCATCTGCAGTTCTGAGTTCCTGCTCTCCAGCAGTCCGAACGTCGACAGCAGCCGCAACTCCAGCAGCAGCAAAGATACAAACAGCCCTTTTCAGGGCTATGAATGCGTACTCTCTTTGCTGTCTGCATCTCCAGTTCCTGCTCCAGCTCTCTCCTGCAACTGCTCCTGCTCCTGCAGCCCAGAGTTCCTGCACCAGCACTCTACTGCTCCAGCATCCTGCAGTCCAGAGTTCCTGCACCAGCACTCTCCTGCTCCAGCATCCTGCAGTCCAGAGTTCCTGCGCCAGCACTCTCCTGCTCCAGCATCCTGCAGTCCAGAGTTCCTGCACCAGCACTTTCCTGCTCCAGCATCCTGCAGTCCAGAGTTCCTGCGCCAGCACTCTCCTGCTCCAGCATCCTGCAGTCCAGAGTTCCTGCACCAGCACTTTCCTGCTCCAGCATCCTGCAGTCCAGAGTTCCTGCGCCAGCACTCTCCTGCTCCAGCATCCTGCAGTCCAGAGTTCCTGCACCAGCACTTTCCTGCTCCAGCATCCTGCAGTCCAGAGTTCCTGCGCCAGCACTCTCCTGCTCCAGCATCCTGCAGTCCAGAGTTCCTGCACCAGCACTTTCCTGCTCCAGCATCCTGCAGTCCAGAGTTCCTGCACCAGCACTTTCCTGCTCCAGCATCCTGCAGTCCAGAGTTCTTGCACCAGCACTCTCCTGCTCCAGCATCCTGCAGTCCAGAGTTCCTGCATCAGCACTCTCCTGCTCCAGCACCCTGCAGTCCTGAGCTCCTGCACCACTCCTGATCCGGTGACACCATCTCATTTCACTACCGTTGTTATTACCACCATATGGTAAATAAACATCCTTCTTTAAACTGTTCACCAGTTGTTTGTCATCTCTTCTTTGCCATTTTGGCCGTTACGTGCCCGTGTCCACCTTTTCTTAGTTGTTGGGGCCGATCGATCACACCGGTCGGTCGGTCCCGCAACAGATATGACACGAAGGTTTAAAAAATCTCTTTGAATTTCGAAGTCTTATGGTGATAAACACTATTACTAATACTATTTTTGAGAATTTTTTAAACAGACGAATAGAAAGTATTTTTATACAATCACTCTCATCTCAAAATTGGTTAGGGTCCGTTATTAGGGGATTTCAGTTGTGTCATATGACTCAACAACCAAACTACTTATTTGTGACGTTTTTTTAATGCCAAACTCGTTCTCCGGACACTCGAGAAACCCATACCTCCCCACCAAAAACCCACCTGATTGGAGACGAGTTATGGGTATCTTTTACAATAGCCCTCAAACGAAAACGCTGAAAAAACAAATATACAACAAATAAAAGTTACCGAAGCCGATAAAAGTGAATTTCCAACACACCTGTAACATTTATTAATGATTATAATCCGTTAAAAGTGCTATTATTTATAAATCGATATTTTTATCGTATAGAAATTTGACCGAAAACATGGGGGCGTCTAGTTCAAAATTTTCAGCCTCGTTTTCGCTGATTTTTTTTTTCCTGGGACTCATATTCAAAGCGTAATTTTTCAGCCAAACAAAAGAACAAAACAAAATTACATTTTAAGCAAAAGGAATAAAATCATTTTCTTTTTATTTACATGTCATTGTGCTTTTATTTATATATTATTTTCATTCGTCACACCGTAATGTTTTTTCCTGTTGCTTCTTGCATAAAAATTCATGTAAATGTGTTTAAATTTCTTTGTTGTTTCTGTAAAAAATCCTTTACCCTAACCCCTAACTCCAGCCCCAACCCTAACTCCAGCCCTAACCCTAACTCTAACAATAACCAAAATGATCGTTAAAATGTTCGTTTCATAAAATTAAATTTCAAAAATGCAAAAAAAAAACAAAACAAAAAACGCCGCTTTGATTATGAGTCCCGGTAAAAAAACAACAACGAGAACCCGACTGTTGACACCATCTTTGTTGCAAAAAGAAGACGTCCCAGAATATTTTTTTCATGTCTAATAAAAACCCATTTATCCTACGTAAAAATACAAACAAATGGAATAGCTAACTAGGAAAATCTCCAGTCTCGACGTACGTCGCATTTATTTGTTGCATATTCATTTTTTTGACCACGTTCTACAATTTTTTTTGAACCCGACTCGCGAGTTTGAGGGCTATTGTAAAAGATTCCCCGAGTTATTTAATAAAATTGGTATTTTCTCAAACCTTCCTCTCGCATCAAAGAACTAGTTTATTTTTTGCTTTATTAAACACGTTTTTTTTTAATTCTGAAAATGTTCTGTTCTGTTTAAATGTTTGCCATTTCCCCTTGCGTCATTAAGTTAACTTGATTTAATAAGTTGTTAACTTTTAGTCCTAACAACCATTAAAATGAAAAAAAAAAATGTTGCCGAACAATGTGATTATATCAGCCTTTGTTTTTACTTGAGAAAAAAAACTGTCACCGATTGTGTTTAATTGCAATTGTTGAGTTACTTACCAGAACTTTCGGTTGCATTTGAAAAACTGGTACTATTCCAGGATTTGCGCCTAATTTCCGTGACTGCTAAGACAAGCTAACATAACAAAATGAATTTTGAGCAACTTTGTCGCACCGTTGAATCTCCGGAGGATGTCATGAACTTTTGTCAGCAGAAAGCTCTGCTGGCCACCGTAATGCGGTGTAGGCGATGCGGCCGACTTTGCCGGTTAACTGCTAGGAAACATATAGCTGACAGATATGCCTGGAGATGCCCCACCTAGGAATGCCGGGCTTGGATTTCGTTGCGAAACATTGCGTTGGATTTCGTTGTGTTGACATTAAAAAAAGACCCATTCGACGCCATTTTGTCGCAGATAGCTGAACTCTATCCCGTCGACGACCACCATCCTTCTGCTCCTTCCACATCCTCGACGAACCCGTCCTCCTCCTCCTCTTCTGCCTGTATTTCGCTAAGCATTACCTCTCCTGGAAAAGATCCCAAATTCCCCCCAACCCCCCCCCAAAAATCTATCAAAAACACAAAAAAATGCCTAATTAAAAAAAAAAAAATTATAAAAATAATTGGTTAAAAAATACCCCCCCCACCCCAAATAAAACAGTTTATTTATTTCATCGTTCATTTCTGAAAAGTAAAAAAAAAAATGGTTAAAAAATAATTTTAAAAAGTTTATTTATTTCAGCTATGGGTTTGTTCATTTATTTCATTTTTTATAAAAATATATGCATTTCTTTTTCTTTCCGTATATTCATCGTCTTATATTGTTGTCGTCTGCCGACCTTCCATTTTTTTTAACGGTTTTTCAGTTTTGTTTATACAGCGTCGAAGCCAGCCTCGTTTTCGACTCGGCAGGTCTCGGACGCTTCCGTTAGCTGTCGGTTCGCTGCTGCAGAGCAGTCACGGAAATTAGGCGCAAACCCTGGAGTAGTACCGAAAAACTTCTTTAAAAAAAAGAACAAAAAAGAAAAGGTGGCTTTCAAATTGTAAATAATATTTACGAGAATAACTATTTTTGGAGCAAGACTACAATTAAGACTCCAGCTCAGTAACACAACATGCGGAACAATTTTGGAAGTCACCGGTGTCTTCCGGTTGACCTCACAATACACGTGGTCGCTATTTACAAAAGAACTTGTAAATAAACCTTTTATTTATTATAATAAATGCAGTATATTTATGAATTTTTTTTTCTTTTAACATGTTAATATTTATTTTAAGCAGAGGGTCCATAAATAAAAAAAATAAAAATATTAACATGTTTTCTTTTAAAACATGTTTTTGCGTCACTATTTACTTGCCTCCCTACGAGGGCAGAAATGGGGGGGGGTATGAAATATTTATCGCCGTACTTAAGTAATGTTCTGTTTTGTAGGGAAAAATCAAGCTTCCCAAAAAGGGGCACTCTGGATCTTACCTCAGTTTAGAAGGATTTTTCCATACTAATAAACAAAACAATTTATCTTTTTTTTTGTTTTACTTTTATTTACTAAAAAAACAAAAAACTGTTGTGGGGTACAAATCACCCCTATTGAAGAACTAATGGAAGCAACCATCTATAATAAATACCATGGTTGCAAAGACTCAAACAGAGCACACTCCTATCATGTGAGTGTCCACGTGTGGTATCTGTTCCGATGGATACTACACCCTATAGACCGGTGTTGTCTTGGCCTTCGGGGCATGATTCCGCCGGTCTATGGGTCTGTCCTGTGCAGTTCTAGGAGGTCCACCCTCCCAGGCTTTGCCTCTCCTCTTTGGGGAGGAGTAAGTTGATAGCTTACTGCCTGAGGCGCCCCTACCGGGGAATGCCGACGGGGCTGTCCAGGCAATTTTTAATGGCTAAAGCGCTCACGTTCTCGGGCGCTGGCTTTTCAAATCCCACTTTCCGACCTTGTGTCACATACTCCTATAGTGGGTAGGTGTTAAATATAGAGGACATTCCTATTATGTGAGAGTCCTCGTACCACGTGTGGTATCTGTTCCGATGGATACTACACCCTATAGACCGGTGGTGTCTTGGCCTTCGGGGCATGATTCCGCCGGTCTATGGGGCTGTCCTGTGCAGTTCTAGGAGGTCCACCCTCCCAGGCTTTGTGATCTCCTCTTTGGGGAGGAGTAAGTTTATAGCTTACTGCCTGAGGCGCCCCTACCGGGGAATGCCGATGGGGCTGCCCAGGCAATTTTTAATGGCTAAAGCGCTCACGTTCTCGGGCGCTGGCTTTTAAAATCCCACTTTCCGACCTTGTGTCACATACTCCTATAGTGGGTAGGTGTTAAATATAGAGGACATTCTTATTATGTGAGAGTCCTCGTACCACGTGTGGTATCTGTTCCGATGGATACTACACCCTATAGACCGGTGTTGTCTTGGCCTTCGGGGCATGATTCCGCCGGTCTATGGGTCTGTCCTGTGCAGTTCTAGGAGGTCCACCCTCCCAGGCTTTGCCTCTCCTCTTTGGGGAGGAGTAAGTTGATAGCTTACTGCCTGAGGCGCCCCTACCGGGGAATGCCGACGGGGCTGTCCAGGCAATTTTTAATGGCTAAAGCGCTCACGTTCTCGGGCGCTGGCTTTTCAAATCCCACTTTCCGACCTTGTGTCACATACTCCTATAGTGGGTAGGTGTTAAATATCGAGGACATTCCTATCATGTGAGTGTCCACGTGTGGTATCTGTTCCGATGGATACTACACCCTATGGACCGGTGTTGTCTTGGCCTTTGGGGCATGATTCCGCCGGTCTATGGGTCTGTCCTGTGCAGTTCTAGGAGGTCCACCCTCCCAGGCTTTGCCTCTCCTCTTTGGGGAGGAGTAAGTTGATAGCTTACTGCCTGAGGCGCCCCTACCGGGGAATGCCGACGGGGCTGTCCAGGCAATTTTTAATGGCTAAAGCGCTCACGTTCTCGGGCGCTGGCTTTTCAAATCCCACTTTCCGACCTTGTGTCACATACTCCTATAGTGGGTAGGTGTTAAATATCGAGGACATTCCTATCATGTGAGTGTCCACGTGTGGTATCTGTTCCGATGGATACTACACCCTATAGACCGGTGTTGTCTTGGCCTTCGGGGCATGATTCCGCCGGTCTATGGGTCTGTCCTGTGCAGTTCTAGGAGGTCCACCCTCCCAGGCTTTGCCTCTCCTCTTTGGGGAGGAGTAAGTTGATAGCTTACTGCCTGAGGCGCCCCTACCGGGGAATGCCGACGGGGCTGTCCAGGCAATTTTTAATGGCTAAAGCGCTCACGTTCTCGGGCGCTGGCTTTTCAAATCCCACTTTCCGACTTTGTGTCACATACTCCTATTGTGGGTAGGTGTTAAATATCGAGGACATTCCTATTATGTGAGTGTCCACGTGTGGTATCTGTTCCGATGGATACTACACCCTATAGACCGGTGTTGTCTTGGCCTTCGGGGCATGATTCCGCCGGTCTATGGGTCTGTCCTGTGCAGTTCTAGGAGGTCCACCCTCCCAGGCTTTGCCTCTCCTCTTTGGGGAGGAGTAAGTTGATAGCTTACTGCCTGAGGCGCCCCTACCGGGGAATGCCGACGGGGCTGTCCAGGCAATTTTTAATGGCTAAAGCGCTCACGTTCTCGGGCGCTGGCTTTTCAAATCCCACTTTCCGACCTTGTGTCACATACTCCTATAGTGGGTAGGTGTTAAATATAGAGGACACTCCTATCATGTGAGTGTCCACGTGTGGTATCTGTTCCGATGGATACTACACCCTATAGACCGGTGTTGTCTTGGCCTTCGGGGCATGATTCCGCCGGTCTATGGGTCTGTCCTGTGCAGTTCTAGGAGGTCCACCCTCCCAGGCTTTGCCTCTCCTCTTTGGGGAGGAGTAAGTTGATAGCTTACTGCCTGAGGCGCCCCTACCGGGGAATGCCGACGGGGCTGTCCAGGCAATTTTTAATGGCTAAAGCGCTCACGTTCTCGGGCGCTGGCTTTTCAAATCCCACTTTCCGACCTTGTGTCACATACTCCTATAGTGGGTAGGTGTTAAATATAGAGGACATTCCTATTATGTGAGAGTCCTCGTACCACGTGTGGTATCTGTTCCGATGGATACTACACCCTATAGACCGGTGTTGTCTTGGCCTACGGGGCATGATTCCGCCGGTCTATGGGTCTGTCCTGTGCAGTTCTAGGAGGTCCACCCTCCCAGGCTTTGCCTCTCCTCTTTGGGGAGGAGTAAGTTGATAGCTTACTGCCTGAGGCGCCCCTACCGGGGAATGCCGACGGGGCTGTCCAGGCAATTTTTAATGGCTAAAGCGCTCACGTTCTCGGGCGCTGGCTTTTCAAATCCCACTTTCCGACCTTGTGTCACATACTCCTATAGTGGGTAGGTGTTAAATATAGAGGACACTCCTATCATGTGAGTGTCCACGTGTGGTATCTGTTCCGATGGATACTACACCCTATAGACCGGTGTTGTCTTGGCCTTCGGGGCATGATTCCGCCGGTCTATGGGTCTGTCCTGTGCAGTTCTAGGAGGTCCACCCTCCCAGGCTTTGCCTCTCCTCTTTGGGGAGGAGTAAGTTGATAGCTTACTGCCTGAGGCGCCCCTACCGGGGAATGCCGACGGGGCTGTCCAGGCAATTTTTAATGGCTAAAGCGCTCACGTTCTCGGGCGCTGGCTTTTCAAATCCCACTTTCCGACCTTGTGTCACATACTCCTATAGTGGGTAGGTGTTAAATATAGAGGACATTCCTATTATGTGAGAGTCCTCGTACCACGTGTGGTATCTGTTCCGATGGATACTACACCCTATAGACCGGTGTTGTCTTGGCCTTCGGGGCATGATTCCGCCGGTCTATGGGTCTGTCCTGTGCAGTTCTAGGAGGTCCACCCTCCCAGGCTTTGCCTCTCCTCTTTGGGGAGGAGTAAGTTGATAGCTTACTGCCTGAGGCGCCCCTACCGGGGAATGCCGACGGGGCTGTCCAGGCAATTTTTAATGGCTAAAGCGCTCACGTTCTCGGGCGCTGGCTTTTCAAATCCCACTTTCCGACCTTGTGTCACATACTCCTATAGTGGGTAGGTGTTAAATATAGAGGACATTCCTATTATGTGAGAGTCCTCGTACCACGTGTGGTATCTGTTCCGATGGATACTACACCCTATAGACCGGTGTTGTCTTGGCCTTCGGGGCATGATTCCGCCGGTCTATGGGGCTGTCCTGTGCAGTTCTAGGAGGTCCACCCCCCCAGGCTTTGTCTCTCCTCTTTGGGGAGGAGTAAGTTTATAGCTTACTGCCTGAGGCGCCCCTACCGGGGAATGCCGATGGGGCTGCCCAGGCAATTTTTAATGGCTAAAGCGCTCACCTTCTCGGGCGCTGGCTTTTCAAATCCCACTTTCCGACCTTGTGTCACATACTCCTATAGTGGGTAGGTGTTAAATATAGAGGACATTCTTATTATGTGAGAGTCCTCGTACCACGTGTGGTATCTGTTCCGATGGATACTACACCCTATAGACCGGTGTTGTCTTGGCCTTCGGGGCATGATTCCGCCGGTCTATGGGGCAGTCCTGTGCAGTTCTAGGAGGCCCACCCTCCCAGGCTTTGCCTCTCCTCTTTGGGGAGGAGTAAGTTTATAGCTTACTGCCTGAGGCGCCCCTATCGGGGAATGCCGACGGGGCTGTCCAGGCAATTTTTAATGGCTAAAGCGCTCACGTTCTCGGGCGCTGGCTTTTCAAATCCCACTTTCCGACCTTGTGTCACATACTCCTATAGTGGGTAGGTGTTTAATATAGAGGACACTCCTATCATGTGAGAGTCCTCGTACCACGTTTGGTATCTGTTCCGATGGATACTACGCCCTATGGATCGGTGTTGTCTTGGCCTTCGGGGCATGATTCCGCCGGTCTATGGGTCTGTCCTGTGCAGTTCTAGGAGGTCCACCCTCCCAGGCTTTGCCTCTCCTCTTTGGGGAGGAGTAAGTTTATAGCTTACTGCCTGAGGCGCCCCTACCGGGGAATGCCGACGGGGCTGCCCAGGCAATTTTTAGTGGCTAAAGCGCTCACCTCTCGGGCGCTGGCTTTTCAAATCCCACTTTCCGACCTTGTGTCACATACTCCTATAGTGGGTAGGTGTTAAATATATAGAGGACATTCCTATTCATGTTTTACCGCATGGTAGGAATCCGGTCATCTCCTACCACATTTAGTGGCGTTACTGTATGGCTATGAATAAATATATTGTATATTTTAACCTGTCACAATTTGTGGTTGTTATCTTTGTGACCCCTAGCACGGGTCTACAACAAAAACAAATTTTAAACGCAGAACATTCTATATTTCGTGTTGTGCATTTTAAGAAAAAGTGGAGGGCTATATGAAAATACTTTTTTTTCTTTTTGTAGGGAGGCGAGTAAATAGCGAAGTTTTATTTATTTGTTTATAATTGTTGCTTACAGAAAAAAAGGAAAAAACTTCATAAACTTTAAATTGCTTCCGTTTGGAAAGTGATTTTTGAAGTCTATCTCCGCCTTCGTGGGGAGGCAAAACGACCTAATTACAAGTCAGCCGATTTAAAAAAAAAGCGTATATATTTCGTTTATTTATTAAAATACGTAATCTTCCGTTTTGCCTCCTCGGGCTAGGAGCAAACTGTAGTATGGAAAAATCCTTATAAACTGAGGTAAGATCCAGAGTGCCCCTTTTTGAGAAGCTTGATTTTTCCATACAAAATGGAAGATTACTTAAGTACGGCGATAAATATTTCATACCCCCCCCCCATTTCCGCCCTCGTGGGGAGGCAAGTAAATAGTGACACAAAAACATGTTTTAAAAGAAAACATGTTAATATTTTATTTGTTTTATTTATGGACCCTCTGCTTAAAATAAATATTAACATGTTAAAAGAAGAAGAAAAATTCCGAAATATACTGCATTTATTATAATAAATAAAAGGTTTATTTACAAGTTCTTTTGTAAAAAGTGACCACGTATATTGCGAGGTCAACCGGAAGACACCGGTGACTTCCAAAAAATGTTCCACGTGTTCTGTTACTGAACTGGGGTCCGTATTGTAGTCTTGGTCCCTATTGGAGCTATTTTTTTTATAACGCTTGAAAATGATTGTTATTTTAAAAAGAATTATTTCTTACGGAGAGACCCATTTTTTTTAAAATGTATATTTTGTGCTCAAATTGATTTATTATTGAACTATTAATGTTTTTGGTGCTTTTATCGATCCCGTTCGACTCGGAAGCGTTCGGTTGTTCTACGCAAACGCCCGAGAGTTGACGAGCCGATTTGTACTAGACGACATTTTTGATACGGTGCTGCGTCCTATGATCATAACGTTTTGCTTGTTTTTTTTTAGGTTTATGGTTAGGGTTAGGAATTTTTTTAAAGAAACAAACAAAGAAAATTAAAACATATTTACATGAATTTTTTAAAAAGAAACAACAGGAAAAAACATAGCGAGGTTACTCTTATAAAATAAATACTGTATTTTTATTTACAAGGAATTTTTTTTTTGGAAAAAAAAAAAAAGTACCAGAATTACTTTTATCACGACATATTTTTTAAATTTTATTATTTATTCTTACTTGCTCGCGATGATACTACAGTGCAAAGCTGTTCGTAATTCATTTTGGGTTTATTTTCTTCAAAAGAACTTCCTGACAAAAAAAAAACCGTCTTCGAAAGCACTTATTTTCACTTTGTAACAAAGTTATCGGTTGCTCGCTGCTTCGGCTCGTCGACACTCGGGCGATTGCGTAGGACAGCCGAACGATCCGAGTCGAACGTCACGAAAGCTGGTTCAGGATCGATATCAGTACCTTGATTTTTTTTTAGGGGGCTTAACACCCAAACGTAAGGTTGAATTCATCTCCCTTACCCTCCTCCCCAAAAATCTGTTTATATGCCATAAAAACGCTATCTGACCCGGAAATGGGTGATCATTTTACGTTAAATCTATATGTGAGATTGATGCCACCACTTAAAAATAACACCCTACCCCCACGTTTTCAGTGTGTTCACACGTAATCGCCTATAAAAAGTAGAATTTCATTTTTTTTGTGGAGGCGGGGTGATTTAGATGAGAGTACTCATCTACAAATTTACCAAATCTTTTCATATATACATATATATATTTCTCCGCCATAGACAAACGTTTTGAAGTTTGACATTTGTAAAGAAAATATGAAATGACATAAAATTGTCTCACATTTTAAACCTTGAATTTATTTCACTTTAGACGCCCCCTCCCCCAGTTATTTCTGCTACTGATTTAAAATATAAACGTGTAAATATCACGTGCACTATTGTAACAATTTTGTCATTTTATTTCACGGGTTATTTCAACACGTTACAAATCAAAGGGAGATAATTAGGCGAATTTTGGTGCAAGGGACGTAATTTCGATATGACTATTTGATTTTCTGATTTTATTTACACTTCCATAAACATCACGAAAGAAGAAAAAAATGTTTCAACATTAAAAAAACAAAACAAAACAAATCTTTTTCTATTTTGTTTGTACTTTTCACTTTTTTAAACGCATCGGTTTCACTTTCAGTGAATTAAGATTATTTTAAACAGCTCATCTGAAAGCTCCCAATAATGTCCTTGCAATTCATAATTGCGAAATCGGTGATTACTATTTACGGGAGTCATATTTTTGACATACTCTGGCAATACTAAAAATTGAGTCAAAATACATTTTCGAATGCAACTAAAGCAATGAAAATGGGTGATTTTTGAGATACCAATCCTCAGTAACTACAGTAATTGCGATTCTAATTTTTATATCATATTGACTTGAGATAAGAAGTTGCTATCCGAGTAGAGATCACAACCAACGACCCAACACCTGAAGTCAAGGATAAGCTTCCCCAGCCATGTCGAGCTCCTAACAACATCTTAGGAAGAGACTAGGTTATAACTGTGGACCAGAATGCCCCACCCCTTCCGATTCACATGGGAATCTCCCCTTCTGAAGCCCTCCCTCTTGGCTCAGAAGCACCCTGGGTCCAGTGGGAAACACTCAATCGTCCGAGAACAGAAATGGGGCGATCATAAGTTGCTATGGCCAGATAGAGCTACAAAACCGCCCCAACCATCTGCGAATGTGGAGGGGAAAACCATACGATGTAGCATTGCCTTGTCTTCCCTATACCGCCCAACCAGTGCAGTTTGAAAGATCTTGCAGAGTACAACAAAAATGCAAAGGATTGTAAAAAAGTGTGAAACTGTCGTATAACTACATCCTTCAAAGAAGAGTGCAGAAAGGTAATATTTAAAATTTTAGCAAAAACAAACAAGTTGTTCGTTTTCTAATAAAGATTTTCTAATTTACTCATCTTTTGGAAAAGAATTTGTAAATGGTTACCATTTTGTTTACATCAGGTAAAGCCAAATTTAAGTAGGATTCGTCGAGACAAGAAAACTATTGAAAGCTAAATCATCAAAATGGCGACAGACATAAGAACTACTAAACGCAGTGACTGCATATACACACAGCTTATCGAATTCGCATATACACAAGTTCATACACACTCTCTAACTGACAAAACAAAGCCAAACTAATATACACACATGTTTACAATGCCTATCCCATTCATACAGTCACACAGAAATTCACATGGTGTCAACTGAAATGAACATGTCTACTCAAATTCTCTTTATAGAAGAAACACCTCTTTCTTTAGCTAGAACGTTCTTGGCACACTCTGAACTCTTGTTTATTACAAACTCTTTATTTTTCGTTGTCTTAACAAGTTGTCAATAAAAATTATTTTGTAGGCATAGACTTTATCATTCTTGTTTTTTATATTGACCCCCCCCCTAGATTGTTTGGAGAGAATGAAAGACAAGAGTGTATATTAATTTCACAGTTGTACTTGGGCAAGAAATAAGGAATGATATGCAACGGAAGATGGTGAATATACAGAAGGGGTTTGTGAATATGTGCTTTCAGGCGAACTTATCTAAGGAAGATTGTTCTGGTAATTGCATGCTTGGTGTTAGTTTACTTATCACATAAATCCAATCATAGACACACGTTTGTTTGTCCAAACAGCCATCTTCGTTTTCCAGTCAATAACCACTAACAACAAGGAAGATGACTCTAAGAACTTATTACAAAGAAACGCTTATCTCCTAATACAAAGGGAGATGGCTCAACATTGCTGGTGTCCTCTTGTAAAGACTACAGTTCAAAAAAATAAAACAACAATAGTAAAACAAGTTCTCATTGCAACAAGTCTATCAGAATTTCAGAATAGTGTCATCTATGTTAGACAATCTGCGACCTGTTCTCGGCCCCTGATCTATTCAGTTTGAATTTCCTTCTTCGCCATCATTTCCTTTACTCTGGCCACAAATACAGATGTATATTTTTGAGCTAATCAGAAGCGTCTGTGTGAAATTATCAAGTTATTATTTGGGGTTCACTTCAGAGAATCTCGAGTGTATATAAAGGCGAAAATTTAATTTATCTTCAGTTGAGTAGGGAAGATCCTAGTCACGGCTGTTCTGTCCCATGAATATTTCATAGCACTTAATTGTCGACTACACCTACTTCACTAACTCAACTAATTGCCCTTTTCCATTTATGGGCCTTCCTTGTATTTGAGCTCCTTAGTATAGAGTTTACACTTCCTTGAACATTTGAACACTTCTTTGCCATTCCTTAGCGTCATTACTCAAAACCCACCCCGTCGTATTTTGTATTCACCAAAGCCTTTATTGCCTTTTAGACGCTCCCTGAATACCTTTTGTTTTGCAAAGACACTTATCATCAAAGCAAGTATTCTTTTATAAGCCACATATATAAAATACTCTTTTTCTTGCTCCATATTTCTGTGTATTCTCTGTATAACATTTCTCCCACCCTCTCTCACACACCCACGCCCTCCAAATTTGTAAGTTTTATGAATTGAAAAATTAAAAGCACAAAAATGCCTAATTTTTCATCGCATGTTAATATGGCATATGTAGATTAATTTAACAATTTATCGCCTTTTTTGTTCATTGTACTTATTAAAACGTCTTTTTAAGACAAGTAACAACCGGAATGTATGAAAGGAAAGGGTCAAGGAACGTTAAAATTTGTTTACCAACAAATAAACGAAAAACACCATTTTCCACTTTTCGATTTTCATTCAATAAATTTATTTTTGGTAGTAGCATACTAAAGGTACTCATTCAATGTTTTGCATGAGAGAACTGACAAACTGTTGCAAATTACGTATGCAGCTGTGAAACTTTTCCTTTCTACGTAAACACATTATTCTTACACTCTGTTTGTACGCGTTCTCGTGAACACTATTTCATAGCGAACCCAGTTGGGTTCGTGATGGATGAATGTTTTTTTTTTTTAAATTCTATATTGTCTCTGAGTTGTTACTTTGTTTTTATCGGCACACTTATATAGTGAACACATAGATATGTACGGAGTATTGATTTACTCCTCTCCAGGAGTTAGGCACAAGGCCAGTTTTTATCTTACTCCCACAAGTAAGATGTGACCCAAGGTCGGGTCGGGAAAGTGGGGTTTAAAAATTGCCTGGGCAGCCCCGTCGGCATTCCCCGGTAGGGGCGCCTCAGGCAGTAAGCAATAAACTTACTCCTCCCCAAAGAGGGGAGGCGAAGCCTGGGAGGGTGGACCTCCTAAAACTGCACAGGACAGACCCATACACCGGCGTAAATCAAGCCCTGAAGGCCAAGGCAATACCAGTCTATGGGGTGCAGTATCCATCGGAACAGATACTACACTTTGATCTTAGCCAAAAGGCCATGAGTAGCCAAGACTTTATATGACAAGATATGTACAGAGTAGCGGCGCTGCCCAAGCGTCGCACCGGTACTGTCCCAAAAGAATCCTCTTTACATTTATTAAAATTGCAATCTTTTTTTTTTTTACGTAGCCAGCGAATATAACGTAGTCGTCTGACTCGTTTTTCGTTATTTTTAAATAATTATAACTGGTGATGAAGAGAGATTGGTGATTACCGAAAATTTCAGTACACTGATAAACAGTTTCCGTGAACGTTAGGTCCGAATACAATTTCCGCTGAATAAAGTTTATCGGATTGACATCCTATATTTTATCAACAAACGGCGTAAACATAAACAGAGACAACTCTTAAATTCACTTTAACAACAAACGCTCAAACTGAGGCCATAAAAATCAGCTCTCAAAGACAGTCTAAAAAAAGGCCAAAAATGTTGATCACGTGCTGTGCTCTCAACTACGTCTGCCAAACCACTGATCGAACGATATAAAAGCAGACTGCGCAACAAAATCTGCCTCTTTTTCATTTCCTCTTTTCTCTTTCACTCGCCTCTCGTACACTTAACAGAGAACGCAAATTCGGCTACCCTCGCCTTTGTGCGAGGGGTGCCCGCGCGTCGGCTGACTACTAAACACACATGCACAAAAGCTTACACTCCCATCATTCTTATACGCACGCAACCTCACACTGTTGACAAAGACACACACACACACACACACACACACACACACACACACACACACACACACACACACACACACACACACACACACACACACACACATGCCTAAACGAATTATCAACTCGCACGCATTCGTACAACCACGAACAAAAGGCGACACGCACATTCACACACTTCGGCACAAGGCTACACTACGCACATACATACATACTCATAAATTACAGACATGAACACTTATCCTTTTTTTTAACTGGACACTTGAAATGAACAGTTAATGCTCTGTAATTTGTAAATGTATAAATATTTTGTGTTACTTTTAAACTACGTTTTATTCTTCCTTCAACTTATGCATGCCTTATTCTCAATCCAACTTTTATAAATATTTTTCCATGTTTTATCTGCTTTTACTCTTTTGAACATTTCTGTAACTATTCTAATGTAAGCGTGCATCTTAGCATTTTCTCTAAGACACAATATCTTAACAAGCTAAGGTATGCGTCTTTACAAGTTTGTAAACCGTCCGTGTTTTTTTTAATACCTAATTTACCGAGCAAAAAGATTGGTGGCCATGCATTATCCTTATGTGAAAACTCGAAGTGAAAAGTGTCACACCAACGTCCATATCCTGAGAAATTCAATTTCTTCATTGTTTACCATAAAGAAATTGAATTTCCAAAAATATCAGCAGCCCTGTTTTCAGCTGAGTTCTGGACGGTCAGTCATTTTTTGAGTTATCTATGACCGTTAAAATTGTTCCTGTTATTAACGTAATATTTCCATTAATGTGTCTGATGATATCGCCATGTTTTTTTTTAATGTAGTTTTTTTTTTTCAGTCTGAAAATGAATAAAAGTTTGAAATTAAATTTCACTCAACAAACGGGTTAAACAAAAAATATTCTCATCGGCCAAATCTGTTATAACCTAATGTCCTTATAAACACTGAACACGTATAACAAATAAAAGAAGGAATACGATTAAAAAAAACAAACAATAATTGTTTTTATTCTGTCATTTGCAAAACTGTCTCTCGGCAGGGGTAGACAACTCCACATTTCTCGAGCGAGTTACTTCCCTTGTAGCAGTTTCCTACAAGCCGCCATATTGTTTAAATATCAATGACTTCTTAGCTGCCTGCTGATTGGTTCAGGCAAACTACTTGGCTTGACTAATCAGCGGCCTTCTTTTAGGCGAATCTCGGATGGTTAGCATAATTATAGAAACACGTGACCGCCACCCGCCCGTTCTCTTTTACTTCGGTGGCACGAGACGACACTTCTCTCACTTTCATACTTTGGTACTGCCAAACACACGCCCCCCTCTCTGGGGATGCAACACATTTTCCCGGACCACTAGCTCTGGGTTTAACAAGATGCCAAAATGGCTATTGCCTAAACACGTGGACTTGATATTACAGACACACACTACTTGCATACGCATATGGATGTGTCCTGACACCATAGCTGGTGTACAAACATTCAATATCATGAACAATTCTCTTTTTTCCACTGGGGAAATATAATAATGGGAAATTCCTAACTTTTGTCTTCGTCCATACTTATGGACATACTAACCTCTTCCCCTTTTGTTCACGTACTAACGAAGACGAATCAATAAAGCTGTTATTAAATGTTGGAATGAGAGTTTGTCACTTTAATTCTAAACCCTTGGCTGACACTTAACGCATACCTTACATATTTTGCTATTCAATTTTACAGGTTGAATTACGATTATTCGATTTTACAGGTTGAATTACGATTATTCGATTTTACAGGTTGAATTACGATTATTCGATTTTACAGGTTGAATTACGATTATTCGATTTCTAATTTTAGTTTTTTTCTCTTCTTTTACTCTATTTTACTACATTTGCTTTTCCGAAAAAAAAACACTTATCAATTATCTGGCGTCCATATACATGTGCTGTTTTATTCTTGATTTTAATTTTCGTAAGGAGACATAAAAGTGGTGCAAAACTTAACATTAATTAATTGCTCGAACAGAATAGCTGTTTGGAAAATCAACTTTAACCATCCTGGGACGGGTATTCTAATGAGAGGGGGAGAGAGAAAGGGGGAGAGCGAAAGAGAGAGAGAGAGGGGGAGAGCGAAAGAGAGAGAGAGAGGGGGGAGAGCGAACGGGAGAGAGAGACACGTACAGATATAGATAAGTGTTATTCTATGATTCTGGTTTACTTCATTTACAAATGTTATCTGATCTTATTTCTTTAAAATGGAAAGAAAAAGAAGAAACACTGTTTATCAAAACAAATACATTTCCGTTACGAATTTAAAAAATATCAGCAGGCACGAAGGAGTGGGGGGAATCATGAGATTTATCAAAACAATCTAGAATCTCATGAAAAACCAAAAAGAAATATAATCGCAATTTGTTTATCAATTTCCTGTGCTTCCATTTCATCGAAACTAAATTTGCTCCCTTGTTTTCCGTTGCCAAATAATTTGATAGTCTGTAAAAAACTAACCATTTATTGTACATCTGTATCTTTTAGTCACTGAAATGATAACTTCCAGTTAACTTTTCACATGTGTTTATAGTCATTTAGTTGCCATAATATGAATAGGCAGAAGTGTTAGATCTACAAATCAAAAAAAGGCGTGACTAACGTGTAGCAAGAGTCTGGGCACGCTTGCTTACAAAAAGTAGTTTCACCGAGGAGCTCCATTTTCTGGTGAAACTTTGTCACGCAAACCCAGGAAGCATTTCTGTTTTTCTAGTTCAACCCGAGGATCTTGTTACTCGTTTTAATTGGCTTGCCTTTCTTCCTCTCTGACAAAGAGAACCCAAACACTGGTTCTGCAAACTTGTTGTGTTATTGACTCGTTTGTATGAACCAGGATTAAGCCGAGGAATCCTATCATTGATCTAAACACTCCTTGGAACAAAAATTGCTTATCAGAAAAAGGTAAAAGTTTATGAAGTAAATAATCTGCCATGTTCAATGGTCATAATCTCATTTGATGCAAAAAAAAAATTAAAAAATTACAGGACATAATTTAGACAAATTACAGGAGAGAAACAAAATTACAGGAGGATATGATTCAAAGCAAAAAAATAAATAAAATTGGTTCAAAATTTTTTGAATTAAAAAAAAACCTTGAAATTCTCTGCAATTTGACAGGAAGTAAAAGTATCTACAATGTTTCGACACATGAAAAAAATAGTTGAACAGCTTCAATCTAAATAAACTTAAATTGCTCATGAAATATAATTTTTTTTTAGAAAAAAACGGATACCCTGTTATGGGGAGATTAATCACTTTGACTTAACAACTTGAAGAAACTACAAGATTTTAGAGAGAAATTACAAACAAAATCGGTGAAATATGAAATTACCTGAAATACAGAATATTTGTTCCCTATGCGTGTATGAAAAAAGAGGGCGCTTATGCTGACGTCGTTGCAAATTCAGGGGGAAATAACTAGGTTTGACTAAGAAAATAAACATACAAGGAAAAGAGAATTTAAGATGCTAAAATAATCAATCGAACAATGAAACAATGTTATGTAAAAGCTGTAACATTATTATTCTTTTTTAAATACGGGAATTATTTTAGAGGAAAAAAATTATATCACACATTGATCCCTGTACCCAATATTTAACAATTATCCTAATTAGGGGGGGGGGGGGGCGCTACTTTTTAAAGCAAACTTGGGGTAGTTTATCAATGCGGGGGGGGGGTCTACTTTTTCAGGCAATTACGTGATGATGTAAACAAGTATTATATAAACGAAAAGAGAATATGTCCAGGAGCGAAGGCTGACACAGACAGTGAGGATGCATGGAGTCAGAGGTTACGCAAAAGTTGTGGCACTGCTTAACTGCAATAAGCGAAACATAAATCGGATGTCATTTTCTGAGGATTTAGCCATTGCCTTGTGTTCGTTTTTCCCACATGTTGAGAATAGAGCGTGGTGTCGTCAGTAAATATACCCATCGCGGACACAATTGCATCAGAGAGGTCATTTATAAAGATCAGGAATAATAACGATCCAAGGATCGATCCCTTGAGTACACTCGCATTAATGTCATGTTGTTTAGAAGTACGGCCATCAAGGAAAACCTGGATCTTTCTTGTGGTTTAAAAGGATCTGATTATATTAAATATCCGTCCAGTAATACCATATGCATTAATTTTCATGAGAATAGCATCATTCCAGACCCTGTCAAAAGCCTTGGATACATCAAGCGCTACCGCTCTACCTTCACCAGCTTTATCCGGTGTATGGTAAATGTGTTCCGAGATTACTTTTAGGATATCCGCAGTAGAACGGGCTTCCCTAAATCGATACTGTTGGTCAGAAAAAAGTTTAGCCTTGACGAGATGATGGACGATCGCTAGATTGATTAGAGATTCAAAGATTTTAGTGAAGAGCAGGAGGAGACTGATAAGGCGATAATTTTGCTGGGTCAGTTCTTTCACCAGAATTCTTGAACACTAGTACCACAGAGGCAATTTTCCAACTATTAGGGAAGCAAGATTCAGCAAGGCATTTGTTGTAGAGTTTAGAGAGGACAGGGGCCAGCTCAGCAGAGCATTTCATTAAGATTATAGCAGGGATAAGATCAGTATTGGTTTAGTCATTGTATTCAAGTAAATAGACAACAAAGCTTATGCTTATTTTATTTAATCATATTTCGGTGGCGATGACATCATATCAAACAGATTGACAAAGTTAGTATTTAGTTCAATCTGTTATTTATATACTCCCATACTTAACAATCCAGAACTGTTTTATTGATTTTGTTTCAGTAAATAGCCAACAAAGTTTATGCTTGTTATATTTCGCTGTGTAATTATTGTAGTTTCAACACCACAAGAAGCCGATGACTATAACATTGTACTAAATCCAAGGTAACAGCCGAACAGAATTTGTATTTTGTTCAATTTGTTATTTCTGTAATCCAGTATTTGTCCAATTGTAGAGAATCAAGGGAAAATGTATCGAATAAAAACAAAGCTTAATTACTAGTTGGAGAAAAAGTGTTATCTTTTTTATGACACATGAACATCGGAATTAAATCTATATTTAAAAAAGGAGTAATATAGAATATAGAAGTCAGCGTGCAGCCATTAGTAAGCAATTCCGCTTGCCTCATTACAGAAAAACGGCAGTTTGTTATAAACGAACACTTGTTATCATGAGAGTAAAATAATTGTAAGAAAGGAATCGGTTATTATGTAGTTGGTACAAATAGAAATGCTTATCTGCTAACTAAAATAGATCTCTGATGAATTTTATTTTTATATTCATAGTGTAAGCGGACTTTTGATTTTTAATTGAAAAATGTTTCCATATTACCAGTTGTCTAAACGTTATTATAATGCTAATAACTTAGCACAACAATAACAAATGAAAATTGGTTAGTTAGAGTAAAAGTTTGATGTGTTGGCTTAAATGCTATTTTAAAATCTGACAAGATAACTTTATATGTTAGATAAGTAATAATACCAAAACTGCCCTCTTTATTCTATTTTAACATTATTTCTGAATTCCTCCAATTCCATTCTAAATTATTCTATGCTATTGCTGTTCTTAATATGATTAATCAACTTGTATAATCTAGTTGGGGTGTTCTTCAATCCCTATGGTAGTCCACTTCGAAGAATCAGCTGGTCGAATTCTTGTAATCGCAGTGGTGAGGTGGCAGCTGAAATTACCATCTTCTCTTCTTTTTGTTATTGGAGACTTCTTCTCAATACCAGTTATCATAAACGTTATTAAAAATAAAGAAACAGCGCGAATGTAGAAATTGGGTTTTAAAATCTTTTTGAGGTTTTATTCTTTTTTTATAGCATACAGGCATAAACATAAAACCTCCAGTCCCATGGGGGGAAGGCACCAGTTATCCAAAACCAACTGCTCTCTCTTTGCCACTTCAGTTGAAAAAGGAAGATCTTCCTTGCTAATTTTGCTACTTAAGACGAGTTTTTTCTCTCTCTGACCTTACTGCCGGGGCACATAGCTCTTACTCGAATTCTAAAGAGAAAATTCTACTCTACTTAATTGTTAACCTTACATGGAAATTTAAAACATTACTATCCCTTTTAAATTTAAAACACTACTATCACTTTTCAATTCAAAACACTACTATCCCTTTTAAATAAAATAAAAACACTACTATCTATTTTAAATTAAAATAACACTACTATCCCTTTTAAATTAAAATAACACTACTATCCCTTTTAAATTAAAATAACACTACTATCCCTTTTAAATTAAAATAACACTACTATCCCTTTTAAATTAAAAAAAAAAACACTACTATCCCCTTTAAATTAAAAAAACAAACTATTACCCCCTTTAAATTAAAAAACACTATCCCCATTAAATTAAAAAACACTACTATCCCCTTTAAATTAAAAAAAAAACACTATTACCCCCTTTAAATAAAAAAAACACTATCCCCATTAAATTAAAAAACACTACTATCCCCTTTAAATTTAAAAACACTACTATCCCTTTTAAATTTAAAACACTACTATTTTTTGCTAATAGCAAAAATCCAATTGGTTAATAGATTTTGTTTTTTAAATTTGTTTTATTTAAATCAGCTTATCAAAACTTAAGGGAAGTGCCTAGGTGGTAATTCCTTTTGAACTGGTCATGATTGTAATATTGAAGACCAACTAGCCATCTGCAGAAGCAATCTTTAACACCCGCCTGGAGCACAGATTTTAAGCTTGTTGATAAATTCAGCACCTGTTACCGTAAAAAAAAATTTTTTTCCTCCCAAAGTTTTTGTGGGTCTTTGGATTTTATCAATTCTCACACTTCGAATAAAAAAAAATGAAATAACAAACCTTTCCCTAACCCTAACCCATCGTTATTTTGCCATTACGTAAAAATTGTGATGAGCCATCAAACGGTGTTCTTCATCTTTAGCAATGAGATGTCTTGGTAAAATTCATTTGTCAATATGCCATGCTCAAAAGGCATACATATGTATTCATAAATAAAATTCTATTGCATTTTTCTTGCCTCTCCCTGCCCAAATTCTGCCATCCCAGATCTGTGCTTCTCTGCCCCCTCATCACGCCCAGAAGGCTGGATGCTGTGATATCTCGAAATATCTTTTACTTTCCAACAGCTGTGGACTTGTTTTTGTTTTTGTTGTAGGTAAGTATTAGATTTCAGCATCATAAACATTTTGCGCTGTTGACAAACACTTCAAGCACGAAAAGTTGCCTGGATTTTGTTGAATGTTTCGTCTCCTTTTTTCCTTGATTGTAGATTTTTATTTATTTATTTTTTTTTATTAAAAAAAAATGTTTTGCTGTTAATAAATTATCGGTATTTTTTTTCTCTTTTTTTCATAAGAGGAAATGTGTGTTTATTCAAGGGAGATAAGCAGGTTTCTGCTTAATTTAAGCAGAACAGAAAAGACTTACAGAAATATGAAAGGAGGAAAAAAACCCTTATAAACAAGGGAATAAAAATAAAAGTAAAACAAGAGCGCTCTCAGAGAGTGCAGACCATCGCCAAAACCTAATATACTTCTTGAAGATACTGCACTCTGGGGGTCTTCAAATTTTGTACAGGAATGTCTTTCTTTGTTTTTGTGACATATGTTAACGTCTTAAATTATCTATTCAGCATTTTATAGACTGGATTCGAAATAGACGAAACTATATCTAGTATAAATAACTTCTATGGCAACGAAAATAAAGTTAGGTAAAAATTTAGAGTTAAAAAAAATCCAAAGAACGTTCTAGGTGAAAGAAGAGTTGTTTTGTCTGTAAGAAAAATTGAGTACACGTGTTCATTTCGGCTGTCGTCGTGCGAGTTTGCATGTGACAGTGTATGCTATATGAGTAAACATTGTAGATGTGTGTGCATATTCATTTGATAGTGAGAGGGTGTATTATGAACTGTATATGCGTTCAGTGAGCAACGTGTGTGTGTGTGTGCTTCGTTGAGCATACAGAAGTTTGTGTGTGTGTCTCTTGTTGCATTTGTCATGGGCGCTCGGCTAGAGACTGAGATTAGTTTTTAAGGACATACCCATGTGTATTGTCTGAAAGAAAAAGAGGAATAAAAACACTGTGTTTGGGGGTTAAATAAATTCTGGCCAGTGAGGGTTGGGGACATGCGTTACATGGAGCGAAAGGATACAAAAATGATACGATGAATGTGTAACGTGAGTCTTCAAGACAGGCTTAGCTTTGGTGACCGCAGAGGAAGGGAAAATCTGGGCAGTATTGGAAGATGTGTGCAAAACAAGATACTTCGATAGTATGGCCACATATAAAGAATAGATGAGAGTTCTTATATTAGTAAATGTAGAACAGTTGAGGTAGAAGGTTCAGTTCACAAGAGAAATCCAAGGAAAACATGAGAGGAAGTGATAAAGATAAACTTGAGAGAAATAGAGATAAATAAAGACCTGGCACGAGATAGATTTGTTTGGAAGTCAATTTCTTGAAGCCGTCCAATGCATGCCAGCATGTAAAATGGAAGTTAAACCGAAAATGATGATGATGCCCGGGATTTTCAATTAAATTCAATTAATTTGGCAAAAAATAAAACAAGCATGCTTCAGTTGCCATGTAGGGAAATGGGGGTAGAAATTTACACAAAAGAGGATACAGTAGCCAAGCACCTGTCCAAATTCAGCTTCAATTGCTGTGTTGTTGGCGTATTTATTACCTCTCTTAGAAGTCTATTCCAAGGTCCAGGTATCCTGATTGAGAAAACGGCCTCCTACGGTTCAATCGAAATTGGCAGCGAAATAGTTTCTTGTGGTGTCCTTGTAGACGTCTTTCTGGTGCAGAAGTGAATAATAGGTCCTGAGGGATTTCATAATGGCCATTGAGAAGATTGTAGACCAAAATGAAATCACTGCGTAATCGTTAGCACTCAAGGGAGAACATGTTTAACTTCTTGAGTCGGCTTTCATAGGGCAGATTTCTATTTTTTCTTTTATCTTAGTTCACCCCAAACAAGACAAGGGCTACTGAGAATTAGGGTGAAGTTGGGAGCTGTGCAGCGAGATGCTTGTTGTATTGCCATTTTGGTTTTAGGTATAGTAGTGGGTGCTTGTTTAATGCCAATAAGCTCACACAATCAGATCATTATTCGAGACTTGATCCATGGAGGTTGTGGCCTCAGGAAAGCCCACCAGGGATAACTGTAGGGTCCCTTTCCATGCGCGACATGGCATGTACAGTTAACCACGATATTATACATCTGTTGATGGAGCAGCCGCTCTTAGCGCTACCTAAGAGTTAGGGATCCTGCACTACCAGTCAGAAACAGCAGCCAGACCAGCTGTCTAACCTGTACCCTCCACCTGTCGGAACAAGAGTGACCCAGACTAGTTATGTAAGACTCAATGACAAAATTTTTTCCCAAGTTGCCCAGATAGAGTGAAAGAGAGACAGCGTTCATTGTTTTAGTCAGGATACAAGGCCATGCACTGGGTGTCTTCGAGGTGTCTCTGCACTAGTACCTCTCCGCCTGACTAATTAACAAAGAAGGAATCCAAAGGCCGGGCGATAGGCAGAGCCCATCTACTCCTTAACAAGTGATTATGTCTTGCGTTTTGATTGGTTGAAGAAAACTGCTGATTTGAGCTTTTATTCAATCGAGTAGATTTATAAAAAAAAAACAGCCTTCACTGCCGCTGCTACTTCTAACATACCCATCTCTCTGATGAGATGATCCGATAATCCAACTTTTAAATCGTTTCTTCAAACTTTAAAACAATGTCATTAATATACATACGGTAAAGGGAAGGCAACATCAAAAAGAATGACAAAGCCAATCTATACAAAAATAATTACATTTAAAAGTTTTATCTGTAAGAAGAAATTGAGTAGACATGTTTATTTCGGTTAGCGCCTGTGGGTTTCTGTATTACAGTGTGCATAAATGGAATAAACATTATAAATCTGCATGTATATTAGAGTGCCTGTTTTGTTAGTGAGAGGGTGCATGTATAAACTCTGTACATGACATTTTAGCAGTGTGTACATGCTGTCGCTATGTTTAGTAGTCTGTGTGTGTGTGTCTCGTTGTGTCTATCAACGGCTTCTGGCCTCAAAAGGATGTGTCTTACGCATGTGTGCTGTCATGTAAGAGAAAGAAAACTGCTTGGATTTTTATAATAGGCGCAAATTTTCTGAGGTAAATATTTCTTGCATTGTGATTGGTTGAAAGAAACCGCTGACTTGAGCCTTTGTCCAATCGAGAGTTAATACGTAAAAACAACATTCATTGCTGTTGCTTCCAACAATACTATTGTATATCCCTTTGGTGGGGGCGATGCTCACTAGTTGTTTCTCGCATTCTTTTATGGTCTGGAGGATTACTTTGTAATCTCATTAATCTTTTTGTTATGAGTTTAAGAATGGCTTATTATTTGACTCTTCTTCCGGTTCGTCGGCACAATAGTGGCTTTAGAGGGACCCTTTTTAGGGTTCCAGTTTTAGGGGAAAGATTCTTGAGAGAGCCGATTTTAGAGAAACACTTTTAAAGGAAAACAGTTTTAGGTAATACTCGAATATGAGAGAGCGGGAGAAATGTTATATGATAAACACAAAGAAAATAATGAATTCAAAAGCATGAGTTCACTAAAGAGATATTTTATATATGTTTAAAATGGAAGTCTACATAGAATGGTTGTTCATATTTTGAGAATCCTTGTAGAACAAGGGGGATTCGTTAGCTGATATATCGAGGAAGCCTGAGTCGATAATTTAAGGGCTGTGAATTATCCACGGGTTTGAAAAGTCGTAATCAAAACTCTCCACTAAATTATAAAATGTTCATTTGATTGAACGTTATTAATTAGTCAATGTTCATTTGTTTTCATTGTAGAAAGTTCATTGAGAAATGTTAGAAGTATTAAAGTGGTTAAGTTTATACATTTGTTTTTAATCAGCAGACGATAGGGTGAAAGAGTTAATGCATTGTGTGTGCATTAGTGTCAGAGTGGCTATGTGTGCGTGAGTGGAGAAATGCATTTTTAGCCTTCCCATCATCCGACACAGGGCGAGGGAAGCTATCTCACTAGCTATGTTAGCTCTGTCGTGGATTTTGGGCTCAACAATTGTTGAAGGAAACATCTGGCTTTTTATTCACTCTGGGTGGATCAAAACAGCAAATTTGATAAATTCAGAGAAATGCATCTGATTCTCTTAAAATGTTTTTCTTTGTTTTTATTAATTCAGGTGAGTGCATGTGTCGAGCCATATGCGCAGAAACGAATTTAAGCATTTTCATTTTGGGCATCGAAGGGTAAACTTGGTCGCTACATGTCACAGGCTGTTAAGTTTTCTTTAACACTGACTGTCTTAGCGTAACCTTCATAGTCATTCATCACTACCACTGTGTATCCAACGATACCGTTATGTTTACAATCACTCCTCACGAGCGCTGTGTACCCAGCGGTAGCATTATGCTAACGGTCACTCATCACTATCACTGTATATCAAACGATATTAACATTTTATTTATTAATATTTTATGATCCTAAAAAGTCGTCTGATAAGCAATAATAATAAAAAAAATGAAAGTTTAAAATTTTAAACAACTGAAAAAAGTCAGACGAAGATCTGAAAAGAGAATATTCATACGATATGACAGGAAAGTTCTTAAAAATAGGAAGATCAGGTTCATCACTAAGGTTACCAAACAAAATTAAAACCGTCTTGCTAAATGATGCTGAATGATGATGACTTTTTCCAAAAGAAGACCAACAATCAAAATATTCGGTTATTAGCAATGATATCCCAAAAGAGAATTACTCAATACTTGAGTGAGTATACCAAGCTGAAGATGAAGACAACTAAGCCTGAATCGATGTCTTTTCCTGCGATAGTGTGCCACAAACCTATAAAGAATCGGTAAATTCCACAAAGACACACAATTGGATTGCAGGACGAACTCTAATATCTAAAGAAAAGCAATGTTTTCAAGCTGGTGAGGCAATGAGATAAACGTTTACAAAATTAACAAAGGCCCAGATGGTTCCGATAGGTACACAACAAGAGACGTTTTTTTCCTTCACGAACATTACATCGACATGCATATTGATGCAATAGTTGTACAATATGATCTCATCGTTTACCAAATAAACATCAAAATAACATCTACACGTCCAAATTGATTGAGGTTTCAACTCAAGAGATATAAAGTAGCATGTAGAATTCAAACAAGAGACCAGCCTGTAAACTGAACAAGACTCGCTGAAATCTAAAGCAGTTGAGCAGGAATTTGAATAACCCCCTTTCCCGAAACTGCTTCATACAGAACTCAGTAGATTACCGTGTTAAACCCAATTGTTAGTCCATAGATCCAGACCCAGTGCACTGGAAACCTGGTGACAGGTAAAGTCAGCTTGACCCGTGCTAGGATTATCTGCACATTGATTTTGACAAGTTCCTGTGGCCATTCCAAACGGTTAGCGACGTAGGATTTTGACGTAGGCCCGACTTGTTTATAGTTCGATTCTAACCGACCTCTAAGATTTTTTTTTCTACATCGAAGGGGGGGGGGTAGGGAGGTGAAGACACATATTAATACGATAGCGTGTGGTATTTTGTGTGTCACGCTTAAATCAAAAGCAACGACCTTCCGAATCTTTATATGCTACTCATGAATTGGAGCCAAATTTAATTTAATCCAAAGCATTTACAAAGTAAGATTTAGTTATTGAAATATTACTTTCACTAGAAATATTGTATATAAAGAAGTTTTGTAAATTGTTTCATGTATTGTTCATTTTTTAAAATAAATATACAAGTCAAATCTTATCATATTTTATTCAAACATGTATAGGTTAGGAACAAGATAATTAGTATTAAAAACATCATTTCGTGTAACGAGTCCCGCTAGTAGTAGTAGTAGTAGTAATACTAATAATAATAATAAAAATAAAAATATCTATATAAATCTAGCCCCTGTCACAGTAAGTTGCTTCAGTGGCAATATGCCTTTTTGGGGGTTAACAAAAGTTAAAAAAAGAAAAAAATTGGCGGAAATTGTATTCCGGTTTGTTTACTTTCTTATTAAAGTCAGTTAACACACCTGTGTCTTATCTGACAAAAATGTCTATTTCAAAATTTATGTCATTATGAAAAAAATGAAAGCATGTTTTAAACAATTTTTTTTTTTTACCACTCTGACTCTTCCTCTTTTCCCTCTTTCCCACTACCAGTTGGTTGTATCGGTTTGATAATGACTGTCGTGTTTTTCAATGTCAAGTCCAAGGTTATACAGAATATTTATTCCAGATGTCTCGAAACTTTCGACTTCAGTCGTCTTGTTCAGACATGCTGGGTTTGATGCGTCTATGTAAAATACTCCAAGGATTTGCTTCTTGTGACAGACAACGGCTCTCTGTTGACATGGAGGGCGGAGGAAAAACAGATTATGTTATACGAGTGAAGACTGGTGTGGAATGTATTATAAAGTCAAATACATGAACATATCTTCATTCATATGATGTAAAAAATGTTTGGTTACAAAAGATTCTGATAAGAATCTTGAAGTAAATATGACATTGGTTAGGACGATGATGTATGTCACTGGTATCCATCATGTTGGCGACAAGCCACCACTTTTACAACAGGCATCTAATGTAACGAAAGTAAATCAATACTGACTAAATTAAATGACTCCATTCTCTGTTCTAGATGGATGACAATTAAAATCACATTGGATTTGTGTACGTCATATATATTTGGGTTAGTGTGTGTATGGAATGAGGTGATAAGCAAAAAAAAACGAGCAATGTAGAAATAAGTAACACAAAAATATACACAGGGAATGTTTAGCATATAGAATAGAGGATAAGCATTGCAAACAGACCAGTAAAAATAAGAACATAAACACATCTATAAAACAGAAGCGATATTTCGGTTGATTCAAACGACCTTAATCATTTGGTGTAAAAAAGCTTTATTGAAAAGAAAAAGGAGCCTTATATATATATATATATATATATATATATATATATATATATATATATATATATATATATATATATAGGGTGATTCATAAGTCACGTCACTTAGCTATTTAAAATGTCATTTACAATTGAAGAGCGAATTTTTATTGTTATTCATATGGCCAAATTTGATGAATCTCCCACACTTGTTGAAAGGCAATGGAAACGTGATGTGAACAGAAAGCCTCCTTCGCACAACACCATAATCAATCAAATATGCTACAAAGAGTCGTAAATTCCTTGCAAAAAAGAATGGAGCTATGCATGCAGAACGAAGGTGGAAATTTTGAAAATTTGCTGTAATTTTAAACTCCCATAAATGAATTTGTTGAATAAACTTTCTGTTTTGTATTACCGTATTTTTTAACTTTAGAATTTCAAAAATAAAAAGCAAAGTGACTTATGAATCACCCTGTATATATATATATATATATATATATATATATATATATATAATCAGAACGTTGGAGGTGATCCCGGAGAATGTAAGCTGAAGAGGGTGTGGGGGAAGGAATACAGGAGTTGTTGTGAGCCAAAAGTGATATATCATGTATACTGCTGCACTATAACAGTTGGTGATTTTACTTACCGAATGGGTGTGGACCTAAGTAGTCATGTAAAGAGAGACTGTTTCCCTGTATCACAGCTCTTCAATGTGGCTAGAGAGACAAGTGCTTCAAGCTGAGATCGAAGTTCAACCATTTTTTATGATGGTCGGAGATTCTTTCATTGTACCATCAGCACAAACCACAAAGAAGGGAAATCTTAATGTTCATATAAACAATACCAGCTGCCAAAAGTGTTCTATATTTTTATGAAGAACTTTGCATCATCGCTAATGGTAGCTGGCGATTTCACTTATCGCACTTCTCAACCTACGAACGGGTGGTGGCATATGTTGTCATTCAGAAAAAACCTGTTTCATTGTATCACACCTCTTCAGTGTGGCTAAAAAGACATATGTTTCAAACTAAGATCAAAACTTGACCCACATTCTTTTAACATTTCTTGGCTCCCTCAAGCAGGAGTGGAGTGCTCCCTTTTATTCACACATAACTGTTTCTATTAATAGTTCATAATGAGACTGTCTTGTAAATTTAGCGTGAAAAGGCAAGTACACACAAACATATGGTATTTATTCGTGTATATATATATATATATATATATATATTAAAAAAATTTTTTTTTTTTAATAACTAATATAAGTTAGCAAAACATTTATACGGAACAAAACTTAGATTTAGTATACGGAACGTTTATGTTTTTGCCTTTTAAGGGAAGTGGGGTCTGATCAACTCTGCTGGAAAGCCATGAAATTAAACACTGTCTTGTTTTAAAATTCCCGAAACAGGTTTTCATCGTAAACAACTGATGATCCCTTAAATAATGTTAGAAGCAAACTAATATAATAACTGTAAAAACTAAATTGACTTACATGAGTGATTTTCCACTGAACGACTTGGGACTTGAGGGTTTAAAACATTTTTTTTTTTAGTTTTAATGGTTGAGAAACTTCCGAGACTTTATATATATATATATTATATTATATATCATACTATAAATTATACAGAATTTGTCTGTTTAATTATACCATTTTCAATTTTTTCTTATAACATCACATATGAAACCATTTTAAAATACTTAACGTAATACGGTTTTATTTTGTGATGCCATTCCGGCGTCGCTGAATTTAAACTGACAACGTCTTTCCTGGAACAATCCGAAAAACGTTCTCCACACGTTTCTCCGGCGTCTTGTTAAAAATTCTCTTTCTCCAGCTTTTTTGTTCATTTGCTTTTGACACCTGAGGATGATTCGACAAAGAATCGAAAACATTTGTAAAACTTATGGGAAATTTATTAATTCTTTTGATTTTAATACAAAAAAGAACATCAGAAAAATAAAAAAAATAAATAAAAAAAAGGTATAATTAAACAGACGAATTCTGTTATTTTTAACAATGTTTGCATAAATGAGAAAATGCTGCCTAAATATACACAATATATATATATAAATAAACATATGTATTTCCCTCTCACGATGCAAAAGTTGGCGAGTAAAACACATGACTTTTTCTAGCCTCAAGTGGTGAGGGAAAGTGAGAAAGCAAATAGCAAGTCAGACAACCATCTCAGACTTACCCCTCCACCTGAAATTAATTTGCAAAGAAATCCTCTACTCTATAATAAAAAATCGATGGTGGGTGTTTTCATTTTCTTTATGTCATCAGAAATGATGATAATAATTTATAGATAAAAAAATGAAATTACTGACGTAATTCTATGATTTTATATGAATATTTTAGTAATATATCTAGATAAAAAGCGAGTGTGAACACTGGTGAAGACTATTCTTTTATGACATTTTTGATGGATGTACAAAGTGTGTGTGTGTGTGTATATATATATATATATATATATATATAGTTTAAAGGTTCATACCTTTTTTTTAATAAGCATCCGTTTGAAATTTAATAAAAAAGAAGTGTGGTAAATAAATACCATCAAAGCTTGTTATAGATGCAATATGTATTTTACAAAAAAGAAAAGACAAATCGAAGACGATTTTTTTTTTTTTTCCTCTTTATATAAACTAACATATATATATATATATATGAGAGAGGTTTATGTAAGTGTTCTCAAATATCTGAAAATATGCTAATGAAATGCAACAAGTTTGTCATCCATCTTACATATATGCAAGTGTGTGCACTATCTTTACAAGCTTTCATTATAAACATTCGTCTTTTATAGTTATGGATGGCCCAAATAACCTATAATTATTCCACCTCTCCTGAAAACTAACCTAGTCTAATAATACTAGACCAGCAGTGGTATAGGCATGGAATATAAAATATATGATGCTAACATAGGTGTCTGGAAATGAGTTATAAAGACCCTCAAGAAGTCAACAGCAAAGTGCTGTTACTTGAGGCAACATGACTCGGAGAAGGTGCACCATTTCTCGTATGAGTCGGTGTATAGCTGTGTCAAGGGGATCTTATTTGGGCTTCGAATACTATGTTATTTTGAATATTTGGTCAGAGTTTACTTGTAGGGGGAAGTATCCTCATGTCAGATTGTCCTGACAAACCTTTGTGCAAAGAAACCGAAAACACCCGAGGATGGTGTTTAGTAGGTAATTCAAACTCTCCAGTAGGTAATTTAAACTCTCCTAGTCATTTTTGCATGTGGCCAGCAAGGTCATGTCAAGCATGTAACCATAAATCCATGGCGTTAAGATAACAACGCTGCTTCCATGCATGTGCAACCACCATATCTGTCTTCTAGGCCAAACCTTCCCTGACTTCATATGCAACCGCTGGGCCTGGCTGCTCTGGCTGTTGGCGGTAAAAACTTGAAATCTTGCAGATTTAATGAACAGCTATAGCCAATGCGAAGAACTTCATGCAGACCATGCAATTCTGAGGCATGATCTTCGTGGGATCTGTGCAGATGTTTGATTAGAATAACAATAAGCAGCAGAAGAAGGAATTAAGAGAAAAGCAGGGAAACGATGAGTCTACGATATTTAAGAGAGTTTACATGACATTGTCAGTTCTGGTTTAGTATTATTAGACTGGGCTGGTGTTCAGGTGATACGTATAATATTCTAAGTTCGTAGTTGAAGTACCGGTCTACACTGGGCTGTTCAGATTTTCCTAAACTTTAAAGCTTGGTTATGAAAGTGATCATTAAGGGCAGGTTTTGAAGCTGAAGCACGTTTGTGTATCCGCAATCGAAGTAGCATGTGTTATTGGTTGAGTTTAAGTTTTGTTTTACTATCAAATTGAACCGTAGAGTAAATCTACACATTTTCAAGTGTTTAGATTGTAAATTAATTAATACCATGCTGTTGGTCCCAATGTCTTTTCTCCCTATAAACACCCTTTTCTTTATAACTAGTTCATACTTGCTCCTTGAGTAGTGTTGGTACAGTATCTGGGTATGCCAGTTCCATCTTGATCTAGCTTATACCATTTCATAGCTAGTACAGAGAAGAATATTTGAAATGTTGTGGGAAAAAATATTCTACTTAGTATTTGCATAAGAGAGTAAGTAACTAGGATGAATGTATTTACACATTGCTGTTATTGGCAAAAAAACATATGAAATTGTTTTTAAGTTTTTATTACATATTTATGTAATATTTTTTTAATTTTATGTTGATTTAAAAATTTTTTTTAGGAGATATGCACGATTCGAACCCCAGACAGTATATACACACAAAATTAGGACCATTCTTAACTAAAAAATCTTATTTCCATAAATAATTACTAGTAGGGATTCATTGTTTAAAGTCTCCCTCCCCCCCCCTCCAAACGAAAAGACACAGAATTCTTGTGCAACATCTAATTTTATTTATGTGTAAGCATTACCTCCCTTCCCCAATGTACCCATTTTTAGATAAAGAACCCTAACCCTAACCCTTTATCCCCAATGTATCTATTTTGAGCCATGGAGAATTAAACTGGCAAATCAAAAATTTATTTGGTAAATTTATAGAAGTGCACCTTTCGTATTTCGACCCCTAAAAAAAAAAGTTTCTACTTTTTTGGGCAAATTACATATAAACAGCCTCAACAAATATCCGCTATGAAAAAAAATTATGAAAATTTTTATTATTTTAGATTTTAGGAGGGGGGGGTCACTTTCCTATAATAAGTTATACGTAAAGTGAGCACGCATTTCTTGGCCACCGAATCTCACCACTCGTATTTCGACCCCTAAAAAAAAAAAAAGTTTCTACTTTTTTGGACAAATTACATGTAAACAGCCTCAACAAATATCCGCGCGCGCGGATATTTGTTGAGGCTGTTTACATGTAATTTGTCCAAAAAGTAGAAACCTTTTTTTTAGGGGTCGAAATACGAATGGTGAGATTCGGTGGCCAAGAAATGCGTGCTCACTTTACGTATAACTTATTATAGGAAAGTGACCCCCCCCCCTCCTAAAATCTAAAATAATAAAAAATTTCTTTTTTTTTTTTCCATAGCGGATATTTGTTATGGATGACTGTTTACATGTAATTTGCCAAAAAAAGTAGAAACTTTTTTAGGGGTCGAAACACGTGAGGTGAGATTCGGTGGCCAAGAAATGGGTGCTCACTTTACGTATAACTTATATAGGAAAGTGACCCCCCTCCTAAAATCTAAAATAATAAAAATTTTCATAATTTTTTTTCATAGCGGATATTTGTTGAGGATGTTTACATGTAATTTGCCCCCAAAAAGTAGGATACTTTTTTTTTAGGGGTCGAAATACGAAAGGTGCACTTCTATAAATTTACCATTTATTTTTTCTTTCCAATTTGAGATGTGTCCTCGCACAGATTTGAGAAGCTCTGTCGGTCGGTCGTGCTTCAGTTGTTAATATTTGAAAAACTAGGGGGAGGCGCAAACTTTATGGAAATTACTGTGTCGATTGTTACAACAAGGCTGAATATTTGCTTAGAACTGTAATTGGATTGACTCAATCAAGTTTACAAGTTATTTAAAAAGATGCATTTTCTTTGTTCTTTTTGTGTTTCAGTTTGAAATATTATTTTTTTGTTGTTTGCGTCAAATAAGGTATTGTAATGAACGTGGAGATAAACAGTCCCCCCCCCCCACCCCCGTAAGAGAACGCGTGTGTTTTGCGCCATTCATCAGGGAAGAAAAGAGAATTCAAAAACTGCCCTGTTGATAACGAATACCGGCGTTAGCAGAGACGACTTGTAATGTTGTTATTGTAACATCCGAGACAGTGTGTCCAGACCAACGAGTTTTGCAAATCAAGTTGGTTTGAAGAAGTCGAATTTATGTCAGTAAAAGTAGAAAATAATTCCGTGGGTTTCTTGTTCCATTTTCTTTCTTTTTTTTTTTTTTCGCGAGTATTTTCGATTTGATCTGTCAAATCATCTTCAGGTAGATATACGGATCAAATCGAAAATACCTGCGAAAAAGGAAAGAAAATGTAACAAAAAACACATGGAACTTACATTCACCAATTTGACCGAAACACTAAATGAACCATTCGGAAAATTAAAAAAATAAAAAAAGTCTTATCAAGCAAAGCAAAAAAACTCAGTGTTATTTAATAATGTTTGCCTAAATGAACATATGCTGCCTACATATATATATATATATATATATATATATATATATATATATGTAATTAACCCTTTTTCACTCGTGTCTGTTTGTAGCAGTAACAAACTATTTTGTGTGTGTGGAGAATTGGATGCTGGGCAGAAATTGTTCCAGTGTGGACCAATCAGAGAAGGTGACATAGTGATCCACTGTTGGACTTTTTACAGCCCATCGCTGATGAAAACAAGTTTTCTTTTCAAACTGGACGCCAACGAGAGAACATCCTTCATATTCTCACACTGCACAAGCAGGTGAAGTGGGAACTGCAATGCGCCCGTCAGCAGCAATCTCACTTGATATTTTTATTTCTCACATTTTCTACGAACCGTTGTGTATTTTAAAATAATGTTCAAATATTACCAATACACTTATAATGTTCAAATATTACCAATACACTTATAATGTTCAAATATTACCAAGACACTTATAAAATCATGTTCAAATATTACCAAGACACTTATAAAATCATGTGCAAATATTACCAATGCACTTATAAAATCATGTGCAAATATTACCAATACACTCATAAAATCATGTGCAAATATTACCAATACACTTATAAAATCATGTGCAAATATTACCAATACACTTATAAAATCATGTGCAAATATTACCAATACACTTATAAATCATGTGCAAATATTACCAATACACTTATAAAATCATGTGCAAATATTACCAATACACTTATAAAATCATGTGCAAATATTACCAATACACTCATAAAATCATGTGCAAATGTTACCAATACACTCATAAAATCATGTGCAAATGTTACCAATACACTTATAAAATCATGTGCAAATGTTACCAATACACTCATAAAATCATGTGCAAATGTTACCAATACACTCATAAAATCATGTGCAAATATTACCAATACACTTATAAAATCATGTGCAAATATTACCAACACACTTATAAAATCATGTGCAAATATTACCAATACATTTATAAAATCATGTGCAAATATTACCAATACACTTATAAAATCATGTGCAAATATTACCAATACACTTATAAAAGGAAAAAGTTTCTGTTTTTACTACTTTCTCTTATTAATTTATTTTATTTATTTTTATTTTTTATTTTTGTTTATCCCAAACAAGGCACATTGCCACTGACATGTAAGGGGCGACTGTGATTAGGGGCCAGATCTTTTGGGAGCGTCCTAAGTGGGGAGTTCTACAGCAAGATAATTGTTCACATTATAGTTAAATTTCTACCTGTTTATAAGTCGGGGGAGCAGGGAGGAAACTCCAAAGCCAAGCAGTCCAGGAAAAGAAGCTATTAGTCATCTGGGGACCTCTAAAGTAAAAGGGTGGGATTTTGCTACTGGTCTGGTTGATTCGGTGGTAGTTACTGCATTTGTAGTTCCTCAACTAAGTTCATCAGAACACATTCCGTAGATTCTGTCGATCTACTTGTAAAACAAGCACGGGGATATCATATTGCAGTGATGCGACAGGGGCTGGAGATTGGTAAACAGTGCTGGACCTATTAGTTTAGACTCTTTTTTGTACCCTGTCCAAGAGGGAGAGACTGGTG
Organism: Sepiola atlantica; assembly: GCA_963556195.1. Lineage (NCBI taxonomy): Eukaryota > Metazoa > Mollusca > Cephalopoda > Sepiida > Sepiolidae > Sepiola > Sepiola atlantica. Next base: position 44,332,151 of record OY744537.1, read on the forward strand.
GTTGGAGCACCAGCCAAGATGTGGCAACAATACTCCATGCATGGGAGGATGGTGGCTTTGTAGAAATATCGGCTACAAGCAGGTGTGAGAAGTTTTCTATCCCCCAATAGAAGGAGCACACTTTCTTTGTAGCAGACTTGGAAGTATAGGATGGCTACAGATTGAAATATCGTTTTCAGCGTTAACCATGCAGATTGAATGTTCACGTTCTTGCTTTGTCTAGATAACAGTCCATAACTTTCCATGTCTTGAATTACACTTGTTTATGCCACCATAAAAAAGACCACCATTTAGCTTTTCTCAGTGCCATCTCATATTTGGCACCCCGGTTAGAAAGGGGAAGAAAGAAGGGTGCGTGAAAGGAAGGTGTATGTGTGTGGGGGGGGGGGAGACGGAGGGGGCGTAAAGAAAACCCCCAGAAAAGATAAAGTATTCTTTAAAGATGATGAAAAAAATAAGAGATAAAGAAAACATTATGAATGTTTGGTTTTGTTAAGCAGGGGTCCCGACTGTCGTTGCTGGTGGCTCAGTTGGAATAGCAAGATTTGTTGACAAGGTTCAAATCCTGATCACACCTGCTCTCGTCTTTTTTTGTGCTAAATCCTTTGGGAAAGGCATGAATGTTGTATCCTGCTCTGAATTCCTTTAAGAATTGGCTTATCGGTTAGCAATAAAAGAATGATAAAGGACCCCCATAACCTGAAAGAGAAAACACACACACACACACACACGAGAGAGAGAGAGAGAGAGAGAGAGAGAGAGAAAGAATATGGTAATGCTGAGTTTCATTTTTATTATTTATCTGATAAACGTTGGTTGGACATTTTATAACAAGATAATAGAACTGATACATTTTATGTGTGAAAAAGATTTTAAAGTGTTGTATATGTTGGCCCTTGAATTATTTGCGAGGGGGGGGGGCGTATGCAAAAGTCTCTAAGGCTGGTTTACAAACGAAGACTCGAAAAACACAGAAAGGAATTTTCTATAATTTGAAATAAATCAGAATAATGAATTAAATTAGTTGACAAGGCTTTTTGATTGATGGTGGTAAAATTGTTTGTTACTTTCAGTTTGTATAATATATATATATATATATATATATATATATATATATATATATATATATATATATATGGGCAGCATTTATTCTTGAAGGCATGTTTCGTTAAATATTACAGATGACTTGTGTCTGCATATTAATACTGATTACTTGTCGAGTTTCAGGCCGGAACAGTAGATACATTTTCCGTACTCTTTATGTGCCCTAGTGCTTTCGGTTCCTTCCGGAGTCCTCTTCACTAAAGAACATGTATTTTTAGATGTTTAGTGATGGTTTTAGCAGGAACCATGTAATTTGTTGTAGTATCAATAGAGTATTAGTATTTAAAACGTTTTAGGATGTTTTCACTGTTATCGAAATTGAGTTTTGTAATTGCTGGCTTTTTAGTTTTTATGTGGAGAGATTCTAATATCGAAAGTCTAAGTTGGTTATTTTCGTATTCTAATATAGTTGTATTGTCTACAAGAATTTTTCCAAGTTTATTTGCCAGTTCTAGCTTGAAATTCGAAAATTAATCAGGCCTCTAGAAAGGATCAAGGAACAATACGTAGATACAAATCATCTGGAATATTATATATATATTTATAAAAACAGAGACCGTGATATGTATCGTCTGCAATCTATTTTCATGAACATTTAATCTTCGAAAAGGTGTATAAAAAGAATCGCCTATCATATACTTACTTTTAATGAGAATCACGAGAATAAAACGTGATAACTTTCCAAAACATCCAGAAAAAAAAATCCAGTTGCAATTAATCTTGGCTCGATGCTACATGCACCCATTTTTTAAAAATATTTTGCGTGCAAATTGCAAGAAATTATAAGCAAAATGTTGTTAAAAGAAATGAAAGCTTCATAACGTTTGCGTTTTTCATCAATTTAAAAAAAATACCTTGTGGTGGTCCGAGACACGATCCGAACGAACGCGAAAAAACAAATGGCTTGAATTGCTACCCTCTTCTTTCTCTAGTTCGTTGGGATACGCTTTCCTTTTCACTCACAAAAAACAATTGGTTCTTAACAGGGACGTGTGAACTGATTTCCAACCAATCAAAAACGGTTCAAAGTCAAAAACTAACAAGTCGATGCCAAAGTAATAAGTATAAGAATGAAGAAATAAGCAGAGTTTTCTAGACTGACACAAGCGATGGACCTCGAAAGAACACACAAGAAGTATGCTCTTCCTCTACCCCCGGTATTTTGGCCGGGGTCACAAGAAGAAAAGCACACTTTAAAACTCGCATACAAGCTTTCCTTGCCTTGTGCACACCTACTCACACAATGATAAGAGTGCTGGCGAACCGAAGCAAACCGCTATGATTCACACACACAGTAACAGAACATGATAATCTACTCATATACACAGTATCATATTACCACTTACACGCACTAACAAATATAGACATACACATCTTTAGCCTTTGTGTAAAAGGAACATTTTCAACCAAAGAACACGAGTTGTATAAACTTTACCAGTGAACATTTCTTCACTAAAAATTTTATATTCATGTAAAATTGTGGTTTTATAAATGTTTTGTGTAAAATAATTTTTTCCTTCGCTTTGTCATTCACAAAAACCCTAGTCATGCTATAGATGTAGCAATCGCCCTAACCTCATGATTTTTCGCAATTCTTGAGATCAGCAATAATAAAAACATCCGAAATTCATTTTGTATTATCAAAGATTTAGAATTGAACATTAATAATAAACTTCCATTTTTAGATGTACCTATTAAACAAGTACATAATTTCCCGAATTCTACATACAAAAGTCGGTGCTATTATAGATGACGCGCCTGATTTCTGTGACTTTGCATCAGCAATGATCGGGCAGGTCACGGAAGCGCCCGAGAGTTGCCGAGACGAAAACGCCAAACGTTAATGGAAGACTTGCAGGCGATAATATAAGACGAATAAGTTCCCCCCAAAAATACATAGATCAAAAGATAAAAACCAAACAAAGTGTAGGGTGAGGGGTCAAATGAACCATTTTCAATCAAATGTGTAGAAAGAACATTTATTTTTTTTTGGGGGGGGGGCAATTTTGTCAATGTTTTCTTTTTCATTTGTTTCGCTGTTTTTTCTCTTGCTAACATAAAAGAAAGAAAGAAAAATGGGTTAAGTTAGGGTTTAGGGTTCCCGTTAGGGTTAGGGCTCCCGTTCTTAGTGATAGCCAAGCCCTGTATTCAAACTGCCAAGCTCTAACTGAAAGACTAGCAGACGTTAATATAAGACGAATAAATTCAAAGAAAAAGTACATAGATTAAAATCATTTTTTTATTTGTGAATATAATGTTTTTTTGGGGGAGGAGGAGGAAAAAAATTTTGTCAATGTTTTTATAAGATAAAAGAAAGAAAAAATGATATTATTCCGTCAGCGCTCGGGCGCTTCCGTGACACGCCCGATCGTTGTTGACGTGAAGTCACGGAAATCAGGCTCGTTATTTATAACAGTATCCAAAAGTCATCTTGCATCAATTCCGGATGTCCTGAAAGATCTAAAATTAGCGTCATAAAAATTGAATCTAGAGAGCCAATTTAATCTCTTCTTGAAAAACAATATTTCTTAAAAAACAAAGAATTTTTGAATTATTCATACTACTATTCTTTTTACTCAACGCTTTATTTGGACCACATGGCGCAACGGATGAAGGCGTTAAGTAACAATCAGTTCTAAGTAACACTCTTCTGCGGGCTATGTTAAGATGAAAATAAAAATGACTTAAGACTTCTATCCGGTCATGGCTGGCAGAATGAGACCAATCTACCCCCGTGATTTAAACAAAGGGTTCAGTTCGAAATTTCGTACAGATTTCAAAGATCAGCATAAATCTTCTTCAGTTTTACAAGATGCACCTGGAGAAGGTCGGAGTTCACATCGGCCGGAACGTTGTGAAAAAAACATCGAAGATGAGAATAGTAATCCGAATAATCTAAATAATTCAAATTCTCAGTCCTCATCTAAAAAGTTCTGAAACTGGTACTTTGTTACATTAGGACCCACGCTAACTTTTCACCATGACCCTAACCCTAACTTTATAGCTAACCCTAACCCTACTTTGACCCTAACCCTAATGACGGAGTCAAAGTTAGCACGTAGCATGTAACAAATCACCCTGAAACGTTATCGCAAATAATGGCTTTCCTAACCATATCATCGATATGCGAATCGCTCTTCATTTGTATAAAAGCAACCAAACCCACTTTCAAAGACAAGTGCTTTTAAACTTTTGCAGAAAGCAAATGCATTCTAACTATAAATACGATAAAGTTACAACAAAAAGTAAAAATAATTGCAGATTTATAATCTACTATAATTTTTTTTTTAGCCTCGTATATAAAAATACCGTTGACAAAATCCACTAAATAAGATTAATTTCGTTTGTGGTGGGCAACGCGGAAAGCCCCCCCCCCCCCAAAAAAAGGGCTCGCATGTAATTTATTATCTGAGAGGTTTCCCCGAGAACATATAAACAGTAAACATTCGTGTTATGCTCCTATTAGAGGCTTTCTCACCAATAAATACAAAAATCAAATTGTAAAATGACTTAGAATTTTAGAAGCTATTTACAAATGAAATGCATTAGCTTTAGACAAATAAATTACTGCTTAAATTTACACACATTCAAATGTGTGAATATGTATGTATGTATGTATGTGTGTGTATGTATGTATGAATAGAAATAAACTCAGCAAAATCTGAACAGGCTGAATCAAGACAATAGATCGTAAACACACAAAGAGCTCGATATCCTTTCAGATAGAGCTTTATAATAATGAATTATAATTAATTGTAAATAAGTGTTAAGTAAAATTACATATATGAGTGTTTTAAAAAAAAAGTTGCATGATATGACTTAAATATTGCATTGAAAAAGCTGTAAACAGCCTTTAATACCTTTGTATTATGTTTGGTTGAACGTCCGTATTACATGCTGGCATGCGTTTAACAAATTTGAAAATGATTTAAATAGTCAACAATACATATATGTAGAACCACGTGCTGCCCCACACGACGACCATCAACCCCAACGTTATGTTTCCGTGGCCTTCTTCTTTGCTTTCATCGTCCAGCCGAGTCGTCTATCTACTAACGAATCGTCGAGGGCACAGCACTGGTCCACAAGTTAAACATAAAAGAAACACAACTCTCGAGAAAGAACATGAACACATATACGTTGTGTATAACTTAGTTTGAACTATGAGTGTGTGCGACACCGTCCAGTCGAGACCCCCATTGTCGTTGCTAAAGTCGTCAGCTCATCTCATCGTTTTCCCGGTCCGATTCGCTCTCTCGGGAAGTTCAATCCTAACTGCTCGTCTTCTCTCTGAAACCTAAACTCGTCAACTTTTTCCATAAACTTTTCTGTCGTCAACTGTCGTAAAACTAACCTACCTTACTGGAGTCAGGTGTCGTAAAACACTATCACTCCTAAAAGTGTCCAGTATTCTTTTCTTGGTGACCTGTCCTGAACAATGGAAATTGACCACTCCCAAATTTCTTTTGTCTCTGTCGATTAGTCACTTCCTATCCTGTCTTTTCTTTTCTGTGCGTTCATGAGTCATTTCCTATTCCTGACCGGGCCCCGACCTTTGCGGCAGCCATAGTGTCATATATATATATATATATATATATATATATATATATATATATATATATATATATATATATATATATATATGTTCATTGATGTTACCAAAACATTTATTCGCTATAGATCCATCAAAACAAAGATTTTTTTCCGTTGGTGTATATTTATTTATTTGTATGAAAAGATATCATCCTTATGCACGTTTCATTACTAGGGCAAAGGAATTTAAAGAAACCAATTTAGCTTTATTCCTATGCTCCGCAATTCTTTAGGGGGGGGGGAACTAACCAAAAAGAACTAGACAAAAAAAAGGAAAAGACGAAAAGAAAAAAAACACTTCTTGCTCGAAGGTGGTAAAATAGTTCATGAGAAACACTAGTTGAGAATAGTCATTTGTTCATACCCAACGTTGTCGAGAGATTCAATTAAACGACAAGTGTGTATGGAAAATAAAAAGTTCTATTCCACTCACATTTTCTTGATTGGTTAAAGAAAAGGAGAAAAAAATAAAATAAACAGATAAATAGAATGAGAGATAAAAATAAAATGTATGTTAAAAAAACGCTAAAAAAGACTAATTCATATTTAGAACTACACAGTACATTCAATCTAAATATTTAAACAAAAATAAAACGTGTAATGTTTAAGGTTATCTTCAAATAATTTTGTTCAGAAGAATTAACTGTATATTAAGTAATATTAATAAATATCTTTAAATCACAAGAATTTTAGTTAATATATTATTATCAATCTGAGCGAGGTACTACCACATAACCAACCAATAACTATATGAGTTAGCACTATAATATTTTGGATAAATGTAGGTTCCACAAATAAACCATTGTAGTATTAATTATTATTGTTATTAAGAAAAAACTACATCTGAACCAATGGATCAACACCACAAGTACCATTGATTGGTTCAATAAGATAGAAGAAAAGAACCATCGTACTTTCATCCAGTTTATTATGGATTACTACCCTTCAATAACAAAGGATTTATTCTATAAAACATTAAACTTCGCAAAAATACACTCGGATATTATCAGCGAGGAAATAGACGTTATATATAGATGCTGGAAGACTACATTGATGTATGATGAAGAACAATGGAGGAAAATTGATTTACAGACTCGTTCGATGTAGCGATTGGATCACTGGACTCTGCAGAAATGTCTGACCTGGTGGGTTTGTTTATTCTATATAAGCTTACAGAAACTGGTTTGATTACCATTAATCATATAGGGCTGTATAGGGACGACGGTTTAACTATAGTTAGAAATACTAATGGCCCCACGGCTGAAAATGTTTTAAAAATTATACACGAAGCTATGAAAGATTTAAGACTTAAAGTTGAAATCTCAGCGGGAATCAAGATCACAAATTTTCTAGATGTAACATGTAACCTTAATGAGCGAAATTATAAACCTTATCTATCTGTAAACATGTGTTTAGTAATGATGCATAGATGACAAACTGACGGGCTTCTGATGAGAAAAATATTTGGCTAAGAGGAGGAGGCGACACAGGGTTGAATTTTGCTGCTTTGTAAAAAGTAATTGCTTCTTAAAAACAAGGGTACATGCTGAGAAAGCAAACCACTTGAGATTCATTGGCATTTCTGTCCACTCCAGCTAATATACCTCTGAAACAGACAGTTTTACAGCTGATGAGGTTTAAGTAGAACTCACTTGGTGGTTTATCCCAAATGACATGATGTCTATATACCAGAAAATAGTCAGATTTGAGCTGAGTCTAGTGAGCGGGCCTTTCTCATTGGAATGCGATCTCTGTTAATCTCCTAACCAGTCTGTCATTTATCGATAAATCAAGTGCCATTTTAATTTCACAGAATCAAATATTGGTACTTATTGCAAACTTCGAGTTGTGCTTTAGTTTCAAAGAAAACTCCTTTGTTATAGCACTGACCGAGACAACATAATTGCCACTATGACCAAATATGAGCAGATCAAACAGTACCGAATTTGGAAAAGTAGTACGACCGGATGGTCATGGCTAGTGCAGTGAATTCTCAACAACAAGTTTACATATCCGCCATCTCACCAGGTAGGTGCATTGTGTGCCCCCTGCACGTTGTTTGACGTAAGTTCTGTACACATACCTTATGTCTAGGAAAATGTCTCTGCTACTTTTACTCAAAAGTGCAAGACTTGTAAAGTGTTCAGCTCTGATTAAAAAACAAACAAACAATAAATGAAGTATCATTTATTTGTAATATTTAATTCCAGAAATATAAATCTTTCACCAGTCTAAAAAAGGCCCAAAGAAATCAAAATCAAAAATGCATATTCAAATTTTACAATAATCAGCTCAATTTTGACACTATGATAGAATCAGCGCAACTAATGCAATATTTATTAGATTTTCGTTCTGTTGTTCAAAACGGCCGCTTCTCTGTCCTTTACTTCTCAAACGCATATTAAGAATTCGTTTGAGGAGGACAGAATTGGTTTCTTTTCAAATGTCCATTAGCAAATGTTTGCCGCTGGAAACAAAGAAAAAATTTTGAACAAGTATTGAATATATTAAAACAGTATGCGTTCATGAATTACTCTTTACACTATCAGCTTTTTCCTTTTTCTGGTTTTGGTGTGAGCTGATTAAACATTGAAAGTCTAATGGTGCATCTGATAGTTGCTGCATATTTCGCTGGCAGCCTGCCGCCAGTGTTACAGCAAAGTGCAGAATATGGGTTTTAGAATTCGACTTTCCAAGACAGACCACTCATGCGATACTAAAATGAAGGAGCAGACGAGCATCATTTCACATTTTACGCATTCAATTCTTCTCATCTTAAAAACACTTCATAAATATAAAAAATGGGAACCAGTTTAATTTCTGTCTGCATTTTAATCTTGTCTGTCTTCTGATTAAAGCAAACGCGATTAATAATAACTTGAAGATATTAAGAACTTGAAATATAAAACGTTTGCCAAAATGACTGGATTTTGCATTAAAAAATCCGATAATCTCAACTTTTCTCTCCTCCCCTACTTCAACTCTTCTACCTTTCCACTCTTTTACTCCCCCACTCTTTTACCCCCCCACTCTTTTACCACCCCACTCTTTTACCAATCCACTCCTTTACCACTCCACTCCTTTACTCCTCCACTCCTTTACTCACCCACTCTTTTACTCCCCACTCTTTTACCACGCCACTCTTTTACCACCCCACTCTTTTACCACCCCACTCTTTTACTCCCCCACTTATTTACTCCCCCACTTTTTTACCATTCCACTCTTTTACTCGCCCACTCTTTTACCTTTCCACTCTTTTACTCTCCCACTCTTTTACCTTTCCACTCTTTTACTTCCCCACTCTTTTACCATTCCACTCTTTTACCATTCCACTCTTTTACTCTCCCACTTATTTACCCTCCCACTCTTTTACCTTTCCACTCTTTTATTCCCCCACTCTTTTACTCCCCCACTCTTTTACTCCCCCCACCATTTTACTCCCCCACTCTTTTACCTTTCCACTCTTTTACCATTCCACTCTTTTAACCTTTCCACTCTTTTACTCTCCCACTCTTTTACTCCCCCACTCTTTTACTCCTCCACTCTTTTATCACTACCCCTCTATCTCTCTCATCTTGTACGTTTGACTATTTATTGAAGATCTAAGTCAGTGGTTCTCAACGTGTTAATAGTGGGGATCTCACTAATTCTTCCCTTAAATGGATTCGGTAATGAGAAATATAATAATCTCAGTTGTATACTTTCACTTAAAAAATAAGTGTCTTTACCCATTCGTAATCAAGTTAATAATGGATGATTCTTAGGAATCATTATCTTTCACTTTTTGACCCCACTTGGAGGTCGCAAACCTAAGCTATAAACAATGTAAATATTATCGTATTTGTAGTGGAAAAAACTTAAAAACATAAGACTTACCTGTAATACCAGACCAGGCCATGTGGAACAACAGAGTTAAAGCAAATGGCTGGTTTTATAGAAAGAAAGTACCAAATGATCATGTGACCTATTTTGCATTGCATGATGGGAGGACAGGAAATGAGAAAGCGCACTTCTTCTTTGGTTCATCCTGGATTGAGACCAGTGAAGGTGGAGGTCGGATTTGGTGCTGTCAGAAGAGTGAAGTTGGAGTTCAAGTTGGTGTTTTCGGACGACAAGCTATTTCGGCGGCATACCTACATAACAGGATGGGTGACAGAATCAAATTAAGCAATGAGGATTTTAAGGCGTACGCTGGTGATGGAGACGTAGTGCGATGGCTGTCTAAATTGAAGATGGTTGCAAGATTGCAGAAAATTGAGGATGTGGCAACCTTGATTCCATTATATTTGGAAGGAAATGCACTTTCGGTCTACCTGGAAATGAATGACGCTGAACAAGACGACGCAGATTTGATAGAGGCAAGACTAAAGACCGCTTTCGCAGAATGCGTTTTCGACGCCTATAGCAAAATGCGCAGGATCACATGGACAGGGGAGCCAGTAGATGTCTTTGCGATGGAGATCCGGAGGCTAGCGGGACTGGCAGGTTATGCAGGGATGAGCCTTTAAAAAACGGTGAAAATGACGTTTGTGACTAGTCTTCCTGACAGTGTGTCCACAGAGCTGCAGAGACTGACAATGATCGAGAGCATGAACATGGATGAAGTGCTGACCCATGCCAGGGTGCTGACAAAGAAGAGTCACCAGTGGGAGGCAACCGCGAGTGTAAGCCTGATGGGAGGGAAGTCCACAGTTAAGGAGAATCTCTCGTGGGGGCGGTCACCTGGAAAAGCCCCAGTGAAATGTTTTCGATGCCAGGGGCCTTATTTTGTACGGGACTGCCGAGAACCTAAGCCTGGCATAACCTGCTTCCGTTGGGGACAAACTGGGCATATCAGCCAAACCTGCACGGTACAGGGAAAACGATTAGAGGGGTTCCATAGCGCCAGTGGCTACCCCCCCTATCAAGTGACGGCGCATAGGACTGCATTACCACAGGTGGAGGTCACCGCAAATGGGAAGAGAGCCAAAGCCCTGGTTGATACCGGCTGCATGACCACGTTGGTGACAACGGATGTTGCTAAATCTTGGCATGGAACGACCAGTGTGAGGGCGGTTGATGGCCGTGAGGTGATGTGCCGAGGAATGTGCACTGTGAGAATAATAGTGAGAGAGACCAAACTTGAGGTGAGGGCAATTGTGATGGAGCGGCTTGTTGCAGGTGTTGATGTTGTGTTGGGACTGGATGTCATCGATCGACTAGGGGGTGCTATGTTTAGCATGGGCATGATCACATTTGGATGCGAGCGCCCAGTCGGATTGGCAGGAATGGAGAGTGTTAAACCGTGCCAAATCAAAGACAAAGACTTTCAGGCCAGTTTTGATGGAGATAAGTGGACGGTGGAATGGCATTGGGTTTCAGAGCCGCCAATACTAAAAAATCAAGTTGGGTGCTACGAAAGTACTCTGACTGGTGACACAAGGGCTGAATTTGAGAAAGAGATAGCGAGGTGGGTTGAGGAAGGTATCCTTGTACCATGGTCCGGGGAAGCAGACGGAGTCCTACCACTCATGGCGGTAGTCCAGCCCACTAAAGGGAAGGTTAGGCCAGTATTGGACTACAGAGAGCTAAGCCAGCATATTGCTTGCCACACAGGGGACGGTATCGACGTTTGTGAGGAAGTAATGCGAGAGTCGCGGAAGATGGAGCTGGCAAGCAAGATTGTGGACCTAAAATCAGCCTACCTCCAGATACACGTAGAAGAGAGGCTATGGCGGTACCAGCTGGTTAAGTTCAAGGGTCAGACCGTTTGCTTGACAAGGTTGGGTTTTGAGTTCAGTTCTGCACCCAAAAATTATGACTGCAATTTTGAAAACAGTGCTGGGGAAAAATAACAAGATAGAGAGGGCCACAAGCTCATATATTGATGACATCCTGGTCGAGGAAGGAAATCTGTCCGTGGAAAGTGTTAGCAATCACGTTGGAAAATATGGATTGATTGCGAAGCCACCTGAGCCACTAGAAAATGGCACGGCCCTAGGACTAAAGCTGCAAAGGAATAAGGTGGGGACGTTGATGTTCGGACGGGGTAATGAGGTGCCCGATATCTCAGACGGACTGACTAAGAGAGAGCTGTTCTCCATATGTGGGAAGCTGGTTGGCCATTACCCCATTTGCGGGTGGCTCAGAGTGGCATGCAGCTATATAAAAAGGCGGACCGAAGGCGGCCGCTGGGATGACACAGTGACCGAGGATGTTGTGCAGTTGATACGCGAGGTGGTGGAGGAGGTTAAGGTGGAAGACCCCGTCAAAGGAAAATGGTGTGTCAAATGGGGCAAAGAAGGTGTGATCTGGTGTGATGCTAGCACTCTGGCTCTCGGTGTGCTGCTTGAAATTGGAGGAGCAACAGTGGAGGATGCCGCTTGGCTACGCAAAAGGAATGACCATGCCCACATAAATGTTGCAGAGCTTGAGGCTGCAGCAAAGGGAGTGAACCTGGTTCTAAAGTGGGGCTTGAAAAATGCAGAGTTGAAAACGGACTCGGCCACAGTGGCCTCCTGGATCCAGTCAGAAGTCTCAGGAGACAGGAGAGTAAGGACCAAGGGAGCAGCTGAGATGCTGATCAAGCGTAGGCTCAGGATTTTGGGAGACTTGATTCACAAGTTTGGACTGAAAGTGTCGGTTACGCTTGTCCCAACTCAAAAGAACAGAGCAGATGCCCTGACCCGAGTAAAGAAAGCCTGGCTTAAAGAGAAGGATGCAGCGGCTGTGTGCGCCGTTAGTGAGGAAGCGAGAGAGCTGCATGAAATGCACCACCTTGGGAAAGAGAGGACACTTTTTCTTGCAAGAAAGGTGAACCCGAGTGTGACAAAGGAGGCGGTTAAAGAGGTGGTGGAACAATGCAGAGAGTGTCAATCAATTGACCCTGCCCCATCCAGGCACGAGAGAGGGGAATTACAGGTGACTGAAACTTGGAAACGGCTGACCATTGATGTCACGCATTATAGGAATGATATATTCCTGTCAATGGTCGACTGTGGACCTGGGAGAGTTGCACTCTGGCGTAAGTTGAGAACGGAAACCGCGAGTGAAATCTGCAGAGCCATGGAGGCGGTGTTTTTGGAGAGGGGGCCAGTGGAGGAGATATTACTGGATAATGGTGCCGCCTTCCGCTCTGAAGACTTTACAGAGCTGTGTGCCAGGTGGGGAACCCGGCAATTTTTTTGGGCTGTATATCGACCGGGAGGAAATGGGATTGTCGAAAGGCATCACCAAACCATAAAGGCTTTTGCAAAGAGAGGCCGAATCTCACCAGAAGAGGCGGTATTTTGGTACAACATGTCTCCAAAGAGTGGTCAAGATGAAGAGTCAGTGCCGCATCAGTCAGTCTTTCGGTATGAGTGCCGTCATCCTCTTGCTAGAACGAACATGAGTGAAGAGGGACAAGGATTCATCACAGTTGGTGAAGAAGTGTGGGTCAAGCCACCGGGAGCTCTATGCACTACACGTTGGGGACGAGGAAGGGTAACGCATGTACAGTCTGTAAACAATGTGAGTGTTGACGGGATGCCGCGACACGTGCTTGACATATGTCGTGTCTCTCTGCCATCAAATGGAGATGCTGATGAAGAAGCTGGTGAACCCCCGTTGGAAGAACCCCCGCGACGCTCTAATCGTAAGAGGGGACAACCGGTCTGGATGGCTGACTATGCGAGGTGAGATGTGATTTTAAGATCACGGGAGCATGTAGTGGAAAAAACTTAAAAACATAAGACTTACCTGTAATACCAGACCAGGCCATGTGGAACAACAGAGTTAAAGCAAATGGCTGGTTTTATAGAAAGGAAGTACCAAATGATCATGTGACCTATTTTGCATTGCATGATGGGAGTCATCATAAAGAGGACAGGAAATGAGAAAGCGCACTTCTTCTTTGGTTCATCCCGGATTGAGACCAGTGAAGGTGGAGGTCGGATTTGGTGCTGTCAGAAGAGTGAAGTTGGAGTTCAAGTTGGTGTTTTCGGACGACACTATTTAATTACAAACTAGTTATAATAGCTAAGTAACAGTGTTAATTAGCTAATTAAATATCATTCTATATGATGGAATTTAATGAGATACTTGATATTAGTAATATACTACTCGGCGTTGCCCAGTAGTTTTTACTTTCATTTTTGTTCGGTTGTTTATTTTTTTAATCATTTTTTTTAAAATAGGATTTTGAAAGTTTAATTTAATTAGTAAGGTATTGCTTGATCATTAAATGATTACTTGAACAAAATATTTATAAATCTATAAATTTCACCAGAATAATGAGATGTTAAGTGTTTAATTTTAACTGATGTATACATTAACAGTAAAATACGACGTAAAAAATGGTTAGAAATTTAAAAAAAAATGCATATTTATAGAAAGACCAACAACGTAAAAATTCATTTGGATTAGTTAAAAAGAAAGAAAAGACTGGAGTGATAAAATACCTTTTAGTATGTCCAGTTATCACATGGGAGAAAGTAGGAAAAGTGCTGGAGCGACAGCATTTCGAGAGAAGGAACAACAACAGTGTATATATTTTAACAGTTTTAATTGTGCAAGTAATAAGGAATCATATACAACATAAATTTGTGAATGTACAGAAAGGAGATTTGCGAACACGTGTCTTGGTGAGAACTTATCTAAGGAAGAATGTTCTGGCAACTGCTTGCACGCTGGTGTCCGTCACTTGTGGCTCTTTATCATTTAATTTAAGGCATTTAATTTTAACTGATGTACACAGGAAGAGTAGAATCCGACATGAAAATAGAAATTAAGAATAAATGCATATAAATAGAAACCCCAGAAACACGTGTCCATGGATTCCTTTTATGTACATAAAAATTAATTATATATATATTATTACTTGATGGATGGACAAGTGTTTCTTGCTGTCAACCGTCATCAGCATGACTAACCTGGGCAAGGATCGAACCTTCGATATTAGACACTAGACCACAAACACCTCACCGATATATGTACGACTTCTTATTGCCATAATGTCAGTTACATAGTTTTTTTTATTATTGTTTTTTTCCAATATCGAACATTGAGCAACACTGGAAGGTATATTGTATGGTTCAGAGTAATCTTTACCAATTTTTGCTCTCATTGTAATTTATTTGAATCATCTGAACACTTTACTGTAGTTTCATGGTTATCTAATCCAAGTGTTGAAAAATACAAATTGATGAAATGATCCGAACTTTTAAAAAAGCAAACGTTATTGATGTAGATAACATGATGCTATTTGTAGAATTTGGTATATTCGGACTACTGTTCGAAATTCCGTCCAGATTCTCGAGTTCGACAGAAAGATTCCCGAGTTCGACAAGGTACACCTGAAGAAGGTCGGAGGTTATATCGGCCGAAACGTTGTGATAAAAACACCCAAGATGAGAACAATAGTCCGAATATACCAAATTCTACAAATTATCAACCCTCAGCTAAAAAATTCCGAAACATGACGCTATTTGTGAATTTAAAGCGCAGAACACAGGAATTCACCCATGACGTCACACCCTTAAGGGTGTTTTTCTTTTTCTACTGATAAATTGGATAATTATGTAAAGGGTTTAGATAAGTCATTGTTTTTTATTTATTTTTATTTTTTTTTTATTTTTTTTATTTTTATTTATTTATTTATTTATTTATTTATTTATTTATTTATTTATTTTTTTTTTTTTTATTTTTTTTATTTTTTTATTATTATTATTATTATTATTATTATTATTATTATTATTATTATTATTATTATTATTATTATTATTATTATTATTATTATTATTATTATTATTATTATTATTATTATTATTATTATTATTATTATTATTATTATTATTATTATTATTATTATTATTATTATTATTATTATTATTATTATTATTATTATTATTATTATTATTATTATTATTATTATTATTATTATTATTATTATTATTATTATTATTATTATTATTATTATTATTATTATTATTATTATTATTATTATTATTATTATTATTATTATTATTATTATTATTATTATTATTATTATTATTATTATTATTATTATTATTATTATTATTATTATTATTATTATTATTATTATTATTATTATTATTATTATTATTATTATTATTATTATTATTATTATTATTATTATTATTATTATTATTATTATTATTATTATTATTATTATTATTATTATTATTATTATTATTATTATTATTATTATTATTATTATTATTATTATTATTATTATTATTATTATTATTATTATTATTATTATTATTATTATTATTATTATTATTATTATTATTATTATTATTATTATTATTATTATTATTATTATTATTATTATTATTATTATTATTATTATTATTATTATTATTATTATTATTATTATTATAATAATAATAATAATAATAATAATAATAATAATAATAATAATAATAATAATAATAATAATAATAATAATAATAATAATAATAATAATAATAATAATAATAATAATAATAATAATAATAATAATAATAATAATAATAATAATAATAATAATAATAATAATAATAATAATAATAATAATAATAATAATAATAATAATAATAATAATAATAATAATAATAATAATAATAATAATAATAATAATAATAATAATAATAATAATAATAATAATAATAATAATAATAATAATAATAATAATAATAATAATAATAATAATAATAATAATAATAATAATAATAATAATAATAATAATAATAATAATAATAATAATAATAATAATAATAATAATAATAATAATAATAATAATAATAATAATAATAATAATAATAATAATAATAATAATAATAATAATAATAATAATAATAATAATAATAATAATAATAATAATAATAATAATAATAATAATAATAATAATAATAATAATAATAATAATAATAATAATAATAATAATAATAATAATAAAAAAAAAAAAAAAAAAAAAGCTTTTCTCTGAAGTTATTTAACCCTTTATATGTGCTAAGGTTTATTTCTTGGTTCGGTTCAGTTTTAGAATTGTCGTCTGAATGACCTTTTTTTCAAAAAAATATTTTTGTTATACATTCTAGGAGATATACATGGCATTACTCGCATATCAACTATGCCAAAATATTTAGACAATTATTCAGACCTGTCAACGAATAAATAAAAACATTAAATTGCATAAAATTTGCTACAAGAATTGATTGGAAATCTCAAATTCTTGTCACTTTTGTGAATCACTGTAAAAAGTTTGGCTGAACCTGATATATAAAAAAATCTCAACATATCAATTGTTCAGAAAACTCAGTAAAGTTGTATTTTCGAAAGAAAAATAATTAACCTCAAACAATTTTTTTCATAAGGAAACTACTTATTAATAAAAGAGAAAAGAGGACACGTTGATAAAAAAAAAGAAATCAAAGTTTTTTTTTTGTTTTTTTTTTTTGTGAAAACCTGTTAGTAACATCAGCTTTCTGTTTTACTACCCTGCATAAAAGCTTATGCATATCTTCCCTCTCTCTTAAATTTAAGCAACAGTTGAACCCTTTTAGCTTTGGAAATTAACAAAAGGTAAATATTTTGTAAAATATTTTCCAACTTGAGAATTCATGGGATGATCAAATTGCTGCCACTTTTATGGGTCACTGTAAAGGGTTTGGCTGAACCTAATTGATCATTGATCAGAAAACCCAAAATAGTTATATTTGAACCGACCTGATAACTAACTTAGTTTCAATTCGTTCAGGAATGCACCTGCCTATAAATAACCCATATAGCATATTTAACTAGTAGTACTGATTTTATAATCAGTTAAGATAAATTGCCATTAATAGTTGATTGAAAAGAAAATTAGTAACCTAAAAATTGCCATTAATAGTTGATTGAAAAGAAAATTAGTAACATAAAAAAAATCTTATCACATAGAAACTGCTTGGCAATAAGAGAGAGAGAGAGAGAAAAATGAAAAAATGAAAGAGGTCTTTTCGTTTCAATTTTCCATGAGTTAAAACCTTTTTTTTTACACACGAGTAGCCACTTATCAAGGCCCACGGGCCACTCGAGGATAAGGGTTATTGAATTTGACAAGTATACGGTGAAACACCGGGAGGGGGGGGGATTAGTAACGATAGTTGTAACCAGTGACTATTTAAAAGGACAGCTCAGCACAAATTTTTTTTCAATTTTTTTTTAATGAAAATCGCTCTAGACAAGGCATGAAGCTACCTGATGTAAAGACCTAAAAAGAAATACTACCCCAAGCAAACGATAAGTGTTAGGTGGATAGATTCCGACCCAGAAAACAGCAATTCTTCCCCCTTTGTCAGAAACATCGCTTATGGAATGTGTGGACTAAAGGACAAAATAAGGGAAGCTAGAGTTATGAGGCTGCCGAAAGTAAACCCAAGTTAGTCACTTTCTACTCTCCTTTACATTGGACTTGTAAATGGCAATGTTATAGTCAGCCGGGAAGCAGCCTCGTTGTACTGTGTTCCACAGACGACTATTTCTAGGAAAGAAACTTTGCTCATGGAAGTTACTATTGGCATCCGCTTTCTTTCTTTTTATCCGTCTCTTCTGTCTAAAAAGCTTATATCTCCCGTTTGTCTCTAAAATTAAATTAGCAATCAGAACTATTTTAGTTCGAAAAATGAGGGCTCGAACAGAAAGAGCATATTTATAGATTTTTTTTTAGAATCTATTGCGTTTAAAATGATTGCATTGAATTCCTTAGAAATAATAGCTTTTAATTAATAGTATTTTGAAATCTTTATTATTACTGCTTGTTATCAAGTTAAAACATGGGATGAAGTTAAAACCATATTTAGTAAAGAACTTTGTTTAATTTTAGTTTACATGGATGTCATCTTCAGATGGCTGTGATCGACACTGTTATCATGGTGGTTACTATCGTGCATTGTGTAGTGTCAATCTCTCCTTTGATTTCAATTTTCCAGGTTTTACATAACTATTCCTAGTACTCATACCATTATCTGCATTACAGTGGTTTCCATGTTCCCTTGAGCTCTCCGTATGTGCTTGGATTTTCTGCTCCCTTGATCTTCACCCTGTGAACTGCTGGGATGACGAAATATACTATTTGCATTTTTTTCCTTAATTATTATCACGTCTGGTTTTCTTGCTTGAATAAGTTTGTATTTTCATGTCTCGGAAGATCTTATACCTTTTACTTTTCCAATACTGGCTCTTGTTTGTGCCTGTACCATTTGTCTGCATTGTTTCAAAGTTCAAGTGGATTGCCTTTCTGACCCAGTCATATCCGTTTTTGTATTACGTTTCGGCACGTTTGCTGCATTCACTTATGATGTGATTCACTGTTTCGTCTCTTATTATTATTATTATTATTATTATTATTATTATTATTATTATTATTATTATTATTATTAATAAGGAGTTCTCACACAGGGCATTATCAGTAGTTACTCACTGATAATAAACGGTGATGTTCCTTGGAGTCTCTCCAAATTTCCAGTACTCTCCACCTCTTTAATAAGTATCCCAAATGAATTTGCGTTATTGAAACAGCCGTTTACCATTGATTTCTTACTGGCAACGACTATTGGCCTTCTCTGGGATTTGGATGGTAGTAAGCCTCCCCAAAGTCCCAGTACTCTCCACATTCTTTCAGTGGAGGTCTGGTTAGTGCTCTCCCCTCTCAGTCTTTCCATCCTTCTCGACCCTTCACAATTATTTTGTGTGATATCAGCCGAGGCTGATGCCTTTTTTTTTATTTTCATTTATTTTCATTTATTATTATTGATACATTCTGCATGTCGGTGGTGCTTTAGGTAACACAACAAAGAACACGACTATAATATTTCAGGCAGACCAAGAGGCTGGGAGAGAAGAATATTTAGCTCTCTCTGACGAGATTTATCAATTTTGACTCCTCTTCATCCCCCGATCTTAGCACCTGCACAGTTTAGAGAGGTTCATATTGACAGATCTGTCATGATTTTTTTCTTCTCTCTCTCTCTATCTCTTTCTCTATCTATCTGTCTCTTTCTCTCTCTCTTTCGTTCTGGTATAAAACTGTGCCTTTGAAACCTCTAAGATGGTCTCCTGTCAGATTCTACTTTACTTGAGCCTGTAATGAAAATAAACTCGAGAAGAATCTAATTTCAGGATTCTAATGCTTGCAGATTGTCAAGAATATTTTGATCCATCTCCCCCCCCCCCCCCCAGGACTTGTGGTTGGATTTGGATGAAGAAACTGTGGTGAAGACGATGGTAAAACAAAAGACAAAAGGATAAAAGCCATACTTGTCACCTGGAAAATATCATCGCATAATCGGAATGACCAATTTCATCTCCTTTGTCTTCTCTGATTACTGTGATAAAGAAAGAAAAGATGGCGCTGAATATATTGTATGTTTCTGCCAATATTTGTAAAAGATTTGATTATTCATTTTGTTCTTTTATATTTTTCCTTATCAACGAATCATTGCATGTCTGAAAAATCTCCAAGGAA
This sequence comes from Sepiola atlantica, assembly GCA_963556195.1. Taxonomy (NCBI): domain Eukaryota; kingdom Metazoa; phylum Mollusca; class Cephalopoda; order Sepiida; family Sepiolidae; genus Sepiola; species Sepiola atlantica. The sequence goes on from OY744537.1 coordinate 44,352,315, forward strand.
TATGTCCATGACAAGCACGGTACAATGTATATATTGTGCAGTCGGGCAGCATTGATTATTTCTGTGGCAAGATTAGATGTGAGTGCGTAAAAATAATGTTAAACACAAAATTAGAAATAGATAGAATTAGAGCTACGTGTTCATGATGTTTCATCAGAAAGGAAGTCGGCAGCGACATGTAGCGGATAAACTCTTAAAGTGTTTTTCTTATTTCTGAACCGTGAAAGAAAGCGGCCGTAATTTGGGCAGCTGCTCCCTTCACTATATGGGATGGATTGACGAAAATCCCACGTGATAGTCTGTCTGTATAGTGTAAAAGAAAAAGAAAACGACCAAATAATCGTGTGCTGTTATCATTATTAATAACTTTTACAACCGCTGCAACAAGAAGAAAGAGTAAAATAAAGAACATAACTGCGATGTCTACAACTGCTACGTGTTATCTATACAACAAGGCTCCACGTTTTATCTGTTGAACGCCCATCTGAGTAATCTTCAGGAGTTAGAGAATTGGTCCATGTTATGATAACAATTTAAAAACGAATAGTAATATATATTGTTAAAATGTGAAAAGGTTATTAGACATTGGAGAAATCCATTAGGGTGTTATCGTCATGTTTCTCTTGCTTGCATATATATATATATATATATATATATATATATAGATATATATATATATATATATATTAGTACTTGTATTGTTGTTGTTTCCTAGATGTTAATCCAATGAAACTCCAGTGCTTATAAGATAGTGCTCAATAACAGGTAGAGCCGTATTATAGTATAATTCTTTTATTTATACAAAAATTATTGGCAACATATGTGCATACATGTTTCAGCTGTGATTTCATTCAAAATCCAGCTTCTTTTCTTCAGACCATATTTAAAACTGAACTAAGATTGATAAAGGAAATTACATTCTTGTATATCGATTTGGTTGAAGGAGAAGGGAAGAAAATAGAAGAGGCAAGGTATGTATTAGACCCAGTTACTAATTTATTTACTCACACAACCCCACACTCATGCGTATATATACATAATATTTACACGCTCTTATTCTTTCACTCATGCCTTGCCCGTTCTTATCATTTCTTTAATCTTTATGATCACTGTGTTTCTTCAAAAGTTGTGTCTCTTCCTGTGTCTAGGACAATTCTTTAGACCCCACACATTTATTAGCCTATGGATAAAGGTCAAACCACATATACATATCTGAATAAGCACATACATTCGCTAACCTATATATATATATATATACACATATATGCGTGTGTGTGTGTGTATGTATATATGTACTTAAAAATACACCCATATCTATAAACACACATACATTTATACCTATAAATACACACACTTTTAACAAGACTCCTTGAAGGAATTTTTATTCCCACTAACGTCAACCAACAAGAAACAAAAACACACACAGATACAAAAAAAAACAACAAAAACTGAGAGACCCTAAAAAGGCAAATAACCGATCATTTAGATACTTCCCCTCTTTTTACATACGTACATGCATGCATACATATATTATACATATATATGCTTACATGCACATACCTATATATATATATATATATATATATATATATATATATATATATATATATATATATATATATATATATATAATATAAATATAGAGGCACAAAAGCCTTCAAAAACCATGTATTAGATGCGAGTAATTAAATCAAAAGAAAAATAAAAATATTTCGAAACATGCTTTAAAGAGATGCTTTATAAAATGAACTTTCCTAATATATATATATATATATATATATATATATATATATATATATATATATATACATATACACACATATAACAAAATTGACAGAATAATCTCAAGGGCCCTTTGAACTATCATCTGGTCATAAAATCGATAGTTTTAAATAAATGAGAAATATTATTGACGAAAATAAATATCACAATGGGGAAATGAAATGTGCCAGAGAATTGACAGTAAGCGATTAAAATAAATTTAATTCAATATTAGTTTAAAAAACGATTAAAAGGGTGAGATTAAAAAAGTCTTAGAGCATAAACCAAATGCAATGAAAACAGTTAAAACAATTAATAATGCTTCCAAAAATCTGCTTACCCAGATTTTGACTATGCCCCCCTATCCAGGGTAACTTCAAATAAATATGCATTTTGAAGAACCAAATAGTTTGGGATTTGAAATCAACAAGCTTTTTATTGATGCAATCATTAATAAGGTCTCTAGAGTAACCATTATTAATGAGTATTTCCTTGATTCTATTCAATTCAGAATCCAATCTTAGAACAAATCATAAAGGCTCTATGTACCAAGGTGTAAATTAAGTCAATCTGTCTAGATTTCTATACAAAAAAAACCAATTTACATACAAACTAGTAGACCGTAGTAACAGACTGGATATACATCTTTCATTTTAGTTTTGGAGTTGAAGTCCGTCCTAAGAGCTTATCCAAACAAGGAGCTTCTTCAAGGTGAAAGTCATTCATTTCAACAAAACAGGAATCCAAGCATTGGTGGTGAAAAGTGAAGAGCATGGTTTTAAACGTAACAAGCCACCTTTTCTCCTCAGTGCACCACATGCTCCGGGC
>OY744537.1:44372403-44472403 GCA_963556195.1 Sepiola atlantica
AGTGTGATGCTGACTACATTGGTAATACTAGTCCAAGTTGCAGGATCGGATTTCTTAGCACGTGTCTTCCAAAATACGTAATGGACAGTTTGACAGTTTTAATGAGTTGAATTCTACATCCGGTTCAGCTATTAGGAACATTTGATAAGTAACTTAGTTCGTACTTCTCACTTCAGTGTGATTTCTTTTACTTTCCTCAATAAATCCCAATCGTTGTTTTACTTCAAACTCCTTGAGAATATTTACATTAGGACTTATAAAAACTTCCTTCTAGATTGAGTGAGGTGGATGAGCCCCTGGCACCGACACTGCTATATATATATATATATATATATATATATATATATATAGCAGTGTCGGTGCCATATATATATATATATATATATGGGATATATATTATATATATATCAAAGTCAGATCGGCTGCTATTTTGAACTGCTGGTGTATTAAAATTCCCTCACTTAATCACCGCATAAACTTTGGCACATACTGTCCCCTTTTTCTTAACATATACACAATTTACCACGTCATTGTATTATTATCTTAAAGCTGATATTAGTCCCAACCCTATAAGACTTTTACATATCCCAAATAATTTTTAATTGTTTTTCATCTCTCCTGAACATAATCCCATTCTCATAATGGCAACACAGCAGTGACAATGGGAGTATAAGTGTCAAATATAAAATTATATATATATATATATATATATATATATATATATATATATATATATATATATATATATATATATACCTTATATAATTATAAGTGAGGCTAAGACAGACACCAGAAAATGTGATAGACAGAAAAAAAGAAAACTGGATGTCAAAGTAGTCAGCAGAAGAGCGAACGAAGAGAAAAACAACAAAACGTGACTAGTGAAAAAGATTGTAATAAAACATTGAGAGTATACATGTCATTGTCACTGCTGGTTTAATATTATGAGACTGGGTTAGTGTTAAGGAGAGCTGAAGAAAGGTTGAAGATCATAGCAGGTATAGAGTTTTGGTCTTGGTATAGAGTTTTGTTTTCAATTGCATCCTTCGGCAGAGAAACACCACAATATAGTATAAATAAGAGCCTTCTATAAGAAAAAAAAAATTCATAAATAAATGCCGGCAGGGAATCTTATTGTCTCATTGTCCATATTTACTTGTTTACCCTCGAGGGCTAGTCAGACACAATGTTGGTTTTTGTGTAGGGAAAATCCAGCTCCCTAAAAAAGGGGCACTCTGGAATGAGACAAAAATAAAAATTATCTCAGTCTAGATGACTGATGACGGAAAATATGAAGTGTAGTATCAGAACAGATACTACATTTTGTTCTTAGCAACGTTCCATTGTATGTCGTTAATTAAACCATTCAAACAGTCAACCCCCCACCCCCTCCCACCTGAAAACCAGGAAGTTGCACGTGTTTCAATTCTGCGCTGCAGTAATCAATATGAAATGCACATCAAAGCGTCGGTAACACGTTTATGACGTCATGACACCTGCATCTTTCTTGTACACTTCCAATGTGATTGACATGCTCTGTAAAGTAACAAGTGCATGTTGACCAATAGCAATTCATTTCTCATATTTTTGTCCGGTTATATTGAAGTGGTTAGCTTTAAAAATGGCTACCAAAATTTAGTGATTAGTTTTGTGTGACTTTGCAAGCAGTGGTAGAACAAAATAATCTGCCTTATTGATTTGTTGTCTGAATTTTTCAGATTTCTTTTCTTTTTTTTTTAATATTTGTTTTCTGATTTTTGCGGATTAAATTGTATTATTCCGGATAATTTTTCAAATAATTTGTTTTCTGATTTTTGCAGATTAAATTGTATTATTCCGGATAATTTTTCAAATAATTTGTTTTCTGATTTTTGCAGATTAAATTGTATTATTCCGGATTATTTTTCAAATAATTTGTTTTCTGATTTTTGCAGATTAAATTGTATTATTCCGGATTATTTTTCAAATAATTTGTTTTCTGATTTTGCTGATTTCTATTTTGTTCATTTTTATTTTGCAAATATCGAGAATTATGATTAAAGATTAGCGTTTTTCAGCAACTTAAAAACTCTCCTACTAACCCTCAGTCATGGCGGAAACTACTCGAGGATATTTTTGGAGGGAGGTCGTTGCCACCTATAATTAGGGTTAGTGGTATTTTTTGTTTTGTAATAAGCAACTAATTTTATTTATCTACCTCCCACAGCGGTAAGATGTGACACAAGGTCGGGAAAGTGGGATTTGATAAACCAGTGCCCGAGAAGGTGAGCACTCTGGCTAGCAAAAATAGCCTGGGCAGCCCCGTCGACATTCCCCGGTAGGGGCGCGTCAGGCAGTAAGCAATAAACTTACTCCTCCCCAAAGAGGGGAGGCAAAGCCTGGGAGGGTGGACCTCCTAGAACTGCACAGGACAGTCCCATAGACCGGCGTAAATCAAGCCCCGAAGGCCAAGACAATATCAGTCTATGGGGTGTAGTATCCATCGGAACAGATACTACGCTTTGATCTTGGCCAAAAGAAGCAACTAATATTAATTAATTTGCACAGTGGACTAATGCACAAAAATCAGAAAACAAATTAATAAGGTGAGTTATATTTCCCGGTCTCTGTCTATATTTAGATGCGCTCATGATCTCGAAGATGCTTTATTGTCGGGCGATCTATCAGACTTAGGTTTTTCTTTTTAATAAATATTATGAAAATTGGTGAGTCGATTGTGGCAATTACCCTGAATTTGTGCCTAAAATTTTGATTGGATTGACAAAATTATTTTGAAGTTATTATTTCATTCGTTTATCAAGCTAAAGTTTGAAATAGCATTTTTGTTGGTCTATCATGTTTTAAATTTATTTTTTTCAAATTCTATGTCGTCAAGGCGATCCTTATATCAGGCCTGTTAAACGTCCCTGATGCAATTTGACAGGGGGAAGATTTTTCATCCCATCAGTCAGCAGTTGTCAATTGAATTGGACAATAATTGTTTTCAATGACTTCTTAATCTATGTTAAATAAAACTAAACAATACTTAAAAATAAGCCTATATATTCTGATATTTTTAGTAGATGTAATAATTACTTACCCCAAAACATATAAACGGCTAAATAAATATGATTACACAAAAAGAAAAAAAATGAAAAAAAATGTTTTTAAAGTGTTCCTATTTACTTGCCTCCCAACGAGAGCAAAGTTAGATACAAGGTCGGTTTTTAATGTGGGGAAAAGATCACCTCCCAAAAAAGGGGCACTCTAGATTGGAACAAAAATAAAAATAGCCTTAGTCTAGAAGCACTTCTCATTCACAAACCAAGGACAGAATAGACTAAGTGTCACATTAGAACAGATACTACACTTTGTTCCTAGCCACTTTGTTCCTGTTGTTTATATATTTTATATATTTTTTCATCATAGGCAAACGATGAACGTGACAGTAATTCTATATCAAAACCCAATAACTCATGTTAGAAAGAAAGTTAAAAATAGTGCATAATGTCTACTAAGTTTTTTGTTTAAAACTATGATTACAATGTATTATCTAAAATCGTCCCTGGGAAGATTTTTTTGTATAATATTTAATTGGAAAACAAGATTTTGTTAAGTTTTTTTTATTAGACGTTTAATTGTTAGCCAACACAATGATTAATATGAAGTGATATAACGCACGGTATAATACGAAAAAAGTTATCCAATAAGATTTATTCCTTATTTATCTGAAGTGTAATGAGTTGAAAGATGAGGACTTCATACCGTGGAAGGTATTTTTTCCTACCCCATCTTTGGAAAGGGAAAACTGTTTTAGAAGTAAATATAAAAATTAAACTTGAATGAAACTGAAGTTATTGTTTTTAAAGGCACGTACCAATAATTGTTCGAAGTCGCTGACAAAGTAGATTTTTATATGTAGCTTTTGGTTACATAGAAAACTGATCCCTACTAAATAATAGTGCCTGCTTGTTAACCAATCATAATCAACTTGTGATCTTAACCATATTGATAAGAACGATGGTAAAACAGATTTCTCCTGTAAAACAGAGTGCAAAATGCTATTAGAGAAGTGGAGGAAAAGTCAACGTTGTTATGAGGTAGGAAATCTGAAAATTTAATTCAACAACAAATTCCTAACCTTGTGAAACTCTTGACAAAAAGTCTGATTAGCTTACAATCTCCCTAGAACCTGGGTTGGCAAATTCAAAGTGCAAAGTATTGTTCAGGGTTTGAATTCTTTGTAAAAACGAAATCGCCTGTTTTATCTGCTTTTCTCTTTTTTTCACTCTCCTTACTTTCTGAAATTCTGGTCACGTGATCCCCTTCGAAGAGATAAACTAATTTTCAATCAGTTATTATATGGCTTTTGATGAACATAGATGAATATCTAGGACTCCCAACTGACGAAAATCTGGATTGTAGTCCATAACGGTAAACGTTCCTTTATTTTTAGGGCACATTTTTTTCAGGTAATAAATTTTTTTTTTTTTGGTGGGGGGCGAGGGTCTAAGTTCTTATTATCAAGAGGGATCACTCGGATCTAGAAAGCAGTTTCGTCCAAACAGTGTTATTCTGAGACAAAGTTAATTATTAAATATGTTGTGTTTACAATTGGGAAGACGTAGGGCTTAGGTGATATCAAGATACAGTGTCATATTAAACATGTTTCTATCAGCCCCCACTATGATGGGGTGTCAAAATTCCACATGTCCCTAATTTTGTTACAAAAAATTATTTATCCTCTTTCTTTCAGAAGTTTTATTTGGAAAAAACACAGAACAATGATCAAAATGAGGGTGTTCATGATTGACCGAATGGATACCTACGTTAATGATGCAATCGGTTATAGCAGATCAATTGTGATCATTTAGACACGAATACTTTTAGGAAAGATATGAATCTGCAATGTCCTCCCATTTATGGGTTAGGGTTTAAGTAATGATATACAATTAGTTGTTGGCAATATATGCTGCATAACCACGTTGACACGCCGGTTCTTATGAAATCATGGCAGTTAAGCGACGTTGAACATAGTCAGTACCAGATGGGTGACCATTTGGGAATACCATGCCCTGGATGTGGGAAGACGACGAAATCTGCAAATCAAAACTAAACAAAAATGCAGAAACTAACGTTAGCAAGTCATATCTTCTCATCATGCGTCTGGGGATCGCCTGTAAATTTAATATCTCCTAGAAACTTCCTACTTTGAAGGAAGCCAGCTCCACCCAACCAGGGTGAATGCTGCATCAGGCGGGCGGGCAGGCAGGCAGGCAGGCAGTCGTTGGCAACAGGTATTGTGCTTCGGCATTGAATAAGCTAAAAAGGTAGATATGTCGTTAAAGAGAACCAAAAACAAAACAATTATCAAAAAGAAAAACAAACACAAAAATATGTAATTTATTGGTTTATTTTGAATCCCGATTTTATTTTCGTTTTTGTAAATTATTTTCACAGCAAAATTGTCAGGAAATAAGCACAGCGATTGGCTGTCATATTTGGCTTTTGTGTCACATGACATGACCATGTATGGTCATAGTGGTTGATAGAAGTTTTCCTGAATAAAAAAAAAATGTAAAACACATTTATGGCATCTGATACACACTGACTAATTTGCATGTAGTAAATATTTTTTTAATTAAAAGTAGATATACATTTTAAATATATATATTAGTCGCTTATTTGGATAGTTTTTTAGCAAGCAGGAACATAGTTGCAATAACATTGAGTGGCATGAAGGTTTTTGTTTGTTGATCTTTGCAATCTGGATAAGGAATGAAGAGTGTAAAATCCGAATTACTTATGACGCAATCACCCAACAAAAGATTGCTGTTGATAGTCATCAATTAATCCAACCATTATGAAGACTAACATCCAAGATGATTATCTAGGCCCGGTTCACACTTGGAATACAGATAAAGCAACCAGGACGATAATAAAATCAGCTTTTTGGTTGATGCTCATTTTTGCATAGATAATATCGTTATTAAATGAAACAATGTGTTCACAGGGTGAGGATATAAAGAATTCACAAAGAAAAAAATGACTCATACAGGGTCCGACCCTGTGCCTATAAAGCAGAATTCCTTTTAACTGGCAGCGATTTTCACCACTCGACCAATGACTAACATGTCTATGGTGAATCTAAAATCGAATTTATGCAGCTAGCTCAAATCTCTTTTTTTGTGGACAATAAATGTTTGTTCATTTAGATTATTAAACTCTGTGTCCACGATGTGTCACGAGCGATGCTATGGTGAACTTATATATCGCCCTGGTCGACTCTTGTGTTGTACAACCCAAGGATGATTTTTGCTGATAAGTTTTGATGCACTTCATAGATCCAATGGATGATGCAGAAGAATAGCGTGTCCCCTACTTTAATTGGATTCTGGAGAGGAGATATTTTCAAAGAGTTTAATTGTGAATAGATTATTGAAGGACTGACTTTCTTTTGGAATCGGTTATACTTGAAATTAGTAAATTGGTATTTCTGAAACATGTGTAAAATGTACAGATTAAAATAATTTGGAGTTCTGGAATTTTTTGGTGTTTATGTATTTCTGCAAAAAATATAAAAACACACATATATATATATATATATATATATATATATATATATATATATATATATATATATATATATATATATATTATATATATATATATATATATATATATATATATATATATATATATAATGGCACTTGTGTGTCGCATATACAAATATTCAGGAAAAAAATGATGCATAAATTTTCTTTTGCCTAAAAAATACTAGCATAGTCTTGCTCCAAAGAGACTTGTTGGGGCTTGATTGAAGCATCCTGGATTGTATTTAAATGTTTATTATTATTATTATTATTATTATTAAAGACAGCATTCCACGGACTCTTTATGACAAGTTTAGTGTAATTCTAACCGTAGTTTTTTAGCCTAAAAGTATTATTAGTATTAGTAGGATCTAGTGTTTACTCTGCCCGACATTAAACTCCCTCTTTATGCAAATTTTCAACCACACATCTATATATTATTAGGCATAATCGAAACCGTTTCTATAGATATAACAAGAGATAGATAGAAGCGAGAGACACAGAGAGAGAAGCGAGAGATAGAAGAGAGAAATAAGAGAGAGGAGATAGATGTAAGACAGAGATATAAGACAGAGATAGATAGAAGAGAGAGATAGGCTAGAGTGAGATAGAAGAGAGAGAGAGAGAGAGAGAGGTTTCCTTTCTTTCTGTTTTTCTCTCTCTCTTTTGATATTTTATCCTCTAATTTAAACATGTATTTTGTTAATTGAGGAAGTTAAAGATACATGTAAATCTAAAGTATAAAATGAGTCTTTCATTAATATTTTAAATCGATATACAAAATATCAAAGACGGTTGTGCTTTGACTGCACATCCATAAACTGGACATTTTAAGCAACTTATTTTCTCATCCCCTTAAAAATAGCATCAATGTGAACACCTAAAAAAAACGTCTTTTAGCTTTGATATTTAAATCATCATTTTGACAATATATTAAATATTTCAACTCTGATAATTTAAAACTGAACACAATTATCATCTGTTTTGATTAAAGAAAAATCCTTTTTGCAAGACTTTTGAATCTTAATTATTTTGATCGAATTCGGATTTCATACTGAAAATTTTATGCGTGTGTGTTTAAAAAAAATCAAAATGGCTGACATTTTCTATTGATTTATTTTATCTTCTTTTCGTTTTGATAGAAAAAAAACTTTGCTTTTTTATTTTTACATTTAGTTTTAGTTTATTTTCTATTTTATTTTTGTCGATCAATTTTACGCGCACAGCAGTATTTTTTTGCATAGCTAGGACTTTTGGGGTTTCAACAAAGGAAAAAACTTATTTTCAGATAAAAAGAAACCAGAATATTTAAAAATTATTTTCAGAAATCAGATTCCTCCCACCAAAAATATGTACTGAATAAATGAGTTCAAAAATAATTACACAAATATATTCTATGCATTGTTAGCGTATGCATGTTACATGAGGAGTATTACTGATGCAATATTAATTTATTTACTTAAATTTATTATGGAATAACAGATTTTGGCTAAAATGTTTTAAGAATATCAAGTTTAAATCATAATTTTGAAAGGTTATATTTCTTGTGTCTGGATGACAACTGAGAAGAAAGTAATCAAACCGAATTTTTTCATACTTCAAATCGCTATTTGAAATTTTATATTATCACGTAAAAATAATGGCTGGAGAAAAGCATTTGTTTTCATTTGATGAAATAGAAACAATAACAACCTTCCTGATAAATAGTTAGAATGACACTCCGATTCCACGAAATTGGATTGATGCAAAGAGAAGGATGACGAATCACTATGTGATAACTATCATGGTATCACCTTATTGGAGACTGTCAGAAAGGTGCTTAAAAGATTTTTTGCTTAAGGGGTGGTAGGGGCTGGTTGATACGGTATCTGTCTTGAAGCAAATGCGAGAGAAGGGCATTGAGCAATGTCTGCCTTTTGTAACAGGTTTTTGTCGACATGGTCAACATAAACGCACTCTAAATAAAGCTCGGAAAAATACAATGTCTGTCTAAATTCGTTAGTGTATAAAGCAGTTGTATAGATATGAAGGCCCCGATTCCGTTCACTGTCTTAATGATATCCATATTGATAATGGCATAAAGCAGGATGATGTTTCTTCTCACATGCTTTTTATTTATCTTCTTTGCTGCCTTGCGTGTACACACTTTCCGGAACTGTGACACGGTATCTATTTACGGTTTAGATCTGCTGACGGGTTTTTCAACTTGATAAGGTTTAATGCTAAATCAAAAGCTTTCCACACTCTGATGAGAGAGCTTCTCTATGCAGACAATGCTGACTTCTTGATGCATACAGTTTGACATGCAATACATTGTGGGCCGACTCTTAGCTTTGTACAAAGCATTTGATCTTATCAGTCTCGCAAATGGGAACCATACATCGAGGCCAATATATTGGTTCATTGAATAAGATTGAAAGTAATTGACAGCTTTGTTTACCTAGGAAGAATAGTCAAGAGATGGCTCCTTGGATGCTGAGATACATCTGTTAAATTACACTTACCCTATGTCATCGCTTTTGTTGCTTCTTCGTCCGTTGATATAAACCCACGCCGACCCTTGTTGTTTAGTTTATAGAAGGTTTATTCACAGGACAGAAAGGGAAACAGGCCGATTTTGCATGCTTGTCAGAGACATACATTTCACTACATCAGCCGCCCGATCTGTTCAAGTTTTACCAGCTAAGAGAGTAAAAGAGGTCCCACCGGAAGTCATGTGACTCCCCCACTTCCATCGGAGGTGATCTCTGAACTTTAAGGCCCTTCTACTGTAGAGATGGGATCCATTATTTAACACATCTCTGCATCCATAAAGCGAGTGTGGCTTTTGGAAGACTAGAAAAGAAATTATGGGCAAGATCTTCGTTAAGGTCATGGTATGGCTAGCTCGTGGCATTAACAGCTGTACCAAGATTTCGAGCGTGTGTTCTATCACTCTTGTATCGGTCTCTGAATTCTGGACCCTTTTCAAATTTCTTGAGCGTTTTCGGCAGAAATATCTAAGACGTGTACGTAACGTCAACTTTTGACACCGAGATCATTACTTAAACAAAATGTCCGGATAAGAGTCTTTAGTAACAATCTATCACATGTGCTGAGCAGAACATGGATGATAGATTCCCCAAGCAACTATTTTACAGTGAGCTTGTTCGGATCGAGGGTCGTGTTCCCCCGATTATAAACGTGTTCAGTAAATCAAGCAATTGTTGCATGCAAAGACAGAGTAATAATTAATAAACAAAAATGAAGTAGTTCAAATAACGTTTATTGAACGTGTGTGTACGTGGAATGATGAAGTGTGTGATGTATGCATGTGTGTCGATGGAAAAACAGTTCTTGAAAAGGTATAAGAAGAAATGAATCCGGCGTGACGAAAAGTCTTTGAAAGTCGTACACAAAGAAAATGAGTTGAGAACTCTTACCGTTGTTTGCCCACGTGTTGACGGAAGAAACGTGTGTTGGTAGTTGTTTTGCTGAGACCAGTTCAAGAGAAAAGCGTGAGACGAAGCGCTAGTGTATTAGCGTCGTTCTGCCGAGCAGAGAAGAGAGAGAGATGGAGCGCTGGTGCCAGCGCACTTCTGCCGATGCTGGTCGGTGAAAAAGAGACAGATCTTTCGTTTGCAACGGTTTTTATAGTCGTAAGGGCAGATAACTCTGGTGTCGCTTTACAGTGCCACCTGTCGGTGAAAAAGCGACACCTACCGGCAAACCGGTGTAGTTAGGTTCTGAAAGGAGGAGGTAACTGCTACAAGGACTCCCCCCCAGATTGAAAAATATTGAAAATATTATTTAATATGTACAGTTGTAGATGAGAAGCATTCTTTGTGGGTATGTCTGTTTTGCTGTTGAATATTAGAAAAAGTAGTGTGCACGCTACTTATTTCTGTTTCTGCATCTGTATTGGATGATTGATCGCAAGTGCGCCTGCGGAATTGAGTGTTTGTAACGCATGTGGATCTGCGTGTTGTTTGGGTCTGCATCAAGTTTGAGCGCAAGTGAGTCTGCGGTCGAAAAATGTTGAGTGCAAGTGAATTTGCACTTGTTGGTGGCGTTGTTCATGTTGATTAGTCTGCGTGATGCAGAGCTGATGAACAAACGTTGAATTGTCAGTGTTGTCCGGGAATGTTTGGTGCTTGGGTCTGCGCGGTTGTTGATGAGTGAGCACAAGTGAGTCTGTGCAGTTGTTGATGAATGAGCACAAGTGAATCTGTGCAGTTGTTGATGAATAAGCACAAGTGGGTCTGTGCGGTGAAAATGTTCTCATTACTGTTGTTGTTGAACGAATAGAAGTTCGGAGGTTATTTTGATTGTGTTCGAGTGTATTTGTGAGAAAGTTTTGAAACTGTTTGTATGTTACTAATAGTATATGTAAGTTTTGAAGTTGTGTGGGAATGTTACTTTCCGACCAGATCTTGTCTTTTGTTCTGGTGGGGCATAGTCACATGGAGCATTCGATTCCTCTGTGGTGTCGGAATCTGTGTGAGAGTTGTGTGTCTGTTGGCTTGACTGTGATTCTTCCACTAGAGCAGGTTTTAATCTGTCAATGGAAACAGTGTCATTCTTGCCGTTTTTTGTAATGGTGAAAAATTTTTCTGCCCGTTTAACTACTTTGTAAGGACCTTGGTAGCGTGGTGATAAAGGCTTTTTCACCGCATCGTCGCGGACGAATACGTATTCGCTGTCAAATAGCGTCTTGGGTATGTGGATTTGTCTCGATACTTCTCGTGTAGGGGTGAAGTGTAGTTTCGACATCCTTGCCTTTATGTCCTGTACAAATGTAGTTGTAGGGTGTACATTATCTTTGTTATGAAAGTATTGTCCGGGCAAAGATAATGTAGTACCAAAAACTATTTCAGCCGGTGTGCAACCCAAGTCCTGCTTTACGACATTCCTAATTGACAATAGGACCAGAGGCAAGTTATCAACCCAGTTGGTTGTGTTTGGCCTCATTGCAAGAGATGCTTTTAGGTGCCTGTGGAATCGCTCGACCAGGCCGTTGGAACAGGGATGATATGCCGTCGTCCGTATATGCTTGGTGCCCAGGAGTAGGTTGAACTCGGCGAAAAGTTTCGACTGGAACTGTGTGCCTCTGTCAGTCGTAATGACTGCGGGTACACCGTATGTGGCTATCCACTCCTTCAAGATTGCTTTGGCCACTGTATCTGCTGAGATGTCCTTTAATGGGATTGCAGTGGGCCAACGGGAAAATCGATCAATAATCGTTAGTAGATAGCAGTAGTTCTGGCAAAGTGGCAGGGGTCCAACAATGTCTATATGCAAATGAGAGAACCTGGCATCAGGATTGCTGAATGTTCCTATTGGGGACTTGGTGTGTCGGTAGACCTTGCAACGCTGGCAGTTTATGCAGTTGCCAGCCCAAAGTCTGACATCTTTGTTCATCCCAGGCCATACAAATCTGTCACTGATCATTTTCAGGGTGGCTCTTTTGCTGGGGTGAGAGAGTGAATGAAAATGATCAAATATGCGTCGTCGCAGTGAAGGTGGGACGTATGGTCTGGGTGTAGGAGTTGTTGTGTCGCAATAAACCTCTTTGTCACTAAAAGGGGTTGGTACAGGAGTGAGTTTCAAGGAAGTGTTTTGCAGAGTTTGTTGAAAGGTGGTGTCTGATGCTTGTTCCTGTGCCAGCAAATCGTGGCTAAGAAAATCCTGGGTGATGGAGTTTGTGTCTGGCCGAGAAAGTGCATCAGCCACAATGTTCTGGTCACCTTTAATATATTTAATTTCAGTGGAAAACTGTGATATATAGTCCAGGTGACGAGATTCTCTGGGTGAGTATTTGTCCGGACGTGAGGATAATGCATATGTTAATGGCTTGTGGTCTGTGTAAATAATGAATTGTCTACCTTCTAGCACATGTTTATAATGTTTAATTGCGAGGTAGATTGCTAGGAGTTCCCTAGAAAATGCGCCGTATCTGGACTGTGTTTGGCTGAGCTTGGAGGAGAAGAAAGATATGGGTACCTTGGTGTTATCAATCTCCTGATGTAGTACCGCGCCTACGGCTGATGAGCTTGCATCTGTTGTTAGAGTTAATGTAGCCTGAACATTGTCAGTGAGGTAGGTGAGTTTGGTGCAGTTGGTCAATGCGGATTTGGCTGCGTTGAATGCATGAAGTGCTTCTGCAGTGAGTGTAAGGGCTTGTTTCTGTCTTCTCCCTTTGTTCTGCAAGATATTTGTTAAGGGAGACAGAATCTTAGAACAGTCTGGGATAAACCGACGATAATAATTAACGATTCCTATGAATCGTCGCAGCTGACGGAGTGAGGTTGGAGGTTGAAATTGCTGTACCGCTTCTACCTTTTCAGGAAGGGGTGTGATTCCGCCCTCATCAATCTGGTGTCCCAAAAACTGAAGTTGCTTGGCGCCGAATATACACTTGTCTACATTGATCTTCAGACCATTTTGTGATAGTCTCTGCAGAACTTGGTGTAAATGGTGCTCATGTGTTGCTTCATCCGGGCTTGCTATGAGGACGTCATCTATGTAGGCGTATACACAGGGTAGTCCTCTTAGGACGTTATCAATGAGGCGTTGGAAGGTTTGGGCAGCGTTTCTCAGTCCAAAAGGCATGCGTTTGAACTGGAAGAGTCCAAAAGGTGTGGTCACAGCCGTTTTCGGGATATCTTCGTCTGCTACTGGGATCTGGTAGAAGGCTTTAGTCAGATCCAGTTTGGAAAAGATTGTTGCACCCTGGAGTCCTAATGTGAAATCGTGTATGTGCGGTACGGGATAGCGGTCTGGGACAGTTTGTGCATTGAGTCGCCGATAATCGACACATACACGATGGGTGTTCTGGTCTGGTTTAGGAACAAGGTGGAGAGGTGAAGCATATGGGCTTTCAGAGGGTTCAATAATTCCATCCTCGATCATCTGTTTAAATTCCTGCTTGGCGTATTTATACTTTTCAGGCAACAGACGTCGAGGGTTCGAATAGACTGGAGGTCCGGTTGTCTTTATGTGATGTTGTGTAGAGTGTTCAATTTTATCGTCGATGTTGAATGGTTTGGTAATGTCAGGGTACTGATCCAAGACATTGACATATTCTTTGGCGTGGTGGGTTGCTGAGCAAATTCCTGTTGGACCAAACTGTGTTAATGTTCCCTTCACCCTAATGTCTGTCATATCGTCCGAGAGTGTTTGGTTGTACATGTGGACAGACAGACCGTAGTGTGAAAGGAAATCAGCTCCTATGATGGCCATCCTGACGTTGGCTTGCACGAATTTCCAGACGAAGTTACGGCGGAGTCCTAAGTGTAGGGTGAGTTCCTTAGTGCCGTATGTCTGGATTTGTGAACCGTTTGCTGCCTGTAGCTTGAATGTCGAAGGAGTTGGTTTTTGTCCGGGTTGTGGTGGGATAACACTTATCTCAGCACCGGTATCCACCAGGAAGGAATGACCGCTGTTGCGGTCCTTTACATAAAACAAGCGACCTCTTCTTCTCCCTCTAGCCGCAGTTGTCGCTATTACTGGCTGGGATTGGCGTTTCCCTGTGGCTTGTAGTTACAGGGGCTGTTGCATTTTCTGGCCTTGTTGCCAAATGTGTAGTGGTACCAGCACATACCACCCTGGGGTTGGTTGTAAGGGGACCTCTCTCTGCTACGGCTCCCACGGTACCTGCCTCGGGACTGTGAACGACCCCTTGGTCTGCTTTGGGTTTGGAAGGCCTTTAGCATAGCCTTCAGTTCAACCATCTCAGCTTTTAACTGCTGCAGCTCGCTGTGTTGACTGTTAGGAGTGGCGAGTGCGTTGACCGTTTGTGGGCCACTGTTGGACTCGAGAATTCGATCAGCCGAGTTTGCTAGCATGTCGATGGGAGTGGTGTCTATCATCGGTGCCAGAATTTGTGTCGCACTCGAGGGAAGTTTGTCCAGCCACAATCGTCGCAGTATATTCTCGGACATGGTATTTCTTCCGAGCTGTGACTTCATGTGTCGCAGTAGTTGTGACGGTGTCCTGTCGTCGAGTCTGATGTTGTTGAATAGGTCCCGTAGCATGGCTTCTTCGGAGCGACCCATTCTTTTGATTATGGCGTCTTTTAGGGCATCATATGGGTTGACTGATGGGACGTCGTCCAACAGGTCGGTTACTTCGTCTACCACCTCTGGGGGCAAGGCAAATTTGCTTCTCTGTGAGGTTATTCTTCTCACAGAGAATAATGCCTGTAGTTGGGTGAACCAGTTCTTTACGTTACTGGAGTTAAAAGGGGGCAGACGGTAATTCGCAGAAACTTCCAGAACGTCGTTAGTATCCGCGGTAGCCATAGTGACGATTGAAGGTGGAAGAAGTTGCTTTTGTTTTTTTGTTTTTTTATCAACACGTGGTCGTGGAAAAAAAAAAAAATGGCGGCTTCCTTTGTTGTCGAAAAGAAAGAAAAAAAAGGTTCGTATTTTCTTTTTCTTTTGTTGTTTGAATTTTAATTTCCATGTGGTCCGAGAGATAAAAATGACGTTTTTTTTTTTTGAATTTTTTTATCAACACGTGGTCATGGCAAGGGGTGGCGGCATCTTTTGAATTTCTTCTTTTTTTTTTTTTTTTTTTTTTAAACACGCGGTCACGAAAAAGATGGGCAGCGTGAGCGTTTGTTTTCTTTTATTTTCTTTTTATCTCCACGTGTTCAAAACAAAAGAAAATGGCGTCTTGTAAGGTCCTTTTGTTCGTCGAAAAAGAAAAAAAAAGGATTGGCAAAAGTTTGTCTTTTTCTTTGTATATAATTTTCCGACACGTGGGTAAAGAAAGAGAAAAAATGAAATTGTAATTTGTTTTATACTCGGGGAAGCCGAGAAATGTTTTTGTTTTTCTTGTTTGGGTATTTCCGCGTGGCCAGGAAAAATGGAGACGGTGGCTTCTTTTCTTTTGTTTGTTTGTATATTTCTACCTCGTGGGTAGAAAAAAAAAGGAAAAAGATGGGTGCGTAATTCGTTTCACCACGAAAGAAAACACGAGAAATGATTTTTTTTTTTGTTCTAGTACGAAATTAATTACTCCGCCACATACAACAAAGCTTGCACGTCAGGTCACCAATGTTCTGATCGCGGGTCGTGTTCCCCCGATTATAAACGTGTTCAGTAAATCAAGCAATTGTTGCATGCAAAGACAGAGTAATAATTAATAAACAAAAATGAAGTAGTTCAAATAACGTTTATTGAACGTGTGTGTACGTGGAATGATGAAGTGTGTGATGTATGCATGTGTGTCGATGGAAAAACAGTTCTTGAAAAGGTATAAGAAGAAATGAATCCGGCGTGACGAAAAGTCTTTGAAAGTCGTACACAAAGAAAATGAGTTGAGAACTCTTACCGTTGTTTGCCCACGTGTTGACGGAAGAAACGTGTGTTGGTAGTTGTTTTGCTGAGACCAGTTCAAGAGAAAAGCGTGAGACGAAGCGCTAGTGTATTAGCGTCGTTCTGCCGAGCAGAGAAGAGAGAGAGATGGAGCGCTGGTGCCAGCGCACTTCTGCCGATGCTGGTCGGTGAAAAAGAGACAGATCTTTCGTTTGCAACGGTTTTTATAGTCGTAAGGGCAGATAACTCTGGTGTCGCTTTACAGTGCCACTTGTCGGTGAAAAAGCGACACCTACCGGCAAACCGGTGTAGTTAGGTTCTGAAAGGAGGAGGTAACTGCTACAAGCTACATCTTAGAAAGCGCCCTCACCACAAACCAAAGAAGAGGCACAAGGACAGCATTGAAAACTACCTCACTCATGAGGCTTGATTTGGCAACAAGGAAAATATAGCTTTAAGTAGAGCTTTAAGTAGAGGGGATACAAGGAAGAGTCGTAGGGCTTTCGAGTATCATCATCTGGAACATGAGTAACTAAAACGTCAGCTCCGAAAGGGTTATAATGATTTAAAAGTCACAGAAAATAGATTTAAAAGGATGACCCCATAAATACCATGGAATAGGTTTGCCTGCCATCTTTACTACAGGTCATGCAAATCACAGATTGTATAAAAAGTCACCTACAAAGTTAAAGATAAGGACGGAATGACAGCGGAGAAGTGTGAGGAGACCGCACTCATCTGTGAAGATACAGCGAGTCATCGTAATATACATGTTCTTCTCTTCATTTAACGCCATCTTTCCTTTGTCCAGGGGTCAGATGTTTTCAGATATTTCATAATATTATTCTCTAGTTCTCACAGATCAGCAGGCCAACTGTCTTTAAATTCCACTCCGTACGGTCTTTCAAGTTTTCCTTGGCCAGTCAACCTTCCTGTGATTCAAGATATCCATGCTTCTGAAACGGTTTGTCCAGGAGGATGAACGCTCCGCATGACCATGCTAGCGTAACCGATTCACCCTTAAGATAACTACTATGCTGGGAAAATGTATGTATATTAATAAATCTACTTAATTCAGACCGTAATTTCGTGTAACAATAAACTGCACCAAGAAATATTAAGCGAAGTAGTGTTTTTTTTTTTAACGTTATAATCATTGTTATGAGCTTTTTTGCAATGATATTGAACTTAGTATTCTTCATCAAAAACTCTGCGATATCAATGTATTCATTTTAACAACTTTAATTACTCTATGAATTGTATCTGTATAATATGTATATACTAGCAGGACCCGTGGAAATTCATATGTTGTATCCTTCATCTGTTGTTCATTGCAACTGTGCTTGGACGTATTTCCATTCTATGGACATTCGGCATGAACGCAGACCCCACAATATTATTGTACCACTTTTGTTCAAACTAAAACATGCTTATCTAAACTACTCTAATTAATGTAGTTTCAGAGTATATCTGATTATAGGGGTCTATATCTAAAACCCTTGTAGGATTTTGTGACATATTTCTACTTTGTCGGGAGTCATGGGCAGACCCTGACCCCAAAATAATATTCTACCATCTTTGAACCGAACATATACTACACTTTAATCTTAGCCTGAGGGCTAAGAAAGTGCATTTTAGTTTGAGTTTTACATTCGACACAACAGCGACATCATTTTCGGTGATAGGGCGATTTCATCTTTTAAAATGGGGTGGAGAGTGATAACGTAGTACGAACATGAAATTGCCTTAGCGTATTATTATTATATAGATTACCAGTATCCCCCCCCCATAAAGCACCAACATCTCAAAGTTGCTTCTTGCCAAAGTTGATGCAATTTTGTCGATAAATAATCAACAGTCGCAACACACAGATCAGCACAAATTATAATATATATCCATTAACTATATTCTGATTTAAATATATCACAGCTGAAGTTTTTCCTTTTGACTAAATCTTTGGCATAATATGTATCAATTCCACAGTTGTATCCTTCATGTTTATTGCTGCTGTGTTTGAAAATATTTCCATTCTATGGACACCCAGCACGAACGAAGACCCCCACCATATTACCGATTTTGTTCAAACTGAAACATGCTTATCTAAGTACTCTGGTTAATGCAGTTTCAGAATATATCAGGTTATGGAGGTCTATCTCCAAAACTATTGTAGGAGTTTGTGGCATATTTTGGTTCTATGGACATCCGGCGCGAATGCAGGCCCCACAATATTATTGTACTATTTTTGGACAGAACAGAAATTATACTGATCCTAGCCCTAAGGTAAAACAAGTGTATTTTAGTTCAAGTCTAAAGCAGGCATTAGTTAAAATTTAAAAAATTACTTTCTTTTCATTGCATTTTCAACGATCGGGCAATCCCATCCTTTAAAATATGGGTGGAGGGTAATAACGTATGTACGAATATAAAATTGCCGTATTATTATTATTTTTTTTTAACATATTTCACCCCAAACACGGCAAGCCGCTACTGTAGATGTAAGGGATTACTGAGAATTAGGGTGTAGGTTTTGGGGGTCATCCTAAGTTGGGAGCTGTGCAGCGAGATGTCTGTTTACATTAGTTTTAAACCTCTGCATGTTGGGGAAACAGGAAGCAAGGAAGGAATTCCAGAGGCCGGCAGCTCGATGGAAAGAAGCTATTGGACTAGAAGGCTCTCCTGCATCTGGGGACCTCTACAGTGAATGGATGGGATTTTGCTGATTGTCGAGTTGGTCTAGTATATTCATGTCGAGGAGGCACCATTGGAGCATACTCCATTGAAGTATTTGTAAAACAAGCACAAGGATGCAACATGGGACAGGGGATGGAGCTTGGTGGATAGTGAGGGACCTATTAAGTTGGTGACTCTTTTTTGGACCTTGTCTAACAGGGAGAGACTAGTGGATGATGCACCAGCTCAGATGTGACAACAATACTCGATGCATAGGCGGATGGTGGCTTTGTAGAGATACAGGATAATGTCAGGTGTGAGGAGTTTACTAGCACGGTAGAGGGAGCCCACCTTCTTTGCTGCAGCCTTGCAATGTCTTCAATATATTTGTTCCAATTCATGTTACCTGTGAAGGTTAGGCCGAGGAGTTTGAATGTTGAACTCTCAGGTAGGGTGTTATTCGCCATAACAATCGGTGGTATTATATAGATTGTTGCAACATAAGATATTGTATGTCGATTTTTCCTGTATTTCAAGCGCTTGCTACAGAAGTAGAGCCTAATTATAAGAATGCAATTGTGTGTGTTTTCGAGAAGTCTTCAGGCATAGTGTTTTTTGAACATTTTAGTTTACCTTTTATATTGGTCTTCTCTCTCCTCATACATTGTATTTAAGTCGTGAGCATACTAGTTCATACTAGTTTGGCACAGATTGAATAGGTGTCCGTACCCATCAGGGATACATCCTTGACAATCAGTCTGACGGTGACTTTGTTGCTGTTCAGTCCTAGGAGGTCGACCATCTCTCTGAGAACAGGTTAGTTTTTTGCTAATCGCTTGAGGCGCTCTTACCAGGGAATACCGACTGGGCAGTTCAAGCATTTTTCATAGACCAGAGTGCGCTAATCCTAGTTTTTAAAACCACACATGCCCTTGTGTCTAACCACCTGGAGAGGAGGTACATAAAATACTAGTAGATTTTGTGTAGCTGTATTTTTATAATGTATGAATTGGTCAAATAGGTGCAGCGTATTGCCTAATGAATGTATGGGTATGAAACTGCTAATTATCATGATAAACTGCTAATTATCATGATGAACTGCTAATTATCATGATAAACTGCTAATTATCATGATGAACTGCTAATTATCATGATAAACTGCTGATTATCATGATAAACTGCTAATTATCATAAAAATGCGATTTTGTGCTTCCTCTGATTTTAAAGACGAATTACTATTAGTGCTATCCAATACAATTGAAAGCGAATATTTAGAATTTATATAATAAAATGGATTCTATTTTTATGTATGTTTACTTGAAAAGCGTTTGGCTAATTCTTATTAGATTTCCAACAGGGTTCCTATATATTGATTCAGATAACATAGGCGAGCTTAAACCCTCAACCAAAAAAGTGGTCATCTCTCATTTAAAAAAGAATTGAATTCCAAGTAAATCACACGCTAAAACTTTAAAATTACTAAAATTTTAGGAATTTAATGAATTTTTAGATTCCATAATGATTACAAGCAAAATAGGTTTGAAGTCCATGACTTAAAGTGTGCAAGCTCTATTTTCCTATAGTTTTCACGATAGCAATTAATTTTGGATTATTTTCAAGTATTTTGTGATCTTTCACTTGTCAAATCATCTGAAGGGGTTTCATATGATAAACTTATTCTGTTATTAATAATCGGTTTAGTGTATGATTTTTAGGAATATCTTAATAATCAATTACCTAACCATGTATAGATATACTCCAACTAGTATTAACTAGAAAAGATAGTGTTGAAAAGTAAGCCTGTTAATTTCCTGAAAATAATTGATGGAGGTTTGAAACTAAACTGCAACAATGTGACATGTAGATACCTCCAATTTTGGCAATTGACAATATTAACAAAATTAGAAAAATTCAAGAAATTATCCATTTTTTAATGATATTTTCATGTATATTAACTAGCATGAAATTCTGGAATTGTCCGGGAATGAATGCTTACTTCTGCTCCCAGCCTTGCCCCATCATAATCATATTCGGTTTAACATCTGTTTTACATGCTGCTATGCGTCGAACGACTTTAAGAAATTGACTTCCAAACTTACCTATCTCTATCCAGGTCTTTATTTATCCCTCTTTCTCTCAAGTCCATTCTTATCACTTCCTGACATGTTTTCCTTGGCCGTGCCCCTGTGAACTGGACCTGCTACCTCAACTGTTCTACATCTACTAACCCAAGAACTCTCAGCCATTATTTCAATGTGGCCATACCATTGAAATTGAAGTCTCCCGTTCTGCACACATCTCTCTATACTGTCAAGATTTAATCTTCCTCTGAGGTCATCAGAACTAAGCCTGTCTTTAAGACTCCCATTACACAGTTATCATATTATTCTCACATCATTTCTCTCCATGCAACGCATGTCTTCAACCCTGATCACATGCTGATATACTCTTACCTTGGTTAAACTCTTCTGATTACTATAACCATTTTATATTTAATTTCCATAATTCCAAATTTATGAATAAAAAAAATTTAAAAAAAAAACGTTATCTTTACTGTTTATGCATGTCTGCCACGAACACAGATGCCACAATATTATTGTAAAACAACTTAATAAAAAATTAATAACAATTTTATTTGAGAAAAGTTGCTTGATTTTGATCTTGATATAGAACTTTTTTTTCAATTTGATCTCAGAACATACAAAAACATAGACACGACATATATAGTACAGATTACTTTTATAATAATACTAGCTGGTTCTTCACAAACTTCGCTACTTGAAACATTAATTTAAAATAATAATAAAAGTGAATGTACGACTTGCTTCAATAATCACGTATGCAAATGTATTTTTATAAGAAAAGAAGGGAGGCTTAATCTTAATAATTACTAATAGAAAATAAAGGAAATAATTTCTTGAAAAAAATATTCCCTTGATCTTTATTTCTGTGACTAAAATAGGAATTAATCAGACGTTTTATTTACATGAGAGAGAGAGAGAGAGAGAGAGAGAGAGAGAGTAGTTTCTTTTAAAGTCAACTTATCTTGCGTTTTCTTTTTTTTCTTTTTAACTTAGTTAAATCTTACTTAAAGAAATACCTATTTGTTTCTTTTTTTTGCTTTACCTCAATTGTTTCGGTTTTTACAGCCAGTTTAACCTCGCATGTGACAACAGTAGGAAATCGATTGTTATTAATAACAATCGATTTCCTACTGTTGTCACATGTCCTCAACCCTGATCACATGCTGATATACTCTTCCCTTGGTCGACAGTGGTTAAACTCTTCTGATTACTATAACCATTTTATATTTAATTTCCATAATTCCAAATTTAGGAATAAAAATTTTTTTAAAAACGTTATCTTTACTGTTTATGCATGTCTGGCACGAACACAGATGTCACAATATTATTGTAAAACAACTTAATAAAAAATTAATAACACTTAATAATTATTAATAAAAATAAATTACTATTCTCCCGGACAACACCGGGTAGTTATGCTAGGTAAAAGTAATGAACTTTCATTCATAATGTTTCATGTTTACAACAAAATTAACATTTTGGTAATTTCGAAACAGATTTATTTATCTTTTAAATGTGACATAAAGAAAAGAAATGAAAGAAGAAAACAATTTGCCTTTTCACTTGCAATTTAGAAAAATCAAGTCGGTCGGTCGGTCTAAAGAAATTAACATTTGAACACAAATACTAAATATTTGTCCAGGAAATGAAACAATATTCTGAAACAGAATATTTTTTATATTAAAATAAAAAAATTATTGAATTAAAAAACAATATGAAATAATAAGAAATGTATTAAAAAACAAAAAAACAACGTTTGTTTAGATAATTCGTAGCCAACATGCTTCAACTATCAGGGAGTTATTCATCTCGGATCAGATCCAAATTACTTTCCCTGAATTATACTAGCCAACTAGAGAATGCAATTGTCTACTTCTGGAAACCAAATATATATTTAAATTCCATCCACCTGTGAATTTACAAACCGGATATCTATCTCTTTCCTGGATGGATTGCAAGCCAGTCAGATGTCGTCCAATTGAGTCTCCAAGTTTACATGGCTTTCATAACTCTGATGCCGTCCTCATCAGGCACCTTTCACATTATGGCCACAGTCGTTTTGAAACTACCATTACTGGTTTTGCTATAAACTCCCAGACAGCATCAACAAAGTAAGTCATATTTACTTAAATATTACCCATACGTCTCTCTTTATTTGTTTACCCTGGCAATACATGTGTTTTGATTGTGTTGGGACAATTAACGTAGCCTACGTCTATGATTTTCAACCCCATTTATGTATCATACAGTGGCGTGCAGAGGTCTGGTTATACCCTGGGTCCACTCTTTGATTGTATGCCCCAAAGACTCATGTATAATTCTTAGTACTGAGAAATATTATGAGAAAGAGAGATAGTTTTAATGATTGGATGCTCAGGGAGACCAATATGTCGCCTCCCCTCTGGTATCATGTTTCATATGTCTCTTTTGGCTTTGAAAAACTGTCTATATGAGAATAAATTATATATATATATATATATATATATATATAAAAGGAGAGTAGAAAGTCTACCTTCGTTTACTTTTGGCAGCCTCGCAACTCTCGCTTCCCTTGTAATGTGTGTGTGTGTGTTCTAATTCAACATTCAAAGTTCTTCAAATGTAGGATTATTTAGAGTACAATTTTATGGCTACTTCCGAGTACCGAAGTTGGACCGGAAGTCTTCCATGCTACATCACAAATTGGACAGTTATACGCAATTCAAGTTAAAAGAATAAAAAATAAACGGCTTGAAAAATTGATACTTTCTTATGAAATGTCTAAAGTGTATTGTCATTGTTTTTACTTATTGTACTTTTTGCACTTGGCACTGACGATGGCCAAAACCGAGGAGTTTTTAAATGTGTTTGTAAAAGTAATTTTGAAACGTATTTTTATGTATTTTAAAACGTACTTTAAACGTACATCTGTAAATATTTTAAATATTTTGAAATACTTTAAAATTCTTAGAACCGATATCCTTGGTTTTAGCTGAAACAATTGTTTGCCTTGATTAAAAACATTTTCTTTCCTGTAAACATCTATCCTTCAATTGTCTGCCTTAATTAAAAACATTTTCTTTCCTGTAAACATCTATCCTTCAATTTTTTGCCTTGATTAAAAACGTTTTTTTCCGGTAAACATCTATCCTTCAATTGTCTGCCTTGATTAAAAACGTTTTTTTTCCTGTAAACATCTATCCTTCAATTGTTTGCCTTGATTAAAAACGTTTTTTTCCTGTAAACATCTATCTTTCAATTGTCTGCCGTGATTAAAAACGTTTTTGCCTTGTAAACATCTATTCTTCAATTGTCTGCCTTGATTAAAAAGTTTTTTCTTGTAAACATCTATCCTTCAATTGTTTGCTTTGATTAAAAAGGGTTTTCCCTGTAAACATCTATCCTTCAATTGTTTGCCTTGATTAAAAACGTTTTTTTCCTGTAAACATCTATTCTTCAATTGTTTGCCCTGATTAAAAACGTTCTTTTCCTGTAAACATCTATCTTTCAATTGTTTGCCTTGATTAAAAACGTTTTTTCCTGTAAACATCTATCCTTCAATTTTTTGCCTTGGTTAAAAACGTTTTTTTTCCTGTAAACATCTATCCTTCAATTGTTTGCCTTGATTAAAAACGTTTTTTTCCTGTAAACATTTATCCTTCAATTGTTTGCCTTGATTAAAAACGTTTTTTTCCTGTAAACATTTATCCTTCAATTGTTTGCCTTGATTAAAAACGTTTTTTTTCCTGTAAACATTTATCCTTTAATTGTTTGCCTTGATTAAAAACGGGTTTTCCTTCATTATGTCCAACTGTTCCTTAATTATTACCTTTTTTTAATCTTTCTCCGAACTATCATGTATTATCCACTACAACATGAAATGGAGACTGTTTGTTTGGAAAGAAACCCAAACACGTGATTACTTCAAAAAAAGTAGAAATTGAATATCAAATATTCTAATTCTTTATGTGCATTATTTAAAACATAATCCCTTTTAGTTCAGACATGTATAGTGTAATATGATCTGTAAATATTATTTACGGTTAAATAAATTCACATGAAAACAATGAGATAATAGACTTCAAGCTGTTACATGCATAAAACATGATTGTTATTACATACAAATGTGTTCAAGCAATCAAGAAATGTGAATAAAAACGCAGATTTCGAATCATGATATTTTACAAGAATTTTATTTTTATTTTTTTATTTACATTTTACAAACAATTGAAATTTTCATCTACGGAAGACCATCCTTGCAAAATAAAATTAAGAAATTAACTCATTTTCCCTGAATTTTGTATATATTTTCTCTTTATTTTAACATGTCTAACAAATTTAATGATTTACAGAAATCAAAAGAAACTCCTTTTCCATAGTATATAAACCCTCATCCTCGAGTGGCCTCCTGGCCTTGATAGTGACCCATAAGTATTACAAAAACATTAAACACATAATCTTCAAAATTTTATAAAGTTTAGTTTGAAAAAATATTAATTTACTCCTGATTGAAAATAAATTACCTTTTTATGAGCAATTTTCTTCTACTGAGCCTCTGTTATTTTCTTTTTTCTTTTTCGGCATTGTTTTGGTTTTTAAGTGAAAACGCTTTCGTCTGTTGAAGGAAACTGCATTTTCTCGGCAGAAAACAGTCTGTTAAGATACTTATAATTTCTTAGTTTACAATAAATAATTAATGCGACCTATTAAATAAAGGTAGGTCACCCATTCGACGTGTCTAAGTCTGAAATGACATCAAAATTCGGCACTGAAAGTAGATCAAGATATTTGTTTTTTCTTTATCACACGTCCGTTACCATAGTAACAAATATCTTTTTTTTACATTTTGTGCACAAACTAAAAAGTTTTGGTAAATCTTTTATCAGAATGTTACCATTTAAAGCTATTTATTTGGCTTCCGACAAGAGCTAGTTTGACACAATGTCGACTTAAAATGGGCGCTAAGATCTTATGTTCAGAGCCGTTCAGGAGGGGAAAAGAATTCTGTCCAATAACCTCACGATTGAGAGATAGATACAAGGATTGATTCTTCTTTCTCTCCCCGGTTTTGTTCAATGTACTATTTTAAAGAACTGGCCATCTGGAGGTGGATTTTGCTGAATATGTGGGGCTCATGTCCTTTGTAGCAAATACCCTAATGATACCACTTAAGAATCCTACTTCATCATGGCTAATACAAAGGAAATATGGAATTAAAGATCTTAAAACGAACAGCTGTGATGCTAAAACAGGGTTATCTACCCTTTGCTTATATTATATAATTCCATTTATTTGTATGAACAAAGCTTAAAAAACCCGGCTTCGTAACAAAAAACCAGAAACAAAACGTGTTATAAAAATAATAATAGAATGAACATAAAGTCTTTGCTGTTTTGTAAATATTTTTATCGACTGTGCATCTTTTTTTTTTTTTTTAAATAAATTGGGCAGTGTTACAAGTCAAAATTATCGTCATCATTTACGATGACTTTCTGCGATCATTCTGGAAGACAGATGATTCCATCCCATAGAATTCTTCTGGTTTATTTACAAATAATTCTGTTAGCCCCCGATTTAACCCAACTTCATTGGAAGCCGTCTTTGACTGCATAGCATGGCGTGCAACGTTTGACGACATAACAGAAACTGGGAAACATACATATTGCGCATTCTTTATCTTTAACCTTTCCAGAAAACTCTGCTAAAATACACCATTGAGAAACGGTAAGAATTTTCGATTTTTTTTTTTTTTTTTTTTTTTTTTTTTGCAACGAAGCACCAAGACTTCAGCTCATTATTTATATTATTATTTAGTTATTATCTTGAACTATTTAGAATTTCAAAGAATGGCACCGTTTATGGATAATTCTTGTTCAAAATCATTTTTTAGATTATGATTAAAATTTATTATCTGATGAAAACGGTTGCTTAGTTAACAAAATGACTTTTTTTTTTTAAGTCGCTCCAAACAAGGCATGAAGCCACTCGATGTTAGGAGCTAAAAAAAAGAAATACTATTTCAAGGTAAAAAACTATCTAATGGTGAGTGCTAGATGGATAGATTCAGACTCAGAAAACAGCAATTCTTCCCCCTTTGTTAAAAACATCGCTCATGGAATGTGAGGACTAAAGGACAAAATAAGGGAAGCGAGAGTTACGAGGCTGGCGAAAGTAAACCCAAGGTCCACTTTCTACTCTCTTTGTTACAATGTTACATAAACGTTGCCTTTATGAGTTTTTTTTTTGTAGACTTCTTACAACGTGTCTACAACGTTACATCATAAGGTTGCATTAACATGTCTTTTTAGATTACTGATAACATAATAGGAAAAGTTGACCAAATGAAAGCAATTCCATTTGTCACGAAAATTCACCAGGTTTTCTGCCGAAAATAGAAAATAAATTTCCGGGAGATATTAGAATGTACATTCATTATCTAGATTAGTTGTTGCAAAAATTCAATATATTTGAATTTTTGAGATGAGGATTGATAAATTCGATTATTTGAACTACTATTCTCATCTTGTTTCGGCTGATATAACTTCCGACCTTCTTCGGCGGCATCTTGTCGAACTCTAATCTATACAGAATTTTAAACTGGACCCTATATTTATCTGTACATGTGACGTAAGGGATAAAGTTGTTAAGTGACAATCTGTTCTCAGTGACAGTCCTCTGGAAGTTGAAGGTTCAATCCTCACTATAGGCGATACTAAGAATAAAATAATAATAAAAAAATACTTAAGACTTTTACCTGGTCATAGCTGATACAACGAGAACAATCTATTTCCATGAATTAAAGGAAGGGTTCAGTTCGAAATACCGTATAGATACTTGAGTTCTACAATATGCACATGAAGAAGGTCGGAGGTTACATCGGCTGAAACGTTGGCAGAATAAGATCCATGATGAGAATAGTAGTCCAAATAATACATCGTGTTAAGTGAAGAAAAAGTATTCTCATCTTATTTGACTAGCGTAGATTCTTCAGCGTTATTATGTTGCCATTTTGTTGCGGATGAGTAGTTAGTCGGGCTCAGGCAAATGGTTGATTGCAATGTTATAACATCGCATATTCCCCATTCAAGATAAAATGTTTGAAACGTTGCAAGAATCTTCCGTGTAGACTGGGAGTACTTTAAAGGCAATTTGAAACCCTATTCGGCCATGAGTAGCTCAACATGAACAATACGTTTTTTTTATTTTCATCACACACCAAACAAAAATACTATAAAAGAAGGGAGAACCAATTTCTAAAAACCTTTGGTGTCATCCATTTTTTTTTTTTTTTCAAGTTATGAAAAACTAAAAAAATGATTTAAATAAAAATTGAAAGCATAAAAATAACAAAGTATCCACTAGCACACATAAATAAATGTATTCGTAGGGGTTTAATAATTACTATAGACAAACAAAAAATGGTCACAGAACTGTTTAGGAAAAATTCTATTTTTTATTCTAGATGGAAGACATTAACATATGTAAAAATAGAAATTGAAGGATTGGTTGAACTAAACATTTCTTAATACGTTCATTATGTAAAATTATTTGGCCCCAAAAAGAAAATAGATTTCTAAGGCCCTATGTTGAGTGATATTTCCTTTTTTTTTTCATAAAGGTGGTTTTTTTTTTTGGTTTTTTTTTGTAATTTTTATTTTTGATTTTGCGTTTTATTTTTTTTTCTTAATAATTTTGCGTTTTTGTATGTTTTTAAAGGTTTTAAATATAATAATTCATTAAATATTTTTGACTAATTCATGTTCTTTTTTTAAAAAGAGCATTGGTTTCTGAAATGTATTAATTTATATATATATATATATATATATATGTATATATTTTTTTCTTATTTATAGAATGAAACAAACAAACAAACAAACAAACAAGCAAAAAAAAACACAAAGAAAAAAATCTAAGAGTGATCCCACAAAAAATAGAATATATCTTAAGCAAACAGGTCCAACCTAAAAACAAAACAGAAAAAAATTTTGTGACTTGCAATTTAAGGAGAGATACACATAGTCTCTGCGTTGCCCCTATTCCCATAATTAACTTTAAGTTGTTGTAAGCTTGCATGCTCCTAAAGTGAAACTAATGTTCATAACACTAGTGTTACTCCAGCACTTTTGTTCCACACAACATCAAGACTGTGGGAAATCTTGAGTCAGAGAGCTCAACATAAAAACAGAGCAATAATAGAAGTTAGAAAGAAATAACACAAGCCAACAATCCAGTCATTTCATGTAATTATTTATTTATTCTTGCCAAGACGAGAATTATCAGACATGCTTGTAAGACTGGTGGTTTCTGAATTCTTATCAGCACGTCTGATGATTCTCGTCCTGGCAAGAAAAAATAAATTACAATGTGAAATGACTGGATTGTTGGCTTGAGTTATTTCTTTATAAGTTATATAAGTAACTATATATTTTCTTTTGTTCGTCACTTTAATACTAAAAGCATTTCTTCTATTTCATGTGTCATTCGAAAGTGGAAATCGTATATTTTTTTATAGGATTGTTAAACTTAAGAAACAAATCCGAGCTGACATTGTTCAAGTTCTGTTGGAGTTGTGCGCCAAAGTATACTGCTCAATCTCTGAAAGATTAACACAATGCATTGAACTCCAGGGAGAGTACACGGAGCTTTAATAATGTTTTAATAAACATTATGTTTCATGTTGCAGAAAACTTTAAGTTTCTATATTACAGTTGCATATTTTCTCCATGTTATATTTATTATGTTGAAATAAAATTATATACTTATGGCGGATCCTGTATGTAATATATATATATATATATATATATATATATATATATATATATATATATTATATATACATACATATATATATATTAGTTGGGAAGCATTTATTCTTTTAGGCATATTTAATTAAAAATGATAAACATCCTGTGTTAAATTTGTTGATGTTTTTTTCCAAAATTTTATGTTCATGCAAGTCAGAGTGTAAGGTAAATATATATATTTTTTCAAACATTCATATCTGAGACTTTCTTAATTTTTTAAAGCTATTCAACTAATTTTACTTATCTTTTAGGGCAGTTGTAAAACATGCATATTGTCTGAACAAATATGGGAGGATGAGAAGACATATTTTTAATGTTAAACGGAAAACATTTTTGATTGGATAAGATTGTGACCATAGCTTACATGATCACTTCCGTGTGTTATCAGAACTGAACAACAACACACAATCTCATCCAATCTAAATCTTCTTTCTCAAGTCAATGCTAAACCAACTTTTCTCATTTGTGCATCTCGTATTTTATTGGAAGATGACTATGGTGTTAGTCAAAAGTTTGAGAGAAAGTCACAGGCAGCAAGATGACTTTTCGAAATTTTTCATTTACAATATATTCTGATTTGCCAGGATTTGTTAGACATTTTGAAAAAAAAAGTGGTCAACAGATCTAATAGATACAGAATGTTTATCATATTCAACAAAATCCGACTGAAATATATTTTTTAAGATTGTACCCATTTGCATAAGATATACACAAAGCCCATTAAATATTTGTCCCCCCTTCCCTCACCCCTGATTCAAACATCGTCTTTTTTTTCTTCTGTTTTTTTAAGGCTTCAGTCGGAATGAAGAAAAATATATTCGCGTATATAATTATTTACACATATATTGTGTTTTGTATTTTTGGTTTAACCTCATTTAAGAAGAGGTTGGAGCGATGAGATGAATTGTAATTACTTTTAACTGAACAGAACTCAATTCCACCTTCTTCAAAATTCTGCTCAAGTGAATATTGAAGTTATGGTTTTAACATAGCAGGTGATTAAATTAACCATATTTTTTTCAACTTAATATCCATACATTATACTTATTTAACACGAATTAATAATCTTCTTACCTAATTATAATATTTTATTTTTTGCCAATTTTATTTTTGAAATTTGTTTCTTTCTTAAAGTGGAATAAGCAAACACGACCCACCATTAAAAATATGGTATCATTATTGTTTTCTTTTTACTGTCATATAATAATTTTTAAAGCTCATTTAAAAAATGTCTTTTAATGCATTATTCAGGTTTATTTATTAACATCTATATTTTATATTCTATGCCTATATTCCCATTGTCACTGTTGGTTTAGCATTATAAGTAATATAAGACATAACTATAACTATAAAGGTCTGATTTTCCTAAATACTTGTTGAGTACTCAGTATTATAGTAAACATTTGGAGTTGTTGGTCTCATTATCGTAATCATTATTATTATGATTATTATGTATCGTAATCATTATTATTATGATTATTATGTATTATAATCATTATTATTATGATTATTATGTATTATAATCATTATTATTATGATTATTATGTATTATAATCATTATCATGATTATTATGTATTATTATAATTATTATGATTATGTATTATAATCATTATTATTATGATTATTATGTATTATAATCATTATTATTATGATTATTATGTATTATAATCATTATTATTATGATTATTATGTATTATAATCATTATTATTATGATTATTATGTATTATAATCATTATTATTATGATTATTATGTATTAAATACCAGGAAGAGATGAAAGGATAATTTTGTATCACTTAAAACCAATACCGAACGAGTAAAATTAAATTGATAATTTTTTCCAATCCCAAGTCCATTTCTCATTTTAATAAAATCGTTTTCTTAAGATGTGGTTCTTGAGTAATATAATTAAAATTATTGTTCAATGAAAGCAATTACCATCTTTGATTTCTTCTCCCCCCACCCTAAAAAAAATCAATCAAATGTAAATTTCGTGATTGTTGTTGTTGAAATCCTGCCATTGGACACAAGAAAATTTGTACATTTCACTTGATGTACCATTTTTGAATAAGTTCATCAAGAGTTATCGTTCTTGCATTCATATTTTTCCCCTTTATATATTTTAAAACAAATAATTCATTATCCACCGAATCTTCCAGACTGATTCATTATGAAAGCTGTGTATGGAAGCTGGTGTATGATTTTATGTCAACCGGTAAAACGGACATCAAAAAATTAAAGTGTTCACATTTTTTTCTCATTTTGATAAATGGTACAAAAAAAAAAACAAAGAAAAAAAACAAACAAACAAAAACAAACAAACAAAAAAAAAACTAAAAGATTTTGGAAGAATCAGTCTTCTTTGCGCCTTCCCACAAAAGAATCCATAAGGTTACTGGTACCAAAGAAATTACAGATAACGGCTAAACATTTGGTTGGAAGGTACCTATAAATAAAAAGAAAAAAAGAAACATTAGTAATATATAAAATTGTATCTGGAAATGAAATATTTGTAAAAAATATATTTACTACATTACACTCATGAATTTTTTATGCAAGCTTCTTCAGACTATTAATGAAGTGGACTAAAGAAATGAGCCGGCTTCAAATTTATAGTTTTGTTGAAAAAGAGTAAACATAAGAAAATACAACACCTGAGATTTGATATGTAGATATGAAGTCCTTTTTTAATTTCGGATGGCTTTTTAATCTATTGATATGCTTGTTGCATCGAATTGACTTATCAACTCGAGAAGACGAAAGAAGTTCCAACGCCATTATTCCACTGTTTGATCTTGGTTTTAAGACATTTTGACAATCATTTTTTCAACTTATCTTTTAAGACAATTTTATGAGTAATAACTATTAGCTAATGAAGTCGGTTTGTATAATTTTGTTTATTCAGACTACATTTCTCATCTTGAGTGTTATCATCACAACGTTTCGGCCGCTGTAACCTCTGGCCTCTTCGAACTCGGGAATATTTCTGTCGAACTCGGGAATCTGGACGGAATTTCGAACGGAACTATTTCTTCAATCCACGGGGGTAGCATGCTCTTGTTCCGTCAGCCATGACTGGGATATAGTACTAAGTTAAATTCAGTTCTAAGTGATAATCATCTGAAGTTTGAAGGTTCAATCCTCGGTGCGGGTGATACAAAGAATTGCGAATTATTGAAGATTTCTCCCAGTCGTGGCTGACGGAACCAGAGCATGCTACCCCTGTGCATTAAATAAAGGGTTCCATTAAAAATTCTGTCCACATTCCCGAGTTCGACAGAAATATTCGAGTTCGAAGAGATACACCTGAAGAAGGTCGGAGGTTACAGTGGCCGAAACGTTGTGATGATAACACTCAAGATGAGAAATGTAGTCCGAATAACCAAAATTATACAAATCATCAATCCTCATCTAAAAAATTCAGAAATAAAATGAAATTAGTTTGTTCTCTTTACGTATCAAGGCAAATATAACTAGCCATCTTTTCTCATGATACTTGTTGTAACCAATTTTTTTAATGTGAATGTCAAACAAAATGAAAATGAACATTATATAAAAGGAATAATGAACATTATATAAAAGGAATAATGAACATTATATAAAAGGAATAATGAAACGAATAAAATGCAATTCACACCAAATCATCCAGACTCACAATTATTTTGATTGTATTTAGTGTGTACTATTTTATTTGGATGGATTGGAGTGAAAACTTTGCTGGAAACTGACACATACTTGAACTTTCTTTATTATTAAGTATGTGTTTCCCACTATTTTAAGCTAATTAGATGCTTAGCATGGGATTTTAGTTGATTTATGACTATTTAAAGTGTCAAAATTAACATTTTTGTTTGTTGTCTGTGTTAGCTCCCTCGAAAATTTGTGCAGATTTTTGATAAAAAATATAAAAAATTGATAAATTTCCAGCATAATTTTATTAGGTGTGACAAATATGCCAAGAACTTCTTTAGATTTTTTTAATAGTTTCATCATATGTTGTTCTTTAAATAAAAAGGACTATACTTTCACGCTATCCCAGTTGTTTTGTTTTCAATTTTTAAATATCTTCTGTATAGCATTTTTCAAAACGTCCACACAAAAAAAAACATGGGCCTAAAAGTGATTTTTACCTTCCTTTTTAGTCTTTGTAAGTATCATTTTTCGAATCCGTGCCCTAAAAACGTACATGAAGTTTTCAAAGAAATTTATTAAGTTTTGGCTTAAAAATTGCAGTTTTTGTAAACTACAGTAGTCCGACTTTAGGTGTCGTCTGACTCCAAAAAACGAGATTTGGTCTAATTTTCATTGGCCAAGGTAAAAGTGTTGTGATATTGCACATTTCTCTTAGTTGTTAGGTAAAAATGAAAGTGTTAAAATAAAACAATTGAAGTGGGTGTTTTCAGGCCTGGATGATTTGGCATGGAATTTCCCTAAAGTTAAAACAGCAGTTAATGAAACCCATATTTATACAGTTTTACAAATTATGAAGGTAAAATTGTTCATTTGTCTGCTTAAGTTCAGACAGTTGAATTGTTTTTCTGTCTTTGACTAATTCTTTTACTCTATTCTACAATGTAAGAAGTGTGTGTATAAATTTGCCTTATTTTGTCAGTGGGTATGTATGGCATGAGAGTTCATAGCAGTTTCGTTCTCCCTAATAGCTTGAGGAGGCTTCGGTCAAAAGCAGATTGAGTCCCTTCTTGACTGATTTCTGTTTTGACTCTTCATGTCGAATTCTTTTACAGAAAATATGAGGATTCTGGAAGCATGTTTGATTTTGGCAGTTAAAAGAATTTTAGTCTGTGGAGGTAGTTGTAGATTATCACGTGACTTGTTATTTTTATAATTTCATCTTAATCTTGTTGGAGCTCTGTTCTGTATTAAAACATGATAGTTTTTTAGATGTAATTTTTAGATATGTCTTATTTGTTTGTATTTGTGCTATTGGTTCATAGATATAAGAGTTAAAGATATGTTAATCCTATATACTTCCGTTCCGACTCCTTGCTAAAATAATATTCCAGGCAAAGGACATTATTAAAAAGACAAAAAAGTCACGAACATTTCACACACACAAAAAATATGTTTGAAAATAATTTGCAAAAAAATACACAAAGGTATTTCCGATTTGACAACAAAAGATATTGTTGTCCTTTTTTAAAACCTATTTTAAACTAAAGAGTACCACACAACAAGCAGATAGCATTTTTGTTATGTCGTCTTCTCAAACGATGATGATGTCTATAAAATAACTTCCAGTTAACGACTAATTCCTATTTATCAAAGAAAATCTACAGATTTTGTTTAAAATTACTATTTTATTCAGCTTCAAAATTTATGAAAGATGTGTCTTAATATCTAGTCAGAATAATTATGATATAGGGTACCTTCTCAAATGCCACATGTGAAATAAAATCCCCAATCCTTACTGCAATCCAATCATATTATCTATGTCTGACTTGTCCACCAAAGTTCAGGCATGGATGTCCAACAGGCTTTGTTTTATCACCGTTCAATTATATATGCTAAATGTGTGAAGCTCCATCCATGATCACCTCCCACTGATGAGACGATCACAAAAGTTTCCCTGCAGCCATTCTAACGAGTCCTTTGAAATGTGGAGAGTTGCACTCCCACCAAAAGATCGTCTAAAAAAGCCACTGCATTCCATCAAGTGTTCTGCCTGGGTTGTAATATCAAAACATGGCAGCATTGGTCCTTACTCGTTCAAAGATGAGAATGAACGGTCAGTCATGATCAATACAGAGCGCCACCTACTGGTCACCTGGTGCTACCAGATCAAGCTGTCTGAAGATATTGGCTTCCTGACCTTAAATACACCAAATATTTTCCCGTTCGCTTTGCAAAACTCAATCATGTTCTGAAAAGCTAAAAACAAAAACAATTTTCCTCTACAAACAGCCAAACCAAACACCATGAATAACTATTTGAAGATATAAAGAACTTGAAGCATAAAAAACTTTTACCAAAATTACCGGATTCGGCATTAAATAATCTGAAAAGCGTTGATATGCTGCAAAACAAAACAACCAAACCAAACCAAACCTAGTAGTCGTTAACAAGTATTAGGGAACCTTGGGCAGGCGAAGAGGTTTTGTGATGGATGGACAGTGGTTTCAACAGGTGCAGACGAGTGTCATTTAATGACAATTTTGCACCTTGTATTCAGATGTGCTTGCAACACAGGGATACATATTTGGGGCATATCATTGAATGGTGATAAAAAAGTGACTGTTGGACATTCAAGGCTGGAACTTGGTGGGCAAGTCAGGCATAGTTGAAGTTTATTTGTACAAAATATGGTTAGACTGCAGATAAGAATTTTGAATTTTATTAACGGATTCCATGAGTGGCATTTGTTTTTTCACCCTGTAATTAAATATTTATCAGCCATCCAGATGATCTAGAATGAAAAGAAACAAGAAGATTTAGGGCACATTTTAGAAAACTCAGTCGATAATATTAAACCATAAAAGCAATCACATTTCTGTTATCCTTTGGGAAAATTCTATAAATCGGTCAACGTATGTCGACAAGGATCTCTCTCTTCCCCCCTCTCTCTTCACTAACCTCTCTTTCTCCCTCTCTTCCTCTCTCCCTCATATAATGAGTAAAGAGAGAAATAGAGACAGAAAAGAAAGCAGACGCATCTGTTGGAGAAATAGATCAATATAACTGGCACAAGGATATGATATATTTTACAGTAGTGTTTATTTCTATGGTTCATGAATTAAAACGAGTGACCTGCAATATTTGTAAAATAAAGATAGGCCAACTTAATAATATAGATTGGTTGCATTCAAATTGCGATTGGTGAATAAGACATCTTATTCATATATTAAGTGTTTATCATTTAAAAATGAAGAGTATACAAGCATTTTGTTCGCAAAAGAAAAACATATTTGCATTTAAAATTGGTAATAACAAACTAAACACTGACAAGAAATAAGAAAAATGCTTATTTTTTATCAGTATTTTTTACTTTCATGCTTCTATTACTCGTGACCACCTACAAATAAGAAGAGCGTAAAATTAAAAAAAAAAAAAAATCATCAGAACGAAGACAAAATTTTGGTGCCATAGAAATAAACTAAAAACGGTCAATACAGCAGGGCAATGTTTTTCTTATGAACACAAATGGGTAGAGTAGAAAAAAAGAAGCAAGGCAGGGGAATATAGTTTGGTCCTCAATTGTAAAGCTTCAATCAAGCAAAAACATATATAATTTTCATTCATTGATTGAAAAAGTAAACGATAAGATTAATAATTCAATAAATTCCTCACTTGGACATTGTTTAGTTCAATATCGAGAAATCCTGATTCCTTATATATAATTGTATCACAGTCCATAGTTTTCTTCGAATGTCCGGCTGACTTGGCAGGCTGAAAGCAGACTCAAGGCGTTTCAACGAATAGTCAGTGATAGAAGCGGCAACAAACCCTGGATATGCAGCAGCGTCAGCAGAGAGCTGCAAGCGGTCAAAATATGCCAATCTTCTCGACAGATTTGTATTTCAACCGATCGCTGTGGAGATGAGTGGAGTGATTGGCTCTGTCACACACGACTTCATCGGCAGCCTTGGTCTATTAATGACGCACAACACCGGAGACAATCGCAAATTGTCTTGGCTTTACGAGCGCCTCTCTATCGCCATTATTCGTAGAAACGCCTCGAGTCTGTTCTCAGCCTGCCAAGCTTCAATTATCTCCCCTTCATCCGCTGCACACATTTTGATCAAAATAAAATATACTTATCCAAGTAACCCATTTTGTTTTACTTACTTTATTGCCTTCTCATATAGTAAATGTATTTTACCAGTTGCTAAACATTTTAATTTACTCAGAAATTTTGAGGAATATAGAGCAAAGGTGTAACTGACCTGGCCTAGCTCAGGTGGAAACGTATTGCCAGGTGGAGGGGTTAGAGAAAAAGAATTCAAAATATATTTACAATATTTCTAGAGTAATTTTGAAATCTTTAACTGTTGATTAGGGTTAAGTAAAGTAAATTATGGCTAAGATTAAAGGCAGTAAAAGTCTAGTATTATGGTTCAGTAATGCTTCTAAACCAAAGCAGAATGCGCTCCTGTCGTATAAAAATAAGCTAAAATAAATGAGTTCAAGCCAACTCGGCTCCTTTGTTGAATAGAGGCTCCTTCGAACACAAGTAATGTCTTTGTCGTAGACAACTGAAAATTGTATTCCATATAACAGACAAACGAAACTAACTAACAATGGTCTTAATGACATCAGGTACTTGTAAGGCAGTGCGAATGTAATTTTGTTTCCTGGTAAAGCTGCAATTATTTCCCCTTCTTATAAAGTTTCTCTCAAAGAGATAAGGATTTGTTTACAATGTCAGGTACTTGTGCAGAATAAAGACCCTTATAAATTTTCAGTTGTTTTTTTTTTAATTTATTAAAATTTTTTTTTTTTAACATAGTTCACCCCAGCAAGGCAGGCCACCACTCTAGACGTAAGGGGCTACTGAAAATTAGAGTGTAAGCTTTTTTTTTGGGGGGGGGGGCGATCATCCTAAGTTGGGAGCTGTGCAGAGAGGTGTCTGTTTACATTAGTTTTAAATTTCTGCATGTCGGTACAGTCTGGGAAACAGGGAGCAGGGAAGGAGTTCCAGAGGCCGACGTAAGACATCATCCGTGTTCGAAGAAGCCTCTATTCTACGAAAGAACAAAGTTGGCTGTCACTCATTTTGTAAGTTTATTTTTTATACGAGGGGCACATTCTCCCCTTCTTTAGGAGCACTGTAATACTTGATTTTGTTTGCCTTTAATTCTAGCCATAATTTATTTTACTTAACCCTAATAGACAGTTTAAAGGCTTCCAAATCACTATCGAAATATTGTAAACATAATTATATTTAAAATTATTTTTCTCTACCCCCTCGACCCGGCAATATGTCTCTACCTGGGGAAATGCTGCATCAGTAACAACTTTACTATATATTCCTCGTAGGTTCCCATGCAAATTTATGTTCATAATGACTGACATTAAAACTATATCGTTTCATCATGAGAGGAAACCATAAAGTAATTAAAACTAAATAGATTACTTGGATAAGTACATTTCATTTTGATGAAAGGAGCGCAACGGATAAAGGTATTGATTAACAATTAGTTTTAAGTGACAGTCTATTGGAGGCTCAATCCTTATTACAGGCGGTCTTAACTAAGAATGACATTAGGTACTTTTTTACAGTAGGACCCACGCTAAAAGTGCCTCAGCATCGGTGCTTTACGGATGTTTACATTAAACGCCGGAGAGTGCCGAATGAAAAATCCATTGACTTACCTGCGTCCAAAAAACACAAACGAGGCTGGATTTACAAGCGAGACAAAACAAGCAAAAAATTTTGTATGAAATAAATATTAATTTTTTTAACGAAGATTCAAATAAGTGTTTAATTTAAAGTTATTTTATTTTTTTTTTACGTTTTTTTTTCTTAATTTTTATTCATGGCTGACGGAACGAGAACAATCTACCCCCATGGATTAAATAAATGGTTCAGTTTGAAATTCCGTATAGGTTCCCGAATTCATCATAAAACATAAAAATTCTCAACTTGTATTATTTGTATTATTCGAACCACTGTTCTCATCTTGGATATTATTCCCACGTTTCAGCCGATGTAACCTCCAAACTTCTTCAGGTGCGTGTTGAACACCAAAAATGATATTAAAATACATAAACATTAAAAACTAAAGTTTCGGCGTTAAATGACCCATAAGAGGTTGATATGCCGTAAAACAAACCAAACCAAACCAGGTGTGTGTTGTTGAATTCTGGAATTTTTATGTCGAACGCGGGAATCTGTACGGAATCTCGAATCGAACCTTATATTTAATCTTCGTGGGTGGACTGCTCTTGTCCGCTCACATTGTGAGAATAACATCCAAGGTAAGAACAGTAGTTTAAAGAATCCAAATTATTTATCTAAAAAATTTTAAACAATTCACTCATTTCTCTCAATTTTGCTTTTATTTTTACTGCTAGAAAAATACGTCAAAGTTTGAATTCAGCAACCCAGTTCTGCTGATCTCTGAAAGGAACGGGTTTACCATGACACTGTATCTGATGTCACTCAAATGTGTAAACAAATTATTTTGAAATGATTTGATCTTAGAATAACATTTTTACATTCAAAAGTAGAATAAATTATTTCTTATAAAAGATAAATATGCAATTTCAATTTAACAGAATTAATTTAATAAAATCACAAAATCATTTTTACACGAAATTATTTGAATTAAAAAAAAATGCAGAGAAATGCATCGAAATAACGATTAATCATTTTCAATATTTTTTTCTTTTTCTTTCCTCAAAAGTAAATAAAAAAACAAAAAACTAATACAACCTAATTTGGACCTTCACTACTTTGTCACTAGAAATAAATGTCCTCATTGACCGTCGGACTTATGGTAATTTCAAGTGGATAAATACAATTTTGTGGATAATTCCCCTTTTGAACTAATGGACAATCTGGCGATCATTTGTTGGCCATAAAAATGCTGAAGGTTTCATACAGCAAGAAATCTGTGACATTAAAAATGAAGCCTGGAAGAACTAGCCTTTGTGACGCCATCTCGGCATATTTATGATTGTATCAAAAAGTTGAGTGAAAGCACAAGTTCAATCTTAGGGAAGGGTCATTTTACTTTATTTTGATCCTAAAAAGGGAATGCTAGATATGACTAGTGATAATTTGAAAAGAAGTCAGCAGACAACATAAGGGCGAGTACTTAAAAAGAAATGGAAGGTGCAGTTTTTTGTTTATTCAATATTAGGGAATGTTTTGAAATAATGTAGGAGAGATCAGTGTCATTCTTCAGAAAACCAAAAAAAATGTTTCATCCATTCTGACCGTTATCTAAAGGAAAAGGTTTCGTTGGCAGTTATAGAAATCGA
Organism: Sepiola atlantica; assembly: GCA_963556195.1. Taxonomy (NCBI): domain Eukaryota; kingdom Metazoa; phylum Mollusca; class Cephalopoda; order Sepiida; family Sepiolidae; genus Sepiola; species Sepiola atlantica. The sequence continues at coordinate 44,412,759 of OY744537.1, forward strand.
TATCTTAACAGTTAGAAATTTCAAATTAGTTTCAATGAGGGTTAAACTTTTCAAGGAACTTAATGACCCCCTCCATTTGGTGTAACTAGGATCCAATTAACAATTCCAATTATCGCTTAGCAGGGGTGGAGTTGAAAACAAAAGCCTATTCCGAGATCAAACGTTTCTAGAATAAAATTTTACAAGGAATCTATTGGTAATATTTATTTTGAATCAGTTTTATTTTATTTTCGAGGGTGGGATCATGTTCGTGTCGGACATCCATAAACAGCAAAGACGGTCTTACATTATTTTAGAAATTAAACATAATATAAAAATGGTTATACGAGATTCAGGGCTGGAAACATGTGTTCTCTGGGTTCTCATTACTTACTGGCCGACATCAGATGACTCTAAAAAAAAAGAAGCATTTTTAAGTAGAAATAATTATCTTCTGTATAGCCTTTTTTAAGATTGAATGTATAAACTTGATAAATTCAAGTTGCGTATTGACACACAAGATACTATTGCAAAGCGAATACTTTTTGCTGTTAATCTTTTAAATTAGAAAAGTATTTTTGGTAAGAATTTTAAATTGTTTTAGATTTTTTAGTAATAAAAAAATTTGATATTCTAAAACCAATTCAAATTGTTTTAATTTAGAAAGGCATGTCGAATTCCAATGATGTCAGATCCGGTGTCATGTTGAACCCATTCCTTTCAGACACTAGCAAAACTGGAGTGATGAATGTACATTTGATCAAAAAAAAAAAAAAAAGCAAAAAAAAAAAAAGAAGCAAAGTTTTCAAAAATGGGTTTAGCAAAAGGGTTTTGGTAAAGGTGAAATTGGATTTTGAAGACGAAAGCAGAAAAATCTAACATTCTAGTACTGTCAATTGGATTTCTTTTATTGGGAGAAAATATGAATGAATGAATAGAAAAATAAATGATTATTGGGCTGAAAATATGTATAATAATTGTTATAATTTGATTGTTGTTCATCTCTACAGGTGTTTGTGTATATATAAGAATGTGTAAAAAAAGACAAATGGAAAACAGGAGAAAGACGAGAAACGAGAGATTTAACCGGTTTCGTTCATATCAACGAACGTCTTCAGAAAGTGAATATTTGACAAATTTTATTTCGATAGTGGCACAGACATAGGAAAAGGAACAAATGCACAGCGAGGTGTGATTGGTCCATACGAGAAATTTTAACAAGTCTGAGAGATATTTTTTGGCGATATTTTTTTCTCTCTTTCTCTTTTTTTCTTCTTGCCAAAAATAACCCTCATACTTGTTAAAATCTCTCGTATTGACCAATCACATCTTGCTGTGCGTTTGTTCCTTTTCCTATGTCTGTGCTGCTATCGAAATAAAATTTGTCCAATCTTCACTTTTCTGAAGACGTTCTTCGTTGATACGAATAAAACCGGTCAAATGTCTCGTTTCTTGTCTTTCTCTTGTATTTAAATCTGTTTTCTGTTTGTCTTTTTTCACACATTTCATGACATATCGTATATATGAGAATGTAAACACTAACGTAACACTCGCTTTCAATATCAATCCAGACATCTCACATCTGTTTGGCTCTGGATCAATTGGTGCAAGTGGCATCTCACTATTCTTTAGAACTGGTTTCACTGACATTCAACATTTATCGTTAAATTTTGCCATGAGTTGTAATAAATGGGTTAGTGTGGTTTGGTGTGTCTGTTTTATAGCAAATCAATTAATTTTGACTCATTTAATACCAAAATACAATATTATCAAGGATCAATTGTATACGATTAATTGAACACAAGCAACTATTTTGCCCATAGGTGAGGAGAAAATGATGAATTAATACAATTTCTATGCGGCATTAGTGCACCATTTGAACACAATAAGCCGAGATTTAGAATTTCTACAGGAATATCAATTAAGCCAATCAAACACACTCTAACATGTATGCATGTAAGTATGATTTTATAGTTTTTTCTGTACATTTACGTTGTGCCCTACAACCTCACGTTTCTCACATTGCTAAATATCGACATTATATGGAGGAGAACCTCTATTTTGTGGTTGTTAGCCGCAATCCGATTTTATCAACATTAGTATTTGCAGGAAGGTGTCGCTGCCCTGTCTAGAAGGATTTCTCCTTCACTGAAAGAAGACTAAAAAGACGCAGTGTAGTATCAGAACAGATACTACATTTTGATCTTGGCTTTAACGCTTTGTAACGCTATGCCACTAGTATATAGTTTGTAACGTTAGATAGAGAATTCTTTTGACCCCAAACAGATTGCCAGTTATTGGTCAGAACAGCTGAAGTCTTGTTGATACGTTGGAGGTAGTCGGCTCAATAAGTTGTGACATCTCTCTGTTTCTTTTCTTTTTTTTATCCGTTGTCATAGTCGCAGTAGAGATATAGCAACAGAAGTCTCTGTCCTTCTCTTTTTTATGGTTGTGTAATAACAAAAAACACCACCAACATTCTTGCTCTATGGTATCATGTTCTTTTTGCTGTTTAATTCTTTACAGCACTTTAAAGCTTTGCCCTGTCGGTGAGGCCACGAATTCGCCAACTGCAACCTCATGCAGAAGGCCCCCCCCCCCCCCCGCCGAAAATAGGGGCCATCTGTGAGCCATGGATGGCGACCTGTGATGCTGTAGGACTGGATCCTGGTGGCAAGGTATTCGTCCACTTCGGCCCTTACTTTGGCTAGACGGGAAGTCAGAGAGGCCCGATCCAATCAATTGGCTGGTCATGTCATGCTCTAGTATCTATAAGTTCATCCCCAACCGTATTATTCTGATTCTTCAAAAAATCAAAACCTTATTTCTCCTTTTTATGTTTCTCCTCGAATAGATACTAGAAGGTGGTGGTTGAGGGTCAATCACATTGAGAACAAAGAAGATTACCAATGACAAAGAGTAATGTTTTCAAAGGCGTAATGTTTTTCTATGAGTAATGTGTTTCTTGGAGTGGTGTTTTCTGAGAGTAATGCTTCCCTCTCTCAGTAAAATTCCCTCCTAAGAGTAATGTTTCTTCAATGAGCAATGTATTCTGGTTAAAAGCAGTTGATCTATATACAAAAATATAAAGATCTAAAGATATATAAATCCAACTTGATTCAGGCTGTCGTTTATGCATCGGGTCTTACGAGCTATATTCACTGTGATGTTATCAATCCGACGGGTGTATCCATATCCTGATCCATGGAATCCTTGAGGAGCATGAGAGTACCTATATCGGTCCCACTCGATGATGAATGTAGTGGCATCCCATGTGGCTGGGGATAGCGGTAGACTGTGGTATCCATTCCATGCGTCAAGGATCGTTTTCCTGGTGTATCCCGGTATCATCGAAACCTGATTGAATGGTGATGAGGTGTAATGTGTTTTTCTCATAGTAGCATCATTCAACTTTTGTAGGGCAACCGTGCGCCTTGGAGACCTATCTTTTTTCGGCATAACAACCATCCTTGAACACCAGGTAGTAGGTGTGCCTACCGGTACCGGTTCTATTATCCCCAGTGCGACGTCTCTGTCCAGGTCCACCTTCACCAGTGATGAGAAATGGGTATTGGTGTGTGAATTGCTGTCGGTGTTACTCCCAAGACAAATTTTATCTCAAAGGGTTTACCTTCCATTGTTTGCAATGGTTGATGTGGGCATGTGTTAAATGCCCTTGACCTAAAATGTTCCACTAACCATTGTTCGAGTTTGTGTCTGTTGGCTTCTGTTGGTTTGAATGGGATGGTTTCTGGTTTCATCCAGACAGACGTTCTGTGCGGGCATCCACATGAGGCAATTTCCTTTATGTTCCTTAATGAGCTATTCTGCGACAATGAAGTTGAGAAATTGTAAGGCAACAAACCCAGGTCCTTCAAGGCAGTTTATGACAATAAAATCCTGATGTATTGTCTGATACATATACTGCCTGTCGTGTCCGTTTTGTTCCCACTTTTATGCATAGAAACAAAACACCTCTGATCTGTAATCGGTTGTCTGTTATGCCCCGTATCCGATGGGTAGTTGACACGAGGTACCCATCTGGGTATCCAAGGAGTTTCTGAATCTCAGGTCCACTCGAACAAGTCTGTGCCCCTGTGTCTGCAAAGGCTGGGATGCGATGACCATGCTGGCTCACCGGTTTCTTTGGTATTCGTCCAAATGTTTCATGAGTTCCAGGCATCATGGTGACTTCCAGTGTCACCGAAGGGGGTAGCTCTGGGACGCTCATCTGAAATTGCTCCTCATCCCAATCGAGATGAGGCACGTTTGTCGATTGTGTTTTGTTGTACCTGCTGTCCTTGCGAGCAGAACAACTATCTGGAGCACTGTTGATGAACATGAACGACTCCCCACTCCTTGACATTTTACTCGTGGCTTCCGTTTTGGACTTCACAAGTTTACAGCATACTTTTTTCATGTGCTCCATCACTCCACAAAAGTGGCATTTAAGTCCAACTGCCGGGCAATCCTTCCGGTTCATTGACCCTTTGGTGTGTGAAGTCTCTCCACATCCATTGCAAGGTTTGGTGTATCGTGGAATGGGGACGCCCCTGGTCCCCTGGTAGTGCTGTTCTTGGTTCGACCTTTGTACGTTGGATAATGTAAGATATGGTGTGGCGTTGTAAAAGTGAAGGGTTGACTTGTCTGTTGCCTCTAGACAGACCAACCGTGTGAATTCTGGTCCAAAGTGTCAAGTGACGCTACCTCTGCCAGTACTTTCCTTTGGTGTTCTACGTTGCAAAGTACTGCTATCATTTGTCTGGCGACCATGTCATCTGAGTAGTTTACTTGCTGCCTGCAAGTTTGTTCATTTGGATATCGAACCCTGAATTTGCAGAATTTAGCATGGCGATGTAATTCCGATAAAAAATGTGTTATCGACTCACTCTTTCTGCCTCATGGAGTGGAATTTCTGTCGGTGGACCTCTTTGTGTAATCCTCTTACTGCCACCAGTTGTATCTGACGTAAAAGGTACTCCTCTGTGGCAGAGTTGAGCGTTTCTTGTCCTACTAGTTTGAAGAGTAGCCTGTTCGTTTCCGGTGTACAAATCTCCTGTAGTTCGTTCCAGATTGTGGCTGGGTCTTCCAATCCACATACATCCTTGTATCGGGCCCATGTATCCAAAAACAATGGCCATTCTCTGTTTATGGTATCCGATCCTATTGAGGGTCGTTCTGGTCTTTTAACCCACATTGTATTAGACTGACCGCAAAGCATTTCTTTTCGGAGCTCAATATATTCTTTTTGCAGCTTGATAAGTTGTTTCATTAATAGTACACTTTCATGCTCCATGGTGGCTGGTGGCAAGTAAGTTCAATGTCCGACGTAGTGCTTGAAAAAAAAAATTCCACGTTTATAGTATTTACAATCCTGTTCGTAGCGCCATGTAGAGTATGGAAGATGTCCCTTCCAACATCCGTCACTGTTTACTACTAAAAAACAAGATGGCCGCTTCCACAGATTGTTATATATAATAAGGGGGAGATAACTCCCGTTTACTCTTTCAACACAGTCCTTTACCTGTACAATTGTATGTATTTAGACAGCATTGTTAAAAATAACAGAATTCGCCTGTTTAATTATACCTTTTTTATTTTTTAAAATGTTTTTGATGGACTTTTTTGTATTAAAATAAAAAAAATGTTCCATAGGTTTCACGAACGTTTTCGATTCTTTATCGAATCATCTTCATTACAATAGCTACATTGGTTTTACAACCACACTACCCTATCCTGCCGCCTCACCATGCATCTTGTAAACTCTAGCTCAATTTACCAACATTTACAAAAACATAACTGCCCTCTCTCTGATTTAAGACAAATTCTAGTTTATAAAACTAAAATTATACATTTTTAAAACCAATTTAAAAAAATTAAAAATACTGGAATCTATCTACATCTACATAAAAAGACAGCCTAAAATTAATAACATCACATACAAAACCAGTGGTAACATTTTAAAATGCTTAACGTAATGCGATTTTGTTCTGTGATGCCATTCCAGCGTCACTGAATTTAAATCGTCAACGACTCCCTGGAACAATGCAAAAAACGTTCTCTGCATGTTTCTCCACCATCTTTTAAAAAATTCTCTTCTTTTTTCATTTGCTTTTGACACCTGAGGATGATTCAACGAAGAATCGAAAACGTTTGTGAAACCTATGGAACATTTATTAATTTTTTAAATTTTAATACAAAAAAGACCATCAGAAAAATTGAAAAAATAAAGAAAAATGTAAAAACAACAGAATTCGTCTGTTTAATTATAACAAAGTTTGCATATATATATATATATATATATATATATATATATATGGAAATTGAAAAAGGCAAACCAAAAATATTATTTATGTATTCATCAACGTTTCGTCTTTATTATAAGACTTCCTCAGGATGATATAAACATCAGGAATAAACTTTATTTATAACTTATCTCTTATTCTCTCTCTTTCTTCTTCTCTCTGTCACTCCTTCTCCTTCATATATATATATATATATATATATATATATATACTGTAAATATTGGCTATTCTCCTGCCAATTTATCCATCTATGTAATTCCTCTGATACGATTTTTATCTTTGAAAAGCCTGGCTTGAGGAAAGAAAAATAAACATGTTTTTATCGAGTACACCTTGCATTGAACAACCGAAGATAAAATAGATTTGTCATTCGCACATCTTTATCTCTCTTCCCTCATTTATTTCTATATATAATATGATAGCGTGTGTGTTCGTGTGTCACGCTTACATCAAAGGCTCTGCACATGCGTGCTGCACCTAGATTTGGAAAAACATTCAAGTCACCTAATTTTCGTAATATTTTCAAGTATTTGCCTTTGGCGCAACGGTTAGCGATTTAGGATTTTGACGTCGATTTGTGACGTTGGCCCGACTGGTTTATAGTTTGATCCCAACAAACCTCTACGATTTTTTTTCTACATCGAAGGGGTGGGTAGGTAGGGAGGGAGGGGACTACCGGAAAGACACATATAAATATGATAGCGTGTGTGTTATTTTGTGTGTCACGCTTACATCAAAAGCAACGACGTTCCGAGTCTTTGTATGCTACTCATGAATGACCATTAATAAAGCTCAAGGACAGACTTTCAATAAGGTTGGAATCTACCTAACACGACCTTGCTTTATTCATAGACAACTTTATGTAGCCTTCTCAAGAGCAAGATCTATGAACAGTGTAAGAGTGAAAATTTGTCCTCAGAATATTTCTACTTATGGCCAGAGAAGAGGAACTACTTTCACTAGAAATATTGTATATAAAGAGGTTTTGTAAATTGTTTCATGTATTGTTCATTTTTAAAAAATAAATATACAGTCAAATCTTATCATATTTTATCCAAACATGTATAGGTTAGGAACAAGATAATTAGTATTGAAAACATTATTTTGTGTAATTTACATGGGTCCCGCTAGTCTTCATAATTGCTGCATCCCATATATTGAGCTTGAATCATTTCACTACAGGTTCAATTCTCTAAAAGTATACTTTTAGTCTGATATATATATATATATATATATATATATATATATATATATATATATATATATATGTATATGAGACTATAAGTATTTAAAAAGTATTTTAGCCTGAAGATTCCCCCCGGGGATGAAACGCGGGAGCCTCTGTGTACCTTAATTCCCATAAATATATTTTCATAACTTATATATATATATATATATATATATATATATATATACACAAATTAGTTTTGTGTGTGTGCATAAATATATATTTGGAAGAGTTCTTATGTGCTTGGGTGAGTACAAGTATATATGTACATGCAACTTTGTGTGTTGGATTGCCTGCAAACGTTTGTTTAGTGTATGTACAGTCAGGTTTGAACTGGTACTAAAACAATGGAACATCTTGATGTTACAACAAAGAAAAAACAAAAATGGCTAAATGCAAGATCAGCAACAACAACAACAATAATAAAATAAAAATTTGAGTGCTCAGGAATAACGATAAAACCAAAATGTCGGAGGGGTGTGAAGAAGGGTACATAAGCAAGAGAATGTTGGTTGAGGTAAAATTTGACCACCTGCCGTTATTGCAAAAAAAAAAAGAAGATATCATTCCTCTTTTTCCTGCCGACCACGAAACTCGTCCATGGATTTTGAAACACCACAAAAATTGCAAAGAAGAGCTTGACACTTTGCTGGTAAGAATCTGAGAAAAAGAGAAATCAGGAAAAAAATTTCTGAAAAGAATTGTTGGAATTGGATTTTTTTTAGCACCGAGGAAGAAACGGCAAAAAACCGATAGATTAAAAGAATACGCTTCGAAAAATCCTCATTGCAAGTTTTTCAATGCGTCCACGTATTTCTGTGAGAGGGTTTGTCTGTCGGCCTGTCATACTAAAGTTTGAAATAGAAGTTTCATCGCTAAATTTGAATAGACATGTAGAAGTAAAGAAAATATCAGAAAGAAAGTCGATCCAGTATACAGTCACTGCTGACCCTGAAAAGATAAAGTGTCTTTGGTATGAGGAGAGGCTCATTAAGCAGGTGGCGAGATTAGCAGTAACTGGACAGTTTGAATTTGTTGTCGGCAGTGAGGTGAAGCGATTTCTACGGTAGAAGATCTCTGACAGACTGCCCAATTACTGCTAATCTTGCGCCCTGCGTAACTACCGCCCCTCATACCAAAGATACTTCTTTTCAGGGTTAGCATGAGAATGTTCCTTACCAGTAACTGTAGATTCGGCCATTTCTCCAAATTCGTTGTCTGTTGTCAATAAAATTTAATTTATTTTAGCATGGATAGACTATCCTTCTTTCTGATATTGCCTTTCCCTCTACAAAATTTGGTGAACTCGACGTGATTTGAACACATGACTTTAAGACTGGATCCGTTCTGGTTTTTGTACTATTTTCTGAGTCTTAATGTTCTATATTTATATTGGTTTAAACATTAAAAAAATGTATTCATACTTACTATCAAATATGTACTATCAAAAGTATTTGGCCTCCCTCAAAATTTTTTATTTCTCATCCAAAAAACTTAAGCATTACAATGGTTTTATTTATTATACTAAATACAAGTCTTCTCAGTCACATTAAATACAAATTGAACAAAGAAACAATAAAAAAAAACACAACCTCTTTATTTATCAAAATTACCCTTTGACCACTATCACTGTTTCAGATTATTGGCATTCTGTCCACCAACGATTGGAGGTAGACTGAAAAGAATTCTACCCAGCTTTCCTACAAGAGTTGCCAGAGGTGAGCCCCACTTGTAGGCTGTTTAGCTCTGACTTTCCATTCAAGCTCATCTAACCATTCCATCTGGACTTTTAAGCCATGTAAATTTTGCACTTGTTCTCTTGGGGGTATAACATGTTAGTGCAGGATCTGGCAGATGTCATTGACAAAGCTCGGCTATACTTCCTTGGTAGAAACTGGAGATCATTTTATCAGCTTTGGGACTCTGGATTTTTAAGCTACACAGATTTTGAACAGGATCTCCTGGGCGTATATATTAGAGGTCTTAGTGTGAAGATCTGTGGGTAGATGACGTAGATATGGATATTGGATATGAACTTTATTGTTGTCTCTTATGATGCCACTCAATCATATATAATGAATCGTTTAAAATATGGGTATTCTTATAGCTGACACACAATGTTTCCGTGACTTGGCATCGTCAACGATCGGGCAAGTCTTGGAATCGCCCGAGAGTCGATAAAACTATTAACAAAGGAGCCGATAACTTTTGGAAGAAATTAATCGCATTCAATAAAAAAAAAAAATGAATTTCTATAATCTCTGTCAGCTTGTTGAATCTCTCAGAAGACTACTTTTTTTTTTTACAAAAAACTCAAACAAAAAAAAAACATTTGCTTAACGAATCAAACAAAATCATGTTTCGAAATTTTCCGGTGCACAAAAAAATATTTTTATTTTAAAACATTTGATTAACAATCGTTCCTTTTGACAAGAAACAAATAAAAATAAACACCTAATTAATAACAGTGGTTTAGCTACGGTTTGTTCGTTCTTTATTTTTATATAAGTTTTTTAGTTTTGTTTTCTTTGTTGTAATTTATCGGCTGTCAGTCTTTAATTTAACGTTTTGCAGTTCCCCCCCCCTCATCAACTCTCGGGCGCTTCCGTAACCTGGCCGAACGTTGACGACATGAAATCATGAAAACATGGTGCGTCATCTATAAGAGTACCAAAATATGTATGTTTCGGCATTCAAGAATAATAAAAAAAACAGCCCCCCCCCTCGAGGGGGCTCATACTGTATAGCAGAGGAAGAGTACACAGAGTTAAGGCTTCACTCTGATTGCCTGAAATATAAGTATTACTTATCGATATGCAAATTACTAATGATCGCTATGGAAACGAGTGGAGTGATTGATCTGCCACATGGTACTTCCTCAACCGTTTGGGTCTTTTAATGATGCGTCAGACCTAGAACCATCATGAATTGACTTGGCTCTACGAGCGTTCTTCCATCGCTATTATTTGAGGGAACGCCTTGCGCCTGCTCTCGGCCTGCCAAGCCAGCAGAACATCCAATGAAACTTCTTGATGATCCGAATATAGACTTTTAACATTTGAAGATTATTTAGTATAGTACAGCAACGAAGTAAATGTTTACATGGACTTTTACATTTAAATCTAATATTGATATTTTGTCGAATGTTGAATAACTTTTATAATCAATCACTAATTCATCACCACTTTTTTACTCGAAACAGCCAATTACCCAAGGGAGGTAACCTAGTTGTTCACTAATGAAACTCACGGCAGCAGATATTATTACTATCAAAACAGAGTTAACTCAACGTTCTTATTTTCAATCGTATTTATTTAAGAATTTATTTTTTGCTGTATCTTATTGTACTGCTAGGGTCTAACCACGCTGTATAATGGGGTGGGTCCCACACTTCACCATTTGAGATCTTCTGATTTAGGGTATCCACTCTTTGCTTTGGTGAGGATTAAAGAAAGTGTATATTTGTTGGATGACTTATTTTAAGTGCCACCCATGTCACCCACTAACATGTGACATCATGGGGGTTGGTAAATGTAGTAGATTCCTCAAATAAATGTGACGTTAGTTGGGGTAGATAAAACGGCATTTCTCAGTAAAATGTCAGGGTTAACAATTTAACATCAGTGACAACTGTCATTTTGAGTATTTGCTTTTTGATGGCTTACAATAGACATTCAGGAAAGAAGTAAAATTCTTCTGTCATAAACGACCGTCTTGGAGAGAAACGGAATGTCAGAATATGGAATTTCAGACCGAAGATAATGAATAATGTCTCTAATCTAAATCGTAGTTCACAGGCAACGAAAGTGGATCATGTGTAAGGAAAAAATGTGAGCTGATATAACGATCTTATTATTAAGACTGATTTTAGACGCGATCAAATAACTTGATAAACTTATGGCTATTTTTGAGTAAGAGAATGAATGGATAAAAGGCTGAAATGGAGGCAGCCATCTTTTCTAAGAAAATTGTGTTGCCCTGTTCAATTGATTATCAGAACCCATTGATTGATATTGATATTTTTGGGAGATGTGACACAAGGTCGGGAGATGGGGATTGAAAAGCCAGCATACAAGAGGCATGTGCATTCTGGTCCACTAAAAATGTCTTAGCAGCTCCGTTGGCATTCTCTGGTAGGGACCCCTCAAGTGATTAGCAATAAACTAAGCCCTGTTCAAAGAGAGAAGATAACACCTAGGAGGATGAACCTCCTAAAAGCTACCAACTCATAACATGGTTCAAACTCTGTTGACCTGATTGTCGAGAACGTATCCTCGACTGGTATAAACTCTAACCCAACTCTGGTTGATCTCCTGGTTAAGTTTTTATGACTGCTATTTGCATTTTATTTATTATTGGATCACCAGTTATCAAGGCCAAGAGCGGGTTAATGTGATGGAATGCTTATTAGGCGAAAGGTTTAAAGCAATCAATGCTGAACTAATAATATTAGTTTGAATAAAATGGTGATTTATGGATTATGAAAATATTCGATTTAATGATTCGTGCTTTGAAAATAATCTTAAATACTCTTGGATATTTAAAGAAAATAAATAATTTGCCAATAAAATAAAATTTGGTACTGTTATAGATAACGCACCTGATTTCCGTGACTTCGTGTCGACAACGATCGGGCATATTGCGAAACGCTTGAACGCTGACGGAATAATATCATTTTTTCTTTCTTTTATCTTATAAAAACATTGACAAAATTTTACCCCCCCCCCAAAAAAAAAAATTATTTTCACAAAAAAAAAAAAAAAAATGATTTTAATCTATCTATTTTTTCTTTGAATTTATTCGTCTTATATTAGCGTCTTCCAGTTATAGCTTGGCAGTTTGGATGCAGGGCTTGGCTATTGCTAAGAACGCGAACCCTAACCCTAAACCCAACCCATTTTTCTTTCTTTCTTTGTTTCATGTTAGCAAGAAAAAAAAAGAAAAACAGCGAAACAAATGAAAAAGAAAACATTGACAAAATCCCCCCCCCCCAAAAAAAAACATTTCTTTCTACACATTTGATTGAAAATAGTTCATTTGACCGCCCCACACTCTACAGTTTGTTCGGTTTTTATCTTTTTATCTATGTATTTTTTCTTTGGATTTATTCGTCTTATATTATCACCTGCAAGTCTACCTTTAACACTTGGCGTTCTCGTTTCGGAAACTCTCGGGCGCTTCCGCGATATGCCTGATTGTTGCTGATGCGAAGTTACGGAAATCAGGCGCGTCATCTATAACAGCACCTAAAATTTAATTTGACGTTTTTAAATTAAAAAATAAAGTTCACCTAAATACTTAAATCTTACTATTTTTATATAACTGCTTGTTTCTAATTTATATATTAAAAATAGTTGTGCCTGGAGATGAATTAGTCATTTTAGTTTTTAAGTTTTGTTTATTAGCACACTTTAAAACTTATATAGAAAAAGAAATGAAATTTTTGTTGTAAGATAGACAACTATTATTATATATTCACGGAAAAATATGAGTTATTCCTCTTGATAAATTTGATTTTTCGCTGATGATTAAAAATGTTTCATATTATCTGTCATCCGGATTAAGTAACTTTCTAAATAAATTGTAAAGAAGTACATTACTAATTTGCCAATAACATTGTACAAAAAATAAAAATGAAACAGTTTTATTTGCCATCTTAAATGCTATTTGGCTCTGGCTTTGAAAATCTGACAAACTAACTTTATAGACATAAATTAAAAAAAAAAAGAAACCTAAAATATTAATGTTATTTTCATAGTAAAATTAAGAGGTGCCAGTTGTGCAGTGGATAATGGTGCAGATTGCTGACAACTGGGTGTGCCAACTTCGAATCCAATCAGTTTGACTCATGGATGTTTGTAACCTTCATGTAATTGCTCTTGTAAGTACTTGAGTCTAGAAAAAATTGGGTAAATCAGTAAGCAACAGAATCGAGCCAGTCCAAAAATGTGTATTTTTATGCTTATTCATACGAATTTACTGTTACTATTGTAAAATTAGGCCTGCCACAGTTTGCTTGTGACCGGCCTACTTATTGGCATGATATTTGGACTAGTTTATTTAGACTAGTTTATTCTTAAAACTTATTGATATTTAAAGCTTATTTCATTTGGACTGGTTTATTCTTAAAACTTGTTTAGCTTAATGATATTTGGACTAGTTTATTTGGACTAGTTTATTCTTAAAACTTGTTTAGCCTATTGATATTTGGACTAGTTTATTCTTAAAACTTGTTTAGCCTATTGATATTTGGACTAGTTTATTTGGACTAGTTTATTCTTAAAACTTGTTTAGCCTATTGATATTTGGACTAGTTAATTCTTAAAACTAGTTTAACTTTTTGATATTTGGACTAGTTTATTCTTAAAACTTGTTTAGCTTAGTATTTGGACAGGTTTATTTGGACTATTTTATTAAAACTTGTTTAACTTTTTGATATTTGGACTGGTTTATTTGGACTAGTTTATTCTTAAAACTTGTTTAGCTTATTGATATTTAGACTGGTTTATTTGGATTAGTTTATTCTTAAAACTTGTTTAGCTTATTGATATTTGGACTAGTCTATTCTTAAAACTTGTTTAGCTTATTGATATTTGGACTAGTCTATTCTTAAAACTTGTTTAGCCTATTGATATTTGGACTGGTTTATTTGGACTAGTTTATTCTTAAAACTTGTTTAGTCTATTGATATTTAGACTGGTTTATTTGGACTGGTTTATTCTTAAAACTTGTTTAGCTTATTGATATTTGGACTAGTCTATTCTTAAAACTTGTTTAGTTTATTGATATTTGGACTGGTTTATTTGGACTAGTTTATTCTTAAAACTTGTTTAACCCAATGTATATTTGGACTGGTTTATTTGGACTAGTTTATTCTTAAAACTTGTTTAGCTCATTGATATTTGGACTGTTTTTTTTTTACTAGTTTATTCTTAAAACTTGTTTAACTTTCATTGCATTTAGATGTCAAATAAGTGCAGACGGGTTCTCTACCTGATGCGGCGATCCTTTCTCAACCTAACAGCAGATACTTTCCATCCTTATACATAACTCTGGTACGGTACATTCTTTAGTATGCCAACCAAGTAACAAATCGTTATCAGCGTGTTCAACGGTTGGCAACCAGGATGGTGGCAGGACTCTCCACGCTTACCTACAAAGAGCGCTCCAAAGACTAAATCTATTCTCACTTGAGCGGCGGAGGATATGAGGAGACTTCATACTGGCATGCAATATCATCAACGCGAATATAAATTTACATTGCAAGGAGATTTTCATCCCAACAGAAAGTTGTGGTCTTCGTAACACCCACAAAAGATGTACCACCGTGGCTTTTGGTTCAATAGAAAAAAAGTGAAGCATTATATGTGAGTGTTTCTGTTCCATGGAACAACCTTCCAAAGGAGGTTTTTTACGATGACTACCATATCCAGGTTTCAAGTGGCCTTAGACAAACATTCACACTGCATGTCTCTTGCATGGGGAAAAGAATGATTGGTGATTTATACACCCCAGAAATTTTTTAAAACAATACTAATGAGTCACCACTTATCAAAGCCAAAAGCCACTCGAGGATAAGGGTTAATGAAATTGTCAGTTAGATAATAAACAATACTATGAGAGGATTGCAAGCGATGGGTGAAAATGGTAGAATTTGATTACTAAAGAGAACGATTCAACAAGTATTTGTTGATATTGGACCTGAAGATGACCATGTTATAGTCAGCATGGAAACAGTCCTGTGGTATTGTATTCTACAGATACGAAGTTCTTGAAAAGAAGCTCTGTGCTCATAGAAGTGTTATTTGGTTTTATGTACGCAGAGGAAGAAAGGGAAATTCCTTGCAGTTATATTTGATTTTTTTTATGGATTTATTTGTGAAGAAGGCCGTAGAATAGATGGACTCAGATATTGAGGTACTAGGAAAATCAATGAAAAGAATGCAATTCTCAGCCTGGAAAACTCTGAATGCTAATAAATCTACGCTAAAATATATGAATTGTAAAAGGTTGTAGAATGATGCATTGATTGATATTATGGTAACGACAAGGACAATAAAAAAGAGTAAGATTTCAGTAGTTGTACACATATCAATTAATGAAGTCTCTTAAAATTATCTTAACATGAAATAAATTTTAAAAGAAAGGAATAAAATGTTCTACTTACGCTTTCAAACCCAAGATAAGATAGAGTAAACGTGGTAGATATAAAACTTGTCGATTGCAACGAATTGCATCCATTATTTTGTCGGCCACATATTCTGGTTGTAGAACTGGTAACAGGGAAGGGAATCTGTCAAAAATAAAATATGTATAAATCCGATGGCATGAGATAAAATAGAAAAGGGAAAGATCTAAAACTCAATAATACATCTCAACGTTTTGTCCAACAGTTACGAGGGCTTTATCAAGAGTGATCAGTCAAAAAAGTGACAAAAGACGAGAAGACCTATAATTTGGAAGTATGTCAGGGGAATATATATATAGCAATCTGAGCACAATAAATGTAAATGTCGGGGGATGAAGGGAAGCAATTATGTACACATAGGTGAACAGTTACGGATTCAAATTGTACCTATGAACCGGGTTTGCACCCTATGACCGTCTAAGATTGTTATTTCCCTGCACTAATGAGAGCCATAACCTTGAAACGACGTCGTACATAGGTAAACCAAATATAATAATATTAAATTATTTTTAATAAGCCTCTTCCATGTAAAATTGAAAGTTGAGCCCTATCAGAAAGATTAAAAATAAACATTCACCTAAAAGCTTCAGTGTGATGCTCCGACTATGTCGTTGAGTGCTATTCGAATGTTTAGATGTCTATACTCGCCGCTTTCAGGATAAATATCACTTAATTTCTCTGTTATTGTGTGGCAGTCTCTCGTGGCTTAATGGGACTAGGTGAACGGTTACGGATTCAAGTATCTGTGAACTGGGTTCGCGCCCTATGACCGTCTGAGATTATTTCCCTGCGCTGATGAGAGCCATAAGCTCGAAACGTCGTACGTAGGTAAAAAAATATTAAAAATAATTTAATGAAATATTATATATATATATATATATATATATATATATATATATGTTCTAAATGTGGTTAGTTATACATCTGATGAGACCGATCTAGGTTGAAATAAGTTATGTGTACAACCGAAATGTATGTCTAGTTTTTTTCCCTTTAACATTTATTCATGCTCTGTTTAAATGTACATTGATATCTCTTACTCGGATTCCCATCGAAATCATTCGAACTTGCACACATACACCCACACACACCCACACACATATATATATATATATATATATATATATATGAACCTAAAGACGTTCGTTGATCCGAACGAAACTGGTAAGTCTCTCGTTGGACTATTTCTTCCTGTGTTTAATTATTTTTCATTTTTGTCTTTTTCATACAACTTGTCTTCGCGGTATTTCATTATCTGATATATAAATATGAGGATAAAATACACGATACATGTATAGATGAATTCCTGAGTTTTAGGGTTTTCCTTTTCCATTTTATCTCATATATATTATGTACAAGCTGTACCTATTGGTGTTGCTCGAGAGTCCTTATTCTTTCATTTTTGTTTCGCTTTTCTTTTTTTCGAGGAAGTATGCATTTTCTTGAGTTTTGAAAGTTATATTTAATTATTACGGTGGCGTCTAGTCATATAATTCAATAAATAATTAATAAACCCCTTATTCGTCACTTGGACATTGTTTAGTTCAGTATCAAGAAATCAAAATTCCTTATATATAATAGTATCGCAGTTAATAGTTTTCTTAGGATGTCCGGCTGGCTTGGCAGGCCGAGAGCAGACTCAAGGCGTTTCCACGAATAATGACGATAAAGAGGCGCTCGTAAAGCCAAGACAATTCGCGATTGTCTCTGGTATTGCGCGTCATTAATAGACCAAGGCTGCCGAGGAAGTCGCGATCGGTTGAAATACAAATCTGTTGAGAAGATCGGCATATTTTGACTGCATTAAATTATCAATTGAACCGAATTATTATAAAACTATTACTCATTTTGTTAAGGTAATTGTTTTCTTTTAAATTTTTATTTATAAAATGATTGGATGTCTACAGCTTCCCAAACTTTTAATACATGAAGGTTTGCTAAGAATCTTCAAGCCAGTTTAAGTGACTTTTTATTCGACAATTTAAATTCTTTTCAAATTTCGAAGGGTCACGAAGTAATTCGTTTTTTTTTTTTTCAATTATTAAAAAAAAAATGATTAAAATGGCTTACTTTTTTTATGAATAAACAGAAATACATTCTGGTGGATTTAATTTCGCAATAAAATTCTTTTAAAAAGTTCTGTTTCATTCAGATGCTATTGCATTTTTGATCTCAGTAAATATTCGATTAATAGTAAAAATAAAAAATCATTCAATGTGTGATTATCAAAATTACGTTGACACAAACACAAACACACGTGAAATTGTCTCATAATTTTTATTAATATAGAGAGATGTGTGGTTGTTTTGTCAACTAATTTTAGGCTATTAGACATAGGAACAAGAAATTTTGTAGGAATAATGCTCTACATATGAAGATTGTACTTTGGGGGTGAGGATATACCTGTCCCCTCCTGAAAATTATGTACACATTTGAAGAAAACTTCAAAACCTATTATCATTAGATTTGCTTTGCTCTATTTTACGGCATATCAACCACTTTTAATGCTGAAACACAATACCTATTGCCAATGATTTATTGCATACGTTTGGTTTAACACGTGTTACTAAAGCTGGTGGAAATTGTGGGTATATACCTTTCCCAACATTTTGTTTATAATTGAAGACAATAAATAGTAGAAATCATTATAAGTGATTTCATAATCAGCAATAATATCCATTAGACCAATCGTGAACACCACCAGATGCTATCAGGGCGACTAATATAGACTATAAATATGTCTTATAAAGAGAGTCCATATGGATTACTAAAATACACGTTACTAAAAACTTGTAATTTTAATGAAATTTAAACTAGAATCAGGTTACATGAATTTTACAAAACTGCTAGCATTTAAGTATGTAAGGCCCTTTAATTGGGGTGAGGGAAGGCTTAACCCACAAATTAAAAAAACAAACTATCTAAGCACATAAAAACAAAAATAGGAACATAGTTGGGCAACCCTAAGGTTCTGTAGAAAAGGTCCTGTTTGTAGGGAATGAAGAATTGTATGAGGATGAAGAATTGTATGAGGAAAGTGTTGTTACATAGATATCCATCCTCTGGCTTTGCGGGCTATGAAGAAAATGGCTTACCATAGTTTGGTTATAACAACAAACTACTTCTATAATTTAAATCAATTTTATTCATACAGTTTCATCAACACAACAGACATGATCGGGGAAAAAAGTTATGTAGACAAGAATACAAAAATATGTTGAGTCAGTAGATGTGGTTGTACAATAAAAGTGAGCTTGAGTTCGAGTCTGGGTCCTTCATCTCGCCTAGCCCAAGTCGTAGCTAATAGCAAATAATAGCACAAAAGAAAATAGATCGTAATTTTTTAACTGCTACATTACACCCTGCTTAGGCTTAGGAGAGGCATGTTACATCTTGTCAACTTGACGTTTAAAAACTAACTGTTGAAAAGGAGTGAGAAAAAGTTTGGGCGG
Organism: Sepiola atlantica; assembly: GCA_963556195.1. Classification (NCBI taxonomy): domain Eukaryota; kingdom Metazoa; phylum Mollusca; class Cephalopoda; order Sepiida; family Sepiolidae; genus Sepiola; species Sepiola atlantica. The sequence goes on from OY744537.1 coordinate 44,431,911, forward strand.
AAGTGCCTTCCATGCAAAAGTGTTCTGACCGGACAACGTATAAATCACTCTGTGAGTGAGAACATGCTAGCGCAAAAGAAAATAGATCATAATTATATACCTGCTACAGCTCCCTTTTCATCGGCCACTACATGGATATGTAGGGGAAGATGCCACTTTTTTCCTGGATTGCTCCATTTACCTTTGATACTCACCTCATAATGCTGAGTCTTTAGCAAGGAGGCATCAAGTACCACTTGTTGAGTCTTTAGTATGACTCAACTGAGAATTGAACCCCAGTCTCCTGGCCCATTAGCAAACACTCTCACTATTAAAAGCGCATAAGTACCTTCAGAGAGTTTTTTCTTTTATTGCTTTGAAATATTTTTTTGTCTGATAACGTCAGTATTATCAATCCAACGTAGAACAGGTCTTTCTTCTATATATACAACTATATTGAGGATTGATGATTTGGATTTTTCGGACTACTATTCACATCTTGATTATTGTATTCACAACGTTTCGTCCAATTTAACCCCCAACCTTCTCAGTTTTGTCCGATATGGAGTATCTAATCGGTTATTTGAGTTCAAATCTAGTTGTAAAATATTCAATGACCTAGTGTCGGACTAGGCTGTTACGAATGTCGGATATTATAAATAAAGTTAAAAAAACAGCTGACTTTTGGATGATTAACATATCTGGAGATAAGATTCAGAATCATGCTAGGCACGAGCTCGCTATTAAACAAGAAATTAAAACATATCTGAAAAAATAAACGAAAAGGGAAATGTAAGAGAACAACATCAAACCTTTGGTGTCAACACTCTTCTCGCAGTTTTTATACAACCATAATTTGACGACCTCTGGTAACGAAGTTGTACTTGATATACAAAAGACTTTACTTTAAAGAAGTACTTTTATTTTTATAAAATGTGTAATCAGGTCGTATGCATATAACTTTGCATCATGAGTAACTAGTTAAAGCAACCACTATGAATATCTAGTTATAATGGAGATTTGATATCTGAAGCCGAAACTATACTGTTACCATCTTTTAATGTTCACTTCAGTTTACTATATACTATTTCAGACTAATGAACTATGTTTCAATGCTCAATTCAGGGGGTAGGATGGTAGTGTAGTATCTGTCCTGTTGTCATAATACTATCCTCCCAAGAATTACCACCTTCTTTTTTCGGGGGTAGTGTAGTATCTGTAATGTTGTCATGAGATCATATTCCATTCATAATATTTTTTGAGGGTGGATAGTGTGGTATGTGTTCGTTTGCCATGATACTATCTTCCCATGCATTATCTCCTCCTTTGGGGGCAGTGTAGCATATGTTTGTTAGTCATAGATACTGACAGAAATATGCGACCAGGGGGAAGCATGTTATTGCTAATATATTTAAAGATATTAAAAACTGGAAGCATTAAAAAAATCCCTTACCGAAATTACTGGATTCGGCATTAAATAGCTCTAAAATGGTTATATGCTTTGTTTTATGGCAAATCAAACAAGCCGACCATTCATGTTGCTACTCACCTAACTTTTACGCCCTCAAACATCCCTGTGCTGATGTAAAAGGGACAGACGACTGTCGTGTGCACTTCATCCTTTCCAAGAACTTCGAGCTCGAAACGTAACGACTCATCAAAGCCAACTGCTGCAAACTTGCTTGCGCAATAATCAGCCAGTCCGTTCACTCCCAAGACGCCAGCTGCACTCGCAATTGTCACTACATGGCCGTGATTGGTTTCGATCATCTCTGGCAGGAATGCTTTCACCGTCTGAAAAGATAGCAAGAGATTATCACAAATTAATGAAGTGAGTATGGATTGGATTGGGGATGAAACCTTTCGTATGAGTGTTATAGCTCTTTAATGGCAGGATGGATCGTTTTTTTTCCTCTCGGGACGCGGGTTGGTAGTGTGGTCTAGATACTTCTTTCATGCTTTTCAGCGTGTTCTAACTTTTTAAAAAACTTTTTATCAAAATGTCGTTGAGATAATCACCTGCAAAATCCAAGTCACCCAAGATGACGTCCATTATTCGTTGAAATACTTCTGGTGCTGATTTTTATAGCAAAACGCAGTCTATTAAAATTTGTACAAACTTTTATGTGTGTTGTTAAGAATGCTGTACATTTTTCTTCTAATAATATTTGCAGGTAAGCATAAAATAAAATGGACTTCGTGCATGTATGTAAAGCAAAGGCTTTTAAAAATATATTTCTCTTAAAGTTAGGGTAGTAAAGTTCTATTTAGAATAATCTTTACAGAGAAAATAATAATGCTATTAATAAATATATCGTATAAAATAAGAACATGCATAAATGAAGAAATAAATACTAGAATGAAAAAGGAGATATTTTTCACGCGTAGTAACAGGACTATTATTGCATAAAAATAATTAAAAGAAGAACTTCACCACAGCAGAATCAACATCTGGTGATTGTCTCTTAAAGGCAGGAAACCCGGTGTAAGGTTGAGTTTTAACTATAAGAATTATAATAAAGTTTGTGTTGGCCCAGAATTATCAGGGAGTTTTCTCCCTTGGATTTGAAGTTATTCCTCCCAAAACATTACTAGCCAACAAGAGAACGCCCTCTCGTATGTCCGGACCCCCACCCTCTCCAAATAAATAAAATTCCACCCACATGTGAATGTACAAACCGGATATCTCTTTCTTTCTGGCTTGGGACACCCAAGAAATCAGATGTAGCCTTAGCGCCATGCCTACCACTAACCCTGTTCAAAGTCATTTCAGACACCCTTTCTTGGTAGCAGTCGTATAGACCCCCAGACATCATCAACGAAGTAATCATATTTACTTGTACATTATTCCATAGCATATCTCTCTTTAATTGTTTACTCTGGCAATACATGTTCTTTATCGATTGTGTTGGGACAATTAACATTGCTTTTCCTTTAGCAACTACGTTTGTGATTTCATCTCCTTTATGTATCCTGTTTCGTATATCCATCTTACGTTTGTCTCTTTGAGAATAAACGTATATATGTGCAAATCCAACTGTTTCTTGGTTATTAGTCCCTTTTTATCTTTCTTCAAACCATCATGTGTTATCCACTATAACACAATATACAAAATGTCGACCGCCTGTTTGAAAAGAAACCGAACACGTGGTCGCTATAAAAAGGTAGAAATAGAATATCAAATATTCTAATTCTTCATTTATTTATTTATTAGCTTTAGAAAAGCTAACCCTATGAAATGGAAAAATAATTTTATAATAGGACCTCGAAATTAATAGAAACAGAAAAAGTATGTAATAAATAAGAAAACATGAAAATTTCAAGCTTGAAGTTATGGCTCCCGGGCAACGTTGCATTTCTTTCCCCGTAAAAAAATAAAATAGATAAATATAGGACTTACCCAAAAATGTGCCATCGTATTTATTTCCATCGTTTTTTGAATCATCGTATCTGAACATTGCAGGAACTTTTTCCCCGTTACAATGCCGGCGTTATTTACCAAGATGTGTATCATTCCAACTTCTTCCTTCGTCTGTACAGCGAAAGTATAAGAACAGAAAACATTTGATAGCCAGAAAAAGTTTTTTATTATTTTAATATGAAGAAAAATAAATTCAATTCCTGAAAGTCCTCAATAATGGTTAAATTCAAAAAAAGAATATTAACCTATATTTATCCATCAACAAAACTACTACCGAATAGTAAAATTTAATTTTAGCCAAAAAACAAGCTAAAAATTTCAAAACATTTCGTTATAAAAATACGTTTTAATTTATTCTTGCAAAAATTAACAATAATTGAGTAAAATGTCCTTAACATTCAAACATTCCATTATTTTTTGCACAGATTTTTTTTTAATCGCAAATTCCCGAAAATTAAATGCTCGAATTGAATGATAATTAGCATTATTTAGATTTTTTTAAAAATCTTATCGCAAAAAAGTTCTGGCTTAATCTTGTTACACGGCTTCGTTATAAATAAAGCGTCGTCTTTGCTGTTTATCGATGTCCGGCGCGAACGCACACCCCACGATATTATTGCATAACTCCTGATACCAAATTAATATAACCATTTTATTACTAATAAGATTTTCCCTGATAAAAGTAGTTTGATCTTAATATAGGGCTCTGCTTTAAATTGTATCCTAGGATGAAAAGACAAACACCAATAAAGTTAGATTAATCTACCTATTTCATCAATGACGGATATTGAGAATAAGTCTTTTAAAAAATGTTTTAACTACACTATTTATAAAAATTACTTATTTAAAAATGCTGTAATGCACACTTGCTTGCTTTGAAAAGTATGCCGAGTTAAAAAAAATACATTTCTTATTCATTGCTCCGAATATTATATGTATGTAACTTGCTTGCTTTAAATATTATATGTATGTAACTTGCTTGCTTTAAATATTATATGTATGTAACTTGCTTGCTCTAAATATTATATGTATGTAACTTGCTTGCTTTAAATATTATATGTATGTAACTTGCTTGCTCTAAATATTATATGTATGTAACTTGTTTGTTCTAAATATTATATGTATGTAACTTGCTTGCTTTAAATATTATATGTATGTAACTTGCTTGCTTTAAATATTATATGTATGTAACTTGCATGCTTTAAATATTATATGTAACTTGCTTGCTTTAAATATTATATGTATGTAACTTGCTTGCTTTAAATATTATATGTATGTAACTTGCTTGCTTTAAATATTATATGTATGTAACTTGCTTGCTCTAAATATTATATGTATGTAACTTGCTTGCTCTAAATATTATATGTATGTAACTTGCTTGCTTTAAATATTATATGTATGTAACTTGCTTGCTTTAAATATTATATGTATGTAACTTGCTTGCTTTAAATATTATATGTATGTAACTTGCTTGCTTTAAATATTATATGTATGTAACTTGCTTGCTTTAAATATTATATGTATGTAACTTGCTTGCTTTACATATTATATGTATGTAATTTGCTTGCTTTAAATATTATATGTATGTAACTTGCTTGCTTTAAATATTATATGTATGCAACTTGCTTGCTTTAAATATTATATGTATGTAACTTGCTTGCTCTAAATATTATATGTATGTAACTTGCTTGCTCTAAATATTATATGTATGTAACTTGCTTGCTTTAAATATTATATGTATGTAACTCGCTTGCTTTAAATATTATATGTATGTAACTTGCTTGCTTTAAATATTATATGTATGTAACTTGTTGGCTTTAAATATATGTATGTAACTTGCTTGCTTTAAATATTATATGTATGTAACTTACTTGCTTTAAATATTATATGTATGTAACTTGCTTGCTTTAAATATTATATTATGTAACTTGCTTGCTTTAAATATTATATGTATGTAACTTACTTGCTTTAAATATTATATGTATGTAACTTGCTTGCTTTAAATATTATATGTATGTAACTTACTTGCTTTAAATATTATATGTATGTAACTCGCTTGCTTTAAATATTATATGTATGTAACTCGCATTCTTTAAATATTATATGTATGTAACTTGCTTGCTTTAAATATTATATGTATGTAACTTGCTTGCTTTAAATATTATATGTATGTAACTTACTTGCTTTAAATATTATATGTATGTAACTTGCTTGCTCTAAATATTATATGTATGTAACTTGCTTGCTTTAAATATTATATGTATGTAACTTGCTTGCTCTAAATATTATATGTATGTAACTTGCTTGCTCTAAATATTATATGTATGTAACTTGCTTAGACTAGATATATTTTTTTGTTCCATGGGTCAATTTTCAACATAAAATAATGGTTTAAATGATCTGAAATTCATTTAGAATAGTGACTATAGAACTGATTGATAATCAAGGCCACAGGTTAAAGTGACCGTTTTCTGAAGGTTGAAGGAGATAATAACTGAAGATTACATTAAAAAAAATGAACACTTCTACCCGGACTGACTGACAGAACAAGAACAATCTACCCCTTGTGAATTAAATAAAGGGTTCTGTTTCAAATTCTGTATAGGTTCCCGAGTTTGACATAAAGATTCCAAAGTTCAAAAAGATGACTGGAAGAAAATTAGGGTTAGGGTTACCTCGGCCGAAACGTTGTGAAAATAACAATCAATATTAGAATAGTAGTCTGAATAACCGAAACAATTCAAATAAATTGTAGATTAAAATTTATGGAAAACTGGCCTAAAAGCCGCTCGAAGAACGACTTTTAATCAATCTCATGCGGACGACTGATGGGGCTTTGTTTTTAGTAATAGAATTTTAGTTACTAGTTTTTAACTCACCACTGATGATAATAGTAAACAGTTATATTTGAATGTTGATATCTTATGACACATCAAAAAATGTTGGGGGTGCTTTATGTCTAAAGTTGTGCATTTGTGTCTGATTGCTTCGGAGTGACCGACTGCCAACAAATGCTCAATTATATATGAGAAAAAAATAATTTAGCCAGGATAAAAATATTTAATAGGGAAATATTTTTAATGCTATTATATTGAACAAAAAATCTATAAAATGAAAAAAAAATCATACACACACACACAAAAAGATTGTTAATTGACTTAATTTCGTTAGTGTAACGGAGACAAAAAGTTGTAACTAAAAATGACTGACTCACAGTAAGGGGCAGATAACTTTGAGTGCAGTTTGTAAGCAGACGTGACTTGCAGAATAATAAAAAAACTGGCCCCAAAAACAAATCTCGTTTAACTATGAATGATAATGATTTTCATGGCGTTTCCGATTTCTATGAATCCTATGTTTGGACATCGAAATAAATTTGTCCTGAAGAAACTTCTAAATATATATGTATAATGGAACATTCTGTATTATTTTCCCTTATTTCGGCGAAACAAGTGTAAACAAAAAAATAAAATGATATGATATCGATTGGTTTCGTATTTAACTAATATATATAAATAATATATGTATATGTATTATTTATTAATGTTACTAAGGATCAGATCAAATACATGGAGCGACCCAGATCAAAAATTAAATCTTTCGTTGTTTTTTTTTTTGTAATATTCATAAACAAATTGTTCTGGCTCTCTTTAGCCATATTTGATTTTCAAATCAAATATTGCTTAAGATAACCAGAGCAATTTGTTTATATTTTTAAACAAACCCAACGAAACATGAATTTTCTATCTGGGCTGCTCCAGGATTGAAACCTATGGTACCATTTTGGTTTTATCTATTAATAATGTTACAGAAGATCAGATAAATAATATGCTCTTAATATTAAATAATTGAGCACTGTACCAAAGATATTATATATATATATATATATATATATATATATATATATATATATATATATATATAATGTCATCCACATAAGACTGTTTCGCTGTATCACAGCTCTTCAGTGCGGCTAGACCAGCTAGTGTCTGAAGCCGGAATTGAAACTCAACCGTCGAACTGACGGTCTGCGCCTCTAACCCTGCGCTATCATACGACACTGGCTGAATGTGATATCTACAATGTAAACATTGTCAAGTGCCGGGAGCTCGAATTAGTTTTACCCAATGAGCTATGCCTTAAAGCTTGTGTGTGTGTGTGTGTGTGTGTGTGTGTATAATTAAACGTATGAAAACTACTTATAGCATACCTGAATTTAAAGAATTAGTTAGCATGTCGGCTTTATAAACCATGCGGCTGATGTTCGACTCTCGTAACTACAGAAAGTAAATTTACTTTCAACAGACTCGTAACTCTCGCTTCCCTTATTTTGTCTTTTAATGCTCACATTCCATGAGCCATGTTTCTGATAATTGCTGTTTTCTGGGTCGGAATCTATCCACATAATACTTATCGTCGGCTAGTTTATGACCATGCATATTTTTTAGCTCCTTTATGTTGTTTTTTTTTAAAAAATAGTTTTATTAGCATCCCTTAGTCTAGTGGGTTCTTGGAGCCTTAGGCTTTAGCGTCTACGAGCCAAACTGTACATCCTGTGCTGCAGCTACCCATTCCATAAAGACTGCATTCCATTCGTTTTTATTTGACCTGTCAACATTGACACTGAGAATACATTTTGTGTTATCCTATCACCGTCCCGATTCGTCGATGTATTGGAGAGAGAGTGAACCTTTCTCGCTTTCTAAATAAAACACAAAAGAATCCACTATTTTGGTCGTTCTTATGCTGATTATGCATTCGCTGAATAGAAGTAGATGCCACCCGTATCAATAGAAAAAAAAGACACACCACTCCTTGTAAATGTCTACCCGGGATGGAAACAATGCTACGAGAGAACGGTCGATATGAACAAGACAGAGTTAAATAGAGACGAGATCAGAGAGAGAGAAAGAAACGTTTTAGATATTCCCTAAATCCGTGGGATCATGAAAGAGATTTAGTGTGTTTTTTTTTGTTGTTTTTTTTTGTCAAAGAAGATTTGGTTTTACAAACAAATCGAACGAACGAGGAAAAAAGAGTCCAGTGAATAGAATATTGTGCGGGTGGCCGAAATACCTTTTTGAAAAGAAATATAATTGAACTGGGTACATTTGATCCAAACAGGACTCAGTACGAATCTCTTTGAAAAACCGACTTAACATTTGTGTAGGCGAATAATAAATGATAACGTTTTATGTAATTTAGGACAATTACGCCCGTTTGCGCTATTTAATTTTTTTTTATTAGTAAGTCTAAATAGATATGAAGAAATAGTTATTCATTGGCTCAAATCAACGGACGTGTGGGACGACAGCTGTATCTCATAGACTTGTAGTACCCACAGAGAGCCGAATGTTCATTCTGCGGCGTTCACATAAAGTCATTCGTGCGCATGTGGATCCACGCAGGACGTACAATACAAATAATAAATATAAAACATTTATATTTTAAACCAATCAAAATCTTGAATTTGAAGTCGTTTTTTTTATGAGTTGATGCAAATTAAAAAAAGGCTTAAAAATGATTTGTCAACCTATTTCAGCACTCCCAGTTTCACGATCTTCTTGGCATTTTGGCTAAGATCAAAGTGTAGTATCTGTTCCGATGGATACTTCACCCCATAGACTGGTATTGTCTTGACCTTCGGGGCTTGATTTACGCCGGTCTATGGGTCTGTCCTGTGCAGTTCTAGGAGGTCCACCCTCCCAGGCTTTGCTTCCCCGCTTTGGGGAGGAGTAAGTTTATTGCTTACTGTCTGAGGCGCCCCTACCGGGGAATGTCGACGGGTCTGCCCAGGCAATTTTTAAACCCTACTTTCCGACCCGACCGTGGGTCACATCTTACTTGTGGGAGTAAGATAAAAACTGGCCTTGTGCCTAACTCCTGGAGAGGAGTAAATCAATACTCGCTCATCACTTTGACGTCACCTTCACAAACTTCCATATTTTCACGAGTATTTAAGCATAACATTTTCTACTGCTTCCTCTTTTAATAACTCCTTAAGATGAACTCTCTGACGCCGATCACTTGATTCTTATTTTCTTCCTCTTAAACATCTGATACGAAACATTGTCGTTCGATTTCGCCTGACAAGATGAGAGAATACACTCATTCTAGAAAGATGGATGTTAATGGCTAGGACATCCCCAAAAATTAGCGCAGGGAAGAGGTTTTCGGCGATGCCAGGGAAATGGGAAAATGGGGAGAGAGAGAGAGAGAGGAAGAAAGGGAAATAGAAAAATGGGGGGGGGGGAGAGGGAAATAGAAACATGAAAGAGAGAGGAAGAGAGAGAGAGGAAGAAAAGGAAATAGAAAAATGGAGAGAGAGAGAGGAAGAAAGGGAAATAGAAACATGAAAGAGAGAGAGAGGACGAAAGGGAAATAGAAACATGAAAGAGAGAGAGAGAGAGGGGGGGGGGGGAGAAATTGAAAGAGGAAGAAAGAATCGCCCACGTCGCATTATTTCTGGGGACGGAATTAACATCAACCACAATCACAAACATGTAATTAGCGACAATACTACACCGCAAGACAATTTATTCCTTAGCTGTAAAACTTTAGCAATAGTATTGGTGCGAAAGTGTACAAAATGGACTCTGGGAATTGAACACGGATTGCCGATACCCCCAAGGTGGCACCGATCCCTATGACGCCACCATAAATAAGTTCAAAATAAAAGAGGAAATCACAATTATTGTTTGGAACACACGTGATATAAATCAACCATTCGTCAGCATTGTCCGCGAACTTACAAGAAACATTTTTTTTTGTTTTTCGAAAGACATTTTGTATACACGATGTTTGTAGACGTTTAATTGACATGCCAGCTTTGGGAAGCTTTGTAAACGGCGTGATATATGAAGTACATTACATGTGTAGGCATCTTTTTAAAATTTATTTCCTCGTATTTGCTTAACAAGGTTTAGGCCTCTTGTCAGTCAAATGACTGAAGATACTGTGCGAAAATGTATTGTGTGTGAGGGAGAAAGCGTATAACACCAGCTGGACAAGTCGATCGCGCTTATGCTATAGTTGTTTGTACATTAAGTTAAACCGAAGAGAATGGCAATGAAAAGGGGGAAAATAATGTTTTTGCACCGACAAACAAGCCATTTTAAACCTATAAAGGGCTGTCGTCTGCTTGTTGACATTTAATGACTAGAAATTAACTGCTTTTTTTTGTTTTGAGAATCGATTCAAACATAATATTTCAAACTGTTTTAAACAGCCAGTGTATGTATGTATGAATGTATGAATGTGTATATATATATATATATATATATATATATATATATATATATATATATATATATACATACATACATATATACATACATATACAGGGTGGGCAAAAATAAGGGTCCTATTTTTAAAAATTCATAACTTTTTTATTTATTGATTTAAAAAATTTTTTTTTTTAGAATAAGTAAAGGACCCCTTCCGAAGCAAGCATGAGCCGTATTAGCCCTAAGGAACGTATCCTCATTTAGAAAACATTAGTTTTGCTTAAAAAACTCAAAACAGTGTAAAAAACAATACTTTAGTTTTTGTAAGTTTTAAGAAGTGTTTTTCGGCTAAAATTTGTTTTGTTTATTTCAAAAAATCTCGGAAGGGTCAGTCTACACACACATAAAGTTTGGTGAGTTTAACTTTTATTTTGTGGAAGTTATTCAAATTCAAGTTATTCAAATTTAAAGATAGGACCTTTATTTTGGCCCACCCTGTATATACACAATTAGATTTATTATTATATTAAATGTGAGTTGCTCAATGTTTGTTTCCCTAAGGCTTTTTAACAAATACATTGAAGACATTGCTACGGCTGCTGCAAAGAAGGTAAGCTCCCTCTACCGAGCTAGTAAACTTCTCACACCTGATATTATCGTATATCTCTACAAAGCTAACATCTGCCCATGCATGGAGTATTGTTGCCACATCTGGGCTGGTGCACCGTCCACTAGTCTTTCCCTCTTAGACAAGGTCCAAAAAAGTATCGCCAACTTAATAATTCACTCACTATCCACCAAGCTCCAGCCACTGTCCTATCACCGCAATGTTAGATCCCTGTGCCTGTTTTACAAACACTTCAGTGGATTGTGCTCCGATGAACTTGCTGCTCTGGTGCTCCCTCGATGTAAATACACTAGACCAACCCGACAATCAGCTAAGTCCCATCCATTCACTATGGAGATCCCCACATGCCAGAGAACATTTCTACTCCAATAACTTCTTTCCTCGTGCTGCCGGCTTCTGGAACTCCCTCCCTGCTCCCTGTTTCCCCGACTGTACTGACATGCAGATATTAAAAACTAATGCAAACAGACATCTCGCTGCACAGCTCCCAATTTAAGATTGACCCTCTAAACTTTCACCTTAATTCTTAGTAGCCTCTTACGTCTACAGTGGCGTCCTGCCTTGTTTGGGGTGAACTATGATTAAAAACAAATAACACAAAATATATGCTAAAATAAACCTCAGTGCTTGGATTAAGTTGTTTTGTTTGAAAACATTGTTCTAATTGTTTTGATTAGTGGTAATTTATGATTAACTGAACAAATCACTCATCGCTATCTGTGTATTTTTCTCACTCTGTTGTTTCAATTATTCTCTAATATTTTTTAATGTCTCTTGAGCATTTAGGAAAGAGTGGCTCGCTTTTCTTAGCATCATCATGTAATTAACATACATGTCTATATACAACACAAACACGAAATTAGATGGCAAAATAATAAGTCCCTTTACTTGTATATAATAATATAGAATAATCATACTATATAATAATAATGATAATAATAACAAGCCGCGCATGTGTGGTCCCCCTCTGTATGTGACGAGTGTAAAATGCAATAAATTTGGGAAATTTGGGGCATTTTTGACCCCCTGGGGGCGCGAACCAGAATTTTTCTGATGTCAAGGATGCTCATTTTATATCCAGAACAATTGCCTCTACATTTTGGTTAGTTTCTATTAGGAACAGTTGCCTCCATATTTTGGCCAAGTTTCAGAGAAATTGAATGGATGGATGAAAAGTTATGGGGCAGAAAATGTCATTTTTTGCCATTTCAGGGCCTTTTGACCCCCTGGGGGTATAACCAGATTTTTTTTCAAAAATCGGAGAATGTCACTTTCTCACCTGACTAAAGTTACAACTTCATGCAAAATTTCAGAGAAATTCAATGGATGGTTGCGGAGAAAAATCCGGACGGACGGAAATGCCTTAAAACATAGGTCTCCCGATTTTATAAATCGGGGGACCAATAAGGATAATCTAAAAATAAAGAAACTTATTATTTTTAGTTATGCAAGAAGAATGCGTAGACAGATAGATCTGTTTGAATTTTCGAACGAAAGAGTAAATAGTCGTATTATTTGTGACTCAACGGATCATGGGTACGTCTAGTGTATATATATATATATATATATATATATATATATATATGCTTTTGAAAATGATTCGCAGAAAACTCTTTAGAGCTCTTTCGACTATCTCATCAGAAGAAACCGATAGTATAACTCAATCAATAATATTAGCGAAAATGAAAGGCTAAGGAAAATTGAAGTGTCAGAGAATACTAATACGCGATTAAAATTAATTTAATTGAATAGTCGTTTAAAAAGGGCATAGCGTGGGATAAAAAAACAAATGGGGGTGCGGTCAAAGCATTAAAAAATATTTGGAATCTGTCTCCATCACTCTACGTAAACCTTCCTTAATTATGACTTTTGGTAATTCCTTTACCAACTTATCTCTTTGTATTCCTCTGATGATAAGAATCCATTCTTTGAAAAGCCATGGCTTAAGGAAGGAGAAATAAATCTTTTTTTATTTGAATACACCTTGTTTTGAACAACTGAGGACGTAATAGATTTTGTATTTTTGCAATTTTTATTCTCATCTTTTATTTGTCTATATAATTGCTCTATCTCGTATATCGAGCATCAATTCTGATAAGTTCTAATTTAAAAATATGCTTTATATCTTTATTTTTATGTTCTTTGCTATATATATATATATATTTGGCGATGATCCTTAAAACGGCGAAACACATGTCCATGGATAATTATATTTTATAAATGTAGATGCTCCCTATATAGATGCAGGCATTACACTGATGAAAGGAAACAACGTTTCCCCTCATAGCATTTAGGGAATGCTTCCCCATAATAACAAAACGATATCTGAATATGTTCATTTGTTAATATTGAAAAAATAACAACAAACAAAAATGATAACATTTATGTGTAATATAAGGGTAGTGGACTAGAGTCACTGGTCATGATTTCAAATCTTGCTGGATTCAGTCACGCTAAGGAGCCGTAAAACAGCAAAACATGTATCTGTGGATATTTAGTAAAATAGTTGTCACAGGATGGGTATTCTGCTAGTTGATAAATTAATTCCGCGAATAAAACAGTTTTGTACCACTTTTATGTCTCTTTATGAACATTAACGTCAAGATATATATGCTGCTAAATCTTATGTCTAGAATCTTTATTCTAATTTTGATTGAAATTCATTGTTTCTAGAAAAATCTCTAAAATTTCTGGAGTGAAAGTCAGTCCTAGGATCCTATCAAAGCAAGCGGCTTCTTCACGGTGAGAGCCAGTCATTTCAAGCACTACGTTCATACAGTTCAACATAGTTTTACCCACCGATATCCAAAAATCCTGTCGAAGCAATGGACTTCGCTAAAGAGTACACAGACCTAACATATGGGGGATAGATCATCCTAGCGTGCAGAAAAGCAGTCCAACTTAACAACGTCTTAGGAAGAAATTGTCATCCAGGGAATTTTGTTTACTTAGTGTCAAATAACAAATTTAATGCAAATCAGAAATATTTGAATTTTCAAGTGGGAGGTTGTGCCCATATTATGTCTTCTAACAACCGTTTAAGATACTACATTAAGCAATATTTGCAAAATGTCAGTTTTTTTATGTCTAATACCCACAGTTACAATATCATCCACATCGGAGGCATCTGGATTTTACTCCATTTACATAAAACTAAATTAAACTAAATATAGCCCACATTACCTATCTTTTCTGAAGGTCAAACTCTCGGAGCTTCGGACATTTTCGCCGACAATATAACAAAGTTTTACAGATTGTAGGAGACATGTAATCCAAAATGAACAACGATGCCGTTAAATTTGCAAGAGATACAATGTTGTGGAAAGAATGGTGAAAGTTGAACATAAAAACTCGGATATTTAAAGATGACAAACCAAATTTTGTAAACCAAATTTTTTTTTTTTTAACATAGTTCACCCCAAACAAGGCAAGTTGCCACTGTAGATGTAAGGGACTACTGAGATTTAGGATGTAAGTTTTGGGGGTCATCCTAAGTTGGGAGCTGTGCAGCAAGATGTCTGTTCACATTCGCTTTAAATTTCTGCATGTCGGTACAGTCGAAGAAATAGAGAGCAGGGAGGGAGTTCCAAAGGTCGGCAACATGAAGAGAGAAGCTATTAGAGTAGAACACTCTCCGGCATCTGGGGACCTCCACAGTAAATGGATGGGATCTAGCTGATTGTCAGGTTGGTCTAGTGTATTTACATCGAAGTGCACTAGAGCAGCAAGTTCATCGGAGCACATTCCATTTAAGTACTTGTGAAACAAGCATGAGGATGCAATATTGTGTCGATGGGACAGGAGCTGGAGTATGGTGGATAGTGAGGGACCTATCAGATTAGACACTCTTTTTTGGACCTTGTCTAAAAGGGAGAGACTAGTGGATGGTGCACCAGCCAAGATGTGACAACAATACTCCATGCATGGGCGGATGGTGGCTTTGTAGAGATATAGGAATAGGATACTGTCAGGTATGAGAAGTTTTCTAGCACGGTAGAGGGAACCCACCTTATTTGCAGCAGCCTTGGCAATGTTTTCTGTATGTGTTTCAATTCTAGTAACCCTAGTAAAACTGAACTAGGTATCAGATCCAGGAACATCCAAAAAGGATCGTTAGCAAATCTCCAAACACCTTTTAGAAGCAACTTATGAACCAGTTCTGCTGACGTCATATGACGGTTAAACAACTTCAAAAGAAAACACAGGACTTTTGTTTATACTAATGATTCACTACTTATCAAGGTCCAAAGGCCACTCGAGGGTAAGGGTTAATGAGATCATCAGTTTGATGATGAACAATACTATGGGAGGATTGGAAACGATGGGTAGAATGGGCAGAGTTTGATTATTTAAAAGGACGGATTGACAAGCATTTAAGATTGGACTTGAAAACGACTATGTTGTAGTCAGCTAGGAAGCAGCCCCGTGGTATTGTTTCACAAATGGGAAGTTCTTGGAAATAAACTCTGTTCATGGAAATTTCATTTGGTTTTAGGTACACAGAAGAAGAAAAGAAAGTTCTTTACAGTGGTTGTAGCTAGACGAGTTTTTGCTGTGAATGTTTTCCAATAGAGGGGGGGGGCGGAGAGATTGGAGCTCAGATGAGTATCTACCATAAAAAAATGATGGAGTAAAGGAAGACTAGCAACGTTTCTTCTGTGAGAAAGAGACTGTAAGGAAGAGGATAGATCATCCTCCACTAGATTGGAAGTCGATTTTGTACGATGTCAATCCCCCCCCCCTCCCTAAAAGTGCCATGAGCAGCACCTCCCCAGATGTGGCAGCAATACTACAACTTCGGATGTTTCTGCCTCTTATACAGGTAGAGAATTGTGTCAGGAGTGAGGTACTTTATGGAGCGGTAGAATGATTCAACCATTTTTCCAGTGATCTTAGCAACAGATTTAATGTGATTCTTCCATTTCACGTCTGGAGTGAAAGTCAGTCCTAGGATCCTATCAAAGCAAGCAGCTTCTTCACGGTGAGAGCCAGTCATTTCAAGCACTACGTTCATACAGTTCAACATAGTTTTACCCACCGATATCCAAAAATCCTGTCGAAGCAATGGACTTCGCTAAAGAGTACACAGACCTAACATATGGGGAATAGATCATCCTAGCGTGCAGAAAAGCAGTCCAACTTAACAACTTGGCTCTAAGTGTAGTATCTGTTCTGATGCCTCACTTAGTCTTTTCTGTTCTCGGTCAGTGAAGTAGTTCTTCTAGACTGACGTAATATTTAATTTTTATTTCAATCCAAAGTACCCCGTTTTGGGGAGCTGGGGTTTTCCCTACAATAACAAACGATCTTGTGTCTTACTTTGCCCTCGTGGGGAGGCAAGTAAATAGGAATAACAACTAAACATGAATTAAGAACTGCGACAAGGAATTTGGTCTCAGTCACAACACCAAGGAATATTTTAACGTGTATTTTGTGTGATTAAAGTAATATATATATATATATATATATATATATATATATATATATATATATATATACAGGGTGGGCCAAAATAAGGGTCCTATCTTTAAATTTGAATAACTTGAATTTGAATAACTTCCACAAAATAAAAGTTAAACTCACCAAACTTGATGTGTCTGTAGACTGACCCTTCCGAGATTTTTTGAAATAAACAAAACAAATTTTAGCCGAAAAACACTTCTTAAAACTTACAAAAACTAAAGTATTGTTTTTTACACTGTTTTGAGTTTTTTAAGCAAAAATAATGTTTTCTAAATGAGGGTACGTTCCTTAGGACTAATACGGCTCATGCTTGCTTCGGAAGGGGTCCTTTACTTATTCTAAAAAAAAATCAAAAAAAAAATCAATAGATAAAAAAGTTATGAATTTTTAAAAATAGGACCCTTATTTTTGCCCACCCTGTATATATATAATGAGGAAAACAACCTTAGGGAACAAACGTTGATTAACTCAGGTTTAATATAATAATAGATGTATGAGTCATATGAGCCCATAGTTGTTGACCAGCAAAGCATCACACGAGGAAGCCGGAAAGTGTCGAATTGATACTTAATTATTTAATGACAGATTCATTTCCTTTCTGAAGGTCGTACATGCGATATGATTACAAATTAAGAACTCCCCATGTCCTTTTCTCTTCAATTCTCAACGTACAACAAGTAAAAGAGGAATGTGCGCATGTAATGTTCTGCTTCCATTGTTCGTGTTCGTTCACTCAGCGATCCGTGAGTGTTCTGTTTTTTTTTTTTCATTTGAGAATGACAAGAATTATAATACATACAATCATCTCACACTAGGTAATAGTTGCTCTAGAGCTTTGGCTGGCTTTCACACCAACTGATTTGAAATTTTTCTTATCGGGTGCGTGATTGACCTAAATGGATACCGTCGTGGGGATATGGAATCGATTATGCTGAGTTAATGTCCTACTGGATCCATTTTGTCATTTACGTACGAATATCATCATAATCATCATCATATTCGGTTTAACATTAGTCAGAGATTTACTTATCTGAAAACTATCAAAAAGTTCTTCAACAAAATATCACAAACTTTGAAGAAAAAATTATTTTAAATCTATACCAATAAGAGAGACATGTTTTTTTGTGGGTTCGCTGAAAACGTTTAGATTAAATCTAAAAAAACTTGACATTTAGTAGGATTATCTCCTGCTTATACATATTGTCTTCATCTTATACATTAATACCCTATAACTGAAGTTCCCCCCAAATTTAAATCCCAAAGTAATTATTACAATAAAGAATGATAGAAAGTGAATGAATTTGTTTCCAAACGCTCAGAATGCTCATATCAGCTCCAACAAGGCTATTGACTTCCTGACTCAAAATGCACAAAACATTGATGTTTTATTGTTTGTTTTTCCTTTGCAAAACTCAATCATGTTCTGCAAAATCTCAAACAAAAAACAACAATTTCCCTCCCTCCCCTCTTCTTCCCTCTCCCTCCCCTTTCACTCAACCAAAAACCAGGAATAAATACTTAAACATATAAAGAACTTGAAGCATAAAAACCTTCACCAAAATGACCGGATTCAGCATTAAATGACCTGAAAAGGGTTGATATGCGGTGAAACAAAAACAACCAAACCAAAAACCATGATTAAACATTTGAAGATATAAGAAACTTGAAACATAACAACCTTCACCAAAATGACAACAATTCAAAATACCAAAACTCTTATCTTTAATTTGAGTCTTAAGTCAGTGGGTCATTTATAGTCATTAGTTATTTCCTTCTACATTCATGGCATGAAATGACCCTTAGTATTATTTACTCCCCTCCAGGAGTTAGGCACAAGGCCAGTTTTATCCTACTCCCACAAGTAAGATGTGACCCAAGGTCGGGTCGGAAAGTGGGAGTTGAAAAGCCAGCTCCCGAGAGGTGAGCACTCTGACCATCAAAAATTGCCTGGGCAGCCCCGTCGGCATTCCCCGGTAGGGGCGCCTCAGACAGTAAGCAATAAACTTACTCCTCCCCAAAGAGGGGAGGCAAAGCCTGGGAGGGTGGACCTCCTAGAACTGCACAGGACAGGCGTGCAGTATCCATCGGAACAGATACATCCAACCCTTAGTGTTGATGTGCCATTAAGCAGTATTTTACCTTACCTTATCAACTAGACTAATTTAAGCGAAAATAACGTAATATCTTCATAATAAATGTCCAATCAATGCATTAAACAATAGATATTAAGTATAAACAATGAAGAAAATAAATAAATGCAATACAATAAAGTGTCACCGACGGTCTAAAGCTGTTAAGAAAACACCGAAACAAACCTAACAAAATGTTGATTGAATTACTTTTTCGCCAGTTCACCTTCACTGTTGATTTCTTTTTGCCTTACTGTCGTTGTATCTCGTCTTTTGATATAAGGCGATGTCCATACATAAAAATTACGGTGTAATTACGGAGTGCCTTTATTCCGAATTCACAACAGCAAGACACAATCAATAGACTGTCTCTCCAGTCATAATTTAAAAAAAGTCAAAATCTTTTTTATGTAAAACTTTATTATCAAAACTTGCTGGTCAAGTTTAAAAAATGAAAATGAAATATAAAAGTAAAAATGAATTTGTTTTAATATATGCGATCCGACAGCACTATGATTGGTAGAAAAATTAATATTTCAATGTTTTAGAAAAAAAAAAAAACAAAAAAAAAACACACCTTACTTATTTTTCTTAAAGAAATTATTTAAAATAAAAATACAAAACTTTTCCTTTCAGCAAGTTTTAATTATAAAGTTTTACATGAAAAAGATTATGACTTTTTAAAAATTATTGCGGCTTGATATTGTGGATTCGAATAGTGGTACGTTGACTATGGGTCGCTTCTTCTTTTGATACACCCAAATTACTGATACACACAGAAACCCAAATATTGAGCATGCGCTTTTGGCTTCTTGCAAATAGCTACTCAAGTAAGCAAGTCATCACAGGCGTTTTGGAGTGTAAACATCTATCATCACAATTTATAACTGCCTTTACCAGAGAGAGAAGTGCTGACAACCCATGTGGAAGTTGGAGTTTATTGCTTTCAGTTCGTTTAATAATACGAACACATTTAAAGTTTAATAGGGCATGTTTTCCCCATTAAAATGTAAGCATACAATGCGATACTGTATAGCCGTTTTTGTTTTTGATTTTGTTCCAAGAAACGTTAGGGTTAGAAACGTTCAGATTATAGGGGAAAATGTTCTTTAAGAAAGTTTTCCGATTTCGAGTTGCCCGACTTTTGAGTTGTTCAATTTCTGCGGTATCACACTATATCTGCTATATATAAAGAAAGTTAGGTATGTGTATATGTTTATATATTTCTCTGTACAGAATCTATTCCTAAACTAATTAACCGATCATTATGAATTTTAGAACACAGCTGCTACACGTAAGGGTGGGTAATTGTGGCTATATTTAGTATAATTTAGTTTTATGCCAAGGTGGAAACCATTCGTGAAAATTCAGACACATCTAAGGTATTAGACATATTATTCACCTTCTTGCCAGGAAGTTAGACACAAGGTCAGGTGTGGTTTTGAAAAGCCAGCACACTAGAATAAGCACACTTTGGCCTACAAAAAATACTTGAGCAGTCCCGTCGGCAGTCCCCGGTTGAGGCACTTCAGGCGATTAGCAATAAACTAACCACTTCTCAGAGAGAAAGTAATGCCTGGGAGGGTGGACCTCCTAGGACTGAATAGAACATACATCAATTAATAAATATTCTCCAAATTACTTTTTCTTTGGATTATTTTAAAGGGTTTTTAGGAGGCATAATATATGCACAATCCACCACATTGAACGTACCCCTCAAAGATTATAAGCCTCTTCCCTACAGTCACTCTCTCGCAGCAGAGATGTTGCTAGTCTTTCTTTGCTCTACTCTGGTAGGTGCTCGACTGAGCTCAAATCTATGCACCCCACCCCCTTGTAAAACATTCACAATAAGAACCCGCCTAGCTACTACCATTGTCAATGATTTCCCCTTTCTCCCTCTGCCTGCCCAAGACGAATGAAACTTCCATTGGCAGAGCTTCTTTGCTAGAACTGTCCGTCTGTGGAACACAGTGCCGCGAGCCTACTTCCCTGCCGACTACAATATGGTCGCCTTCAATTCCAATGTAAACAAGTTCTTGTTGAACCGTCTCCGTAAATAATCAATTTTTGCCCCGCTACAGCCATTGTGCTAGTGAATGCGATGTTGTCTCACCATCCACCAGTCAAACTCTTTAACCCTTATCCTCGAGTGGCCTTTGGGCCTTGATAAGCGGTTACCTTTAATGTAAAAAAAGATAGAAAAAAAGCAGAATAAATCAGCCCATATCACTAAATATAAGACAACATAAACATCTCGTTTCCAGTTTTTCTGCTCAAGGAATTAACTCGGCTATTATTAATATTTAATAGTTATCGTTACTGTAGTAGTGTTAAGATTTTAACCCCATATTGCATTCTCGCATTAAAAAAAATGAGATCGTCCAATTGCCAAAGATGGAATGCAATGAAAAAAAAAAAAGTAATTGAAAATGTATTTGTGTTGTTCAGGTAAAAGTTCTGACTTTACCCATTTTAAAATGAATTGTTCCAAAATCATAATTTATCGCCCCGTTTAGCAAAAGTCTATTCTTAAGATGCTTCGATTGTATCTGTGCATTTACGGCTAAAGTTTACGCGGACGAGATCTACCGATAAATGGGCTTGTAGCGAAAAATGCTATCAAGATTTAAAATATCTGTAAAATTTCGAAGGTGATAGGTGTACGTAACTAAAAATGCTATTTCGGATTTAGAATATCTTTGTAAGCTTTCGAAAGTCATTGTAATATACTTTCTGCGTTTAATATATATTATTGTTAGTTAAACTTGTATTCTGTGTTGGAGTCTGGGATTGAATATTACTCCATCGTATTACAGTAAAAAGCTTTTCCAAAACCCCGTTTGGTAAATTTATTTAAATTAATCCATGGGATGTTTCAAGGGTCCAGCTAGCAGAACATAACAAATTGAAAAGGTAACTTGCATTAATGAAATAATATATAGTTTTTATGTTGGGGACAGTCGTAAGATTTAAGAGAAATAATTAATTTATCTCCATAAAGCCACCATTCGCTCATGCATTGAGTATTGTTGCCAGATCGCTATATATTTGGTTGTTTCATGGAATATGCTACTGTGAACTTATTGCACTTGTACCCCTTAACAAAAGGACCCTGACTCACCAGAATAGCAGCAAAATTTCACCCCTTCACTGCAGAGGTCCCTAGATACCTGAAGATTTTTCTATTCAAATAGCTTTTTTTCTTAGTCCGCTTGCCTTTGGAATTCCCCTCCTGCTTCTTTTCCAAACAAATGTAATGTGAACAAACATATTGATGTCCAACTCCCTATCCAGATTGCCTTCCCCTATAAACCTGGCTCCTACGATAGTAGCCCCTTATGCTTCAGTATAAGTATGTCTTATTTGGGCTGAATAAAAAGTAATAATAATAATAAAATGTCTATCAATAATAAACATTGTCTAAAGCGATAATAAGCTTGTTGGCCCTGGAAGCATCAGACATATCATAGTGTGAATGAATAACATTGGTCTGAGAAACTGGGAATAGACTTTCTGTAACAACGAATGTATTTCTGTATTTTTGATATATATATATATATATATATATGGAAATATTAATTATTAAAAGTAATAATAAGCAATTAGAACGCCATACAATGCATTTTAGTTTTATTAACTTTTTTTTTCAATTTAATTTTCGAAGATATACTTCTTCATCAGAATTACTGAATTTCAAATAAAGATATATAAAAATACCTTTCTTTTTTTTCCTTTTAGTCCTCATCTTGTTTTTTTGGTGTTATCAGTTCGATATTGGTGAACGAATGAGTCTTTTTTTTTTATGGGGACGGCACATGGCGGTGCAAATTGTAACAATATAGTGTTGTCCTTGGTTAGAAAGCATTGTTTATATGGAAATATTAATTATTAAAAATAATAATAAGCAATTAGAACGCCATACAATGCATTTTAGTTTTATTAACTTTTTTTTTCAATTTAATTTTCGAAGATATACTTCTTCATCAGAATTACTGAATTTCAAATAAAGATATATAAAAATACCTTTCTTTTTTTTTTCCTTTTAGTTCTCATCTTGTTTTTTGGTGTTATCAAAGTTAATAAAACTAAAATGCATTGTATGGCGTTCTAATTGCTTATTATTATTTTTAATAATTAATATTTCCATATAAACAATGCTTTCTAACCAAGGACAACACTAATATATATATATATATATATATATATATATACACAGTGATATGTAGTAATAAAAGTACTGGTATACAGTGATAAGTAGTAAGACTACACACAGAAAAAAAAGAATAGGTTTAATGCTCCCAAAATTCATACTGGAACGGTCTTAAGTGATAGTCATTTGAAGGTTGAAGGTTCAATCCTCGGTGTGGGGGATACAAAGAATTGCGAATTACTGAAGACTTCTCCCAGTCATGGCTGAAGGAACAAGAGCATGCTACCCCTGTGGATTAAATAAAGGGTTTCGTTTGAAATTCCGTCTAGATACACCTGAAGAATGAGAACTGTAGTCCGAATAACCCAATTATACATATGCAATGTAATATGAAATTTGGAGCCATAGTTCAGATTTCGTCGCTACCTTGTCATTCAAAGGTCACTACATTTAATTAAACCCTCTTCCGGATTCTTGATCCTTCCTTCCACCTCGTCCATCATATGTCCTGCTTTCAATCGACTTTCAACAAAAGTGGACACTTAGTCATAAAGTGGCCTCTTGTGTTTCCTTTATTGAAAACCAACAGACCTCAACCTTCTTCTCTGTTTACCTGATTGTTACTGCTTATATATTCAATATTTATGCATCGGTCGCTCGAATGTCGTTTGCTATTATCTTTGCTGTGAGGGAGGTCGACACCACGAATAAGATAGAGGGGTATAGGCACGACAGCAACCAAGCTTCGAACAACTCAGACGAGTTTATCAGCATTCTGACCCCCCCTTTTATAAAACGAGTACTGACCACCCGATTGAAAATCCATAAAACACGCCTTTTATAATGTAAAAACCGTTATATTCGATATATATATATATATATATATATATATATATATATATATATATATATATATATATATCAAATGTAACGGTTTTTATATTATTCATTTCATATTATTTATTTTATATTATAGAAAGAAATGTGACCTGTTGGATTACACATTGAACTCAGGTTAGTGTTTGAATCAGGAAAAAGTGAGTTTGCAAAGCCAGTTAAATTAAAAAAAAAAAAATAAAGACAAACTCCCAAATGAGTCTTTCTCTTCGCTATACCCCCATCTCTTTCTTTCCTCTCTCGACCGAAGTTAAATCGTATTACTAACTTCTGATATTCCTTTTTGTTTATAATGGACTATTCCAATCTTTGTATTCTCTCTTTCATTTATTACCTTCGACTGTTAATAAAGAGAGGGAGTGAGAGTGGTAGATGACATATAGAATAAGAGCGGGTGGGGTGGGGGGCAAACGACATAGAACGAGAGAGGGTGAAACTTATAAATAGAAACTTAGCACTTGATGACCTATTTATAATTTACGGCTAATTAGAACACTTAAAATAAAAATGTTCTTTTTCAAAGATAACTCAATCCCTAATCAGATGAATATGTTAACATGTGTTTTGTATGATTAAAATATATAGGAAAAAAGCCTTAAGGAAACAAATGTTGATTAACTCAATTTTAGTATAATAATATTTTTAAAGATATTTCACCCCAAACAAGGCAGGTCGTCACTGTAGACGTAAGGGGCTACTGAGAATTAGAGAATTAGGAGTAGCTTTTGGTGCCATCCTAAGTTGGGAGCTATGCAGCGAGATGTCTGTTTACATTAGTTTTAAACCTGCATGTCAGTACAGTCGGGGAAACAGTGAGCAAGGAGAGAGTTCCAGAGGCCGGCAGCACGAGGAAAGAAGGAGTAGAAAGCTCTCCGGCATCTGGGGACCTCCACAGTGAATGAATGAGATTTAGTTGATTGTCGGGTTTTTCTAGTTTATTTGCGTCGAGGGAGCACTAGTTCATCGGAGCATAATCCATTGAAGTATTTGTAAAACAAGCACAAGGGATGCAACATTGTGGCGATGGGACAGTGGATAGTGAAGGACCTATTAAGTTGGTGACTCTTTTTTGGACCTTGTCTAAGAGGGAGAGACTAGTGGATGATGCACCAGCCCAGATGTGACAACAATACTCCATATATGGGCGGATGGTGGCTTTGTAGAGATACAGGATAATGTCAGGTGTGTGGAGTTTACTAGCATGGTAGAGAGAACCCACCTTCTTTTCAGCAGCCTTGGCAATGTCTTCAATGTATTTGTTCCAATTCATGTTACTTGTGAATATGCATATATATATATATATATATATATATATATATATATATATATATGTATGTATATATATATATGTATGTATATATATATATGTATATATATATATATATATGATGTGTATATATGATGTCATCCACATACAGACGGTTTCGTTGTATCACAGCTCTTCAGTGCGGCTAGACCAGTTAGTGCCTCAAGCCGAGATTGAAACTTAACCGTCGAGCTTACAGTCGGCACTTCTTCCCCTGCACTATCATACAATACTGTTTACATTGAGATATCACTTACAATCAGTTAGTGTCCAGTGCCGGGAATTCGAATTAGTTTTACCCAAGCTATACCTTAAAAGCTAATGGCAGTTGACGATATCCTTACGAATAAGCCTCACCTAAGAAGGGAGCTTATATATATATATATATATATATATATATATATATATATATATATATATAAGTGTGAAGGTCGGAATTCCAAGGCAGGAGTAATGCAATGTTGAAAAGCAGAAAGGTGGAAGATAAACAAAAATAAATGACAGGAGACGGCATAAGTGTATAAATCTCGAATGTATTTATTTATATTTCAAATAAACTTTACATATAAATTAAGACAATAAATTGGGGGATATACTGCTAAATATTTAAAGGTCTGGAATGGCAAAAAACTTCTATTTCGATATATATATATACATATATAGATATATATATATTCGTTTTTTTTGACTATGTATTGGCACGAAGATAATTTATTTGGATTTGTTTTTTTTCTGAAAATACTTATTCCGATCCGTCTTTTCTTATCATATAGATAATATAGAAGTAAAGCGACCTATTATTTTGCCATCTAATTTACATTCGTGTATACGAGTACACTATGCAACTTAGCCGGAAAGAGAGCGTCGACCTTTCTTTAAACAAAACACAGCAATATTAGAGAGTGATTGAATGAACATCGAGAGAAATGGCTAGATAGCTAAGAGAGAGATGGATGATTTGTTCATTTAATTATAAAATATGGTTAATTAGAAGAATTCAAACAGAATTCCAAACCTAAATCAATCCAGAACCAAGATATATTTTAGCATGTATTTTGTGTTAGAAAAGTAGATGGGAAAAGACCAAAGGGAAACAAATGCGGATCAATTCACATTTTGTATAATATGTATAGCTTCGCAGGATTTGTTGTTTCGTTTCGTCTGATAGATTTTATGCTTATTAGATCTGTTGATCGTTATTTAAAACATTCCAACGAACTTGCTTATGTAAGATAGATGAAAAGAAAATTTTTTTGATATATATATATATATATATATATATATATATATATATATATATATGGAAATATTAATTATTAAAAGTAATAATAAGCAATTAGAACGCCATACAATGCATTTTAGTTTTATTAACTTTTTTTTTCAATTTAATTTTCGAAGATATACTTCTTCATCAGAATTACTGAATTTCAAATAAAGATATATAAAAATACCTTTCTTTTTTTTCCTTTTAGTCCTCATCTTGCTTATGTAAGATAGACGAAAAGAAAATTACAAAACATTCTGATTTGTGAAAGTTCATTAGAATTTTGGAACGAATGATCAACGGATCTAATAAACATATGAAATGACCTTCCATGATTATCAGTTTTCTCCTCTGTCATCTTCCTTATATCCATCTCTTGCAGAAAATTGATCAAAAGGGTAATTTCTACTAACTTTGGCAAAGTTTCTCCCAATAATAATAAAAAAAAATATTAATCTATTAAAATGTTTTTGATTTGAATGTGACTTTTATATTTTCCGATTGTTCCACCTTTTCTTTTTCTTCATTCGTTTGGATTTTATCATTTTATGAATCATTTTTTGGACTTTAAATACCGTAGTTAATATAAAGTCTTAAATATATGCACGAACTAGGAGTTTATGCTCGTAACACCCTCCCCTTGACTAGAGAACATAGGCTAGAAACAGATGATCAAGCCTACATGTGCTTTAGATTAACCCTGCAGCACAGCGTTAGTTACTTATATTTCTTATACCGTTCTCCTTCAACCCAGGACTGTACTCTGCTTAACTTTGTCTCTGAAAGCATAGAGACAGCATTCTCACTTGACTTGAGTGCCCAAATACGGTGATGTGCATTAAAATCCCCAAATACATGTGACTGGCTTAGATTGTCCAGCTATACAGACGCAGCTGGTAACTTCACAGCTCACTCCCTTTCACAGACTGTCACGATCCCGACTCACCTCCCTCATCGTGTGGACCATCAAGCTTCACTTCTCGACCTGTTCTTGACCTCACTGCCTGAGGCTTGTGTGACGAATGCCCATAGCCCGCCCGGAAATGCTGATCACCTTGTGGTAATGATTGATATCACCCTAAAATCTCGTCCCAAAGCTGAAGAGCCGTTGCTCAAAACGACAAGATACTTCAAGCAGGCTGATTTTGATTCCATCAGAGACCATATCAGAGACGACCCATGGAGTGGAATTTTTTCTCTCCCTGCTAATCAATGTGAAAATGAGGCAACCAAATGGGTCAAAGCAGGCATTGATGCACATGTCTCCATGAGACAATTTTACAGCAAGCTCCACTCTCCACATTGGTTCACCTCGAAATGTGCAGCTGCTATTGCTCAGAGGCAGCAAGCATTCCGACAATACGGTCGTCATAAGTCAACTACGAATAGACAGAAATTTGTAATAAAAAATTAATTGTAAGATTGTGATAGCTGAAGTAAAGAGAAGGTATACAGAGATGACAAGGAAACGCATTCAGTTGCAGAAACTAGGTTTTCATGATTTCTGGAAAATCTACAATAGTGTGGTGAACAATGGGCCATCAACAATTCCCCGCTATGCAGCCACAATGGTGTCGTTTGCACGGCAAGTGATAAGGCTGAACTACTTGCCCAGCTTTTCGCCTTAAACTCTACTTTGGACTCCGCAAACCACTCCCTCTCTAATTTCCCACTGCGGATGGAAGACACACTCGATGACCTGGTAATCACCCCATCGCATGTCATGGACAACATAAAAAAACCATGACACCTCCAAAGCATGTGGGCCTGATCTTATATCAGTAATAGTAATAAAGAAATGCTCTGCTGAACTGGCCCTTGTCCTCTCCAAACTCTACAACAAATGTCTTGATGAATCTTGCTTCTCCGATAGCTGAAAAATTGTCTCTTTGGTACCACCTTTCAAGAATTCTGGAGATAGAACTGACTCTCAGAATTATCACCCCATCAGTCTACTCCTGATCTTTGCTAAAATCTTTGAAACCTTAATGAATCTAGCAATAGTCCGGCACCTTGTTAATACTAAACTTCTTTCTGACCATCAGTATGAATTTAGGCAAGCAAGGTCTACTGCAGATATCCTAACGGTCATCTCCGAATGCATATACCATACACTGGACAAGGCAGGTAAAGCTAGGGCGGTAGCACTTGATATATCCAAAGCCTTTGACAAGGTCAGGCATAAAGGTATTCTCATAAAAATTAATTCATATGGTATTACTGGACGAACATTTAATATAATTCGGGTGTACACAAGGAATCGATCCTTAGACTTTTATTGTTCCTGATTTTCATAAACGACTTCCCTGATAACATTGTGTCTGAGATGAATATATTTGCTGACGACACTACGCTCTACTCTTGTCATGTGGATAAAACGGACGTGCACATATCCGAGTCAATGGCTGAATCCTTAGAAAGTGACCTCTACTCTGTAGTGGAATAGGGTCATAAATGGTTGGTAACATTTAATGCTGCTACTTAGAGCTAGATTAATAGTCACCGGATAACGGGTAGTTTTTAAAAATTCTATATCAACGACATGCCGGAAGTGATTCGTGGAAACGTTTTCCTATTTGCAGATGACGTCAAATTAGTAACCCGTAGAAGCGAAACTGACAATCTCAAGTCTTGCCTTCAACGTGCCTGGAAATGGTCTATTGAATGGGACTTGTATTTCAATGTTGATAAATGCTGCCATATTGCAATGGGTTCTCCTCCTGACTCGACTCTTACCTTCGGCAGTGATACAACTGTTCTCAAGGAAGTGAACGAGACGGAAGATCTTGGTCTTCTGATCGACTCTTCCTTCAAGCCATCTAAACATTGCATTAAACAGGCTGCAAACAAAGCAAGGGGCACTATTTCTCATTCGACGTTCTTTCTGCAAACTCACTCCTGAAATATTTCTCCCACTGTATGTCTCCCTCGTCAGACCACTATTAGAGTATGGTGTCCAAGCCTCTGCTCCATATCTAATATGTGATATCTAGCACCTGGAGAGGGTTCAAAGACTGGCTACTCGATTGGTTGAATCTACCCTACGAAAGCTGACTCAAGATGCTTAACCCTTCCCTCTTGAGCACCGACGATTGCGCAGTGATTTCATTTTGACCTACAATCTCATCAATGGCGATAACGATCTCCCTCAGAACCTATTATCACCCCTGCACCAGAAAGGTGTGCATCACCAGAAACTGTTTCACAGCCGATTTCGATTGAACTGGAGGAGGACCACTTTCTTAATCAGAATCTCTGGACCTGAGAATAGACTTCCAGGAAATGTAGTAAATACACCAACAATGCAGCAATTGAAGGCGAATTTGAAAAAAAAGGTGCTGGGCTACTGTATCCTCTTCTGTGTAAGCTTGTTTTATTTTTTGCAAATTTATTAAATTGAAAATATAAAAAACAACAACAAAGCATTATGGGAATTATGAGTAAGCAAGAATTGAATCAATTAAAAAAAGAAGTTATTAACAAGACGTTGTAAGAACGAACCAACACTAGTTTAAAGGTTGAATAAAAGATTTTATAACAAGATATCTATAGACCGGATTTAATATTCCGTGTCTCATGATCATGTTTTTACTTTGGATGATAATGTTTGGTTTGCGTGCTTTACGGCATATGAACCTTTTACGGCTATTTAATGCCGAAAATGCAGTGCCTATTGCAACGATTCCATGTACATCAGTCGTTATTTTACCCATAGCTGGGGGGGGGGGGGGAGCGCGGCAGTTTGAGGTGCATCGCATTCACAACGTTATTAGGACGTAATTGTAACAAACAACATACGATAACATTTTTATTTGCATAGTCGATTCCACAGTTCGCGACGATATAACTACATCAAATATGCACCCTCTGCGTTTAATGTTCATATTTGTATTTTTAGCCGATAAATTTTATTTTTAATTTAAAACATTTTTGACGCTAATCTTTGCTTTGTTTTTAATTTCTGAAGTTTTCAAAATTGACTTCAGCTTGTGGTAAAAATATAAAAAAGCGAAAGGAAAAGCTTGAAGGTATTTTTGAGTCTGATAAACCTGTTCCTGATTATCTGGTATGTTTTTCTCTTTTTAAAGTGTCATAATTGCTTTTTTACAAGGCCGAACCTCCCCCCCACCCCTCCCCGCAACCTCTTAAGATTTTAAGTTGAATTGAGATTTTTTTTTAATGAGGAAAATAACAAAAGAAAATATTTTATGAAATTATTTTGAACATAAATTGAAGTGCTTACACTTGTGGCGAATGCTTGTTTGTGAAAATATGTTGAACAAAGGTCTAAAATTACTTTCTACTTAGACAGCAAATATCTTAACAAACGGAACAAATTATTTTTTGGTCTTGCATACTTTAGGATTTCATTCCACTGCAATTTTGTTTTCGTTTATATTAACATAAGACCTTGATAACAAATATACTTCGATTTAATTCCTTTCCAGAGAGTATTTTGTTCGGGTCGTAATTATTTTCAAATCGCCTTCATCATAAAAATAAAATAATATTCGTCCATACAGAGTTATTTAACTTTGATTCTAACAAAATAATAATATTTAGAAGGCATTTTTATTATACATTTTAATTACACAAAATACATACTAAAATATTCCTTAATTTTATTTTAATAGTTCTAATTAGCCGTAAATTGCAATTATCTCACCAAGTGACTCATCTTTTACTAAATGTGTGTCACTCTCTCCTCTTATTGTATCTTGCTTGACACGCCCGCTCTTATTTATACTGTATCTATCACTCATGCTTCTATCACTCCCCGTTTATTAACAATCAAAGCTAATAAACAAAGGAAAAAATGAAAAGATAGGGATAGTCCATTATAAACAAAAGGGAATATCACAACATTTAACCTGTAGTTGTGCATATATATATATATATATATATATATATATATATATATATATATATATATATATATATCTCCAAGAAAAAAATCGTCCCGGGACGCATAAAATGAATTCCCGAACAGAACAATATTGCATCAATTTTATGCCCCCTAACGAAGATCAAAATCAAGATATAATGCTACTATGCCTAGAATACTTATTCCAATTTTGATAAAAATCAATTATATAATTTTAATTCTAAAAATGACTCAGATTTAAAGCTTGTTTAATGGATCTTAAAAAGAAATTGAAATTCAGGGTATCTTGTTTAATTGGTTTGGATGTTTTGTTTTACGGCATATCAACCCTTTTCAGGTTATTTAATGCCGAATCCGGGCATTTTGGCAAAAGTTTTTATGCTTAAAGTTCTTTATGAGTTCAACTATTTATTCATGGTGTTTGGTTTGGTTGTTTTGTAGAGGAAACATGTTTTTGTTTTTGGCTTTGCAGAACATGATTGAGTTGTGCAAACGGAAAGGAAAAACGCAATAATATCAATGTTTGATTTTTGGTACAGGAGCCGCTATCTTCAGACAGCCTGATCTGGTAGCACCAGTGTTTAATTGGTGTCTAACTCTAATGACTATGGAATAACTTTAATGCAAATGTGAAATATGTGAATTGTGCCCATATTATGCCTCCTAAAATCTTTTAAAAATACCCCAAAGAAACTTAAACATCAATTAATAAATATTCCCCAAATTTAATACCCATTGTTAAAATTTCACAAACAAGCGGATGTATCTGTATTTTGCTCCCTTTGCATAAACTAAATATAGTCCACATTACCCACCCTTACGCCTAGTAGCTATGTTCCAAAATTCATAATGAGCTGTTAATTAGTTTAGGACTGAATCCTGTAATATGAACATGTACACATACTAACTTATCTATATATATATACATATATATATATATATATATATATATATATATATATATATATATATATTTAATGTGTGTGTCAGCAGTATGTTTGTAGCTCATATATAGATAATTTCTCATTGGCTGGATTTAAGTCACATGTGCAGAAGCAATTTGTTCAATTGGCAAACTAGACGATCGCCTAGGGCACTAACATCTGGGGCCACCACCCATAAAGGACAAACTTGGATAAAGTTAAGCATGAATCATAAATTGTGGCGAGGGTCGGGGCAGGATGTTATATGCTGGAAGTCGGAGGGAAGCAAAGTAAGTGTTAAGAATTGTCTAAAATTCAAATGGAAAATTTTAAAAAATAAAGTGTTTCATTGACATGACTTTATGTAGTAATAACACCGCAAAATGAGAATGATGTTATCATCATACATGTTTTTTTTCGAGAATTAGAAACAATGAAGTAACGGGGGTACTGCATCTATATTAGAGTAAAAAGTTTTCCGGCATTTTGATAATCTAATAGCTTCATTCTTCGAACCGCTTGTATTTGAAATTCCCTTTCTGCTCCCTGTTTCCCTGACCGTATCAACATGCAGAAATTTGAATGTAGTGTGAACAAATATCTTGTTACACAACTCCCCACTTAGAATGCCTCCTATAAATCTGTCCCCTAATCACAGTATCCCCTTACATGTTTGGGATGGACACTTTGAATTATCTCCCCCTGTCATTTGACTCTTCAAAATCAAAGCTAGAAATTTTTTTCGGCCCTGTAATACAGAAGCACTTATAAAATGTATGAGCATGTGTGCGAGTATGTATGTATGTATGTATGTATGTATGTATGTATGTATGTATGTATGTATGTATGTATGTATGTATGTATGCCATTGGAGATAACAGATATTTCTTTATTTTATTTCTTGGAGATGAAGCATGTGTATATTCGTATGTTTAGATGGGCGCCAAAAGGAGCCGGTCGCAAGTCTATCAGAAAGCTAAAAGTACCATTCACTAAAGCTCTATCGCGAATATATAAATTTATTTAATATAAATTAGTCCTAAGCTACATGCCAAAACATTTTCCCTTGTTTATCAAAAGTTTAGTGAAAAGTTTTTATTTTCTCTGAAACTATTAAAATCAATCTTTCGTTCCATAGATTACTTTTGGTAGAAATATGTTTATTTTTGCTCCACCCTCCAAGTATCATATCATTATCTTAGTATAAAATGTATCAATATGTGTGGGATTATGTATGTAAGTAATTGGAGATAATAGGTATTTCTTTATTTTATTTCCTGGAGTTGAAGCATGTTTATATTCGTATGTGTAGATAGGGGCCAAGGTGGGCCATGGGCGAGTCTATTAAAAGCTAAAAGCACCATTCACTAAAGAAAAGTAAACACTTTATTCTTTGCTTATTGTTTGTGCAAACATTTCAAAAAAACGTTTTTCGAATTGATTTCTTAACTTTTCAGTAGGTATTCATTTCAAGACATTCCTCAACTTCAGTTGCCAAAGAAGAACTCTTTATCAAATCATTTATTTATGTGTTGGAGAGTTAGATACTCACTTGGTGCTCCTCGTATGCGGTTTCATGTCAGCTAACCGTAATCTTTTTGCCATGAAATCATATGCCACTTACAAAGAGCCATACAAAATTAGAGGGATACCAGGTATGATTTTAAAGGAGATATCTAAATTGTTCGAAATTTAAAGCCATTTATTATTAGTTTTGCTTTTATAAACAACAACAAAAAAAGAAATGTAGAATTTTAATAGCTTAATTAAAACTAAAAGGAATTAGCAATTAAAAATAAGTGTTGCCTTAAGGAATTTCATTTTATATAAATAATAAACTATGGAAATAGGATATTTTTGTTGAAGTATAGGTTAATCAGAACAAAGAAAATAATACACTGACTTGCAAAAAAGTCCAATAAAAAGAAAAATCTATAGTAATTGGTTATTTCTATTACTCCGAATTTGTATAAATATTAATCGTTATTTTAAAAACAGATCTTCATTTTCACTAACATTTTCTGCGCAATTTACAGATTTCAGATATTTAGGTCCTGGGTATGACCTTAAAAGACACCCAGTGGCGAGGCCTCCATTTGGGAGCTGTGGGGAATGTGGAGTTGCCCCATAGTTGCTATTGCTCCCAGGTCCACTCTGGCCCGGAGTGGTAGTACCTGTAAAGGCTCCATCTATGGGTCAAATAGAACCTACTGGCGCTACCAAATCAGGCTGCTTGAAGTTATTGACTTCCTGACTAAAAATGCACCAAACATTGATGTTTTATTGTTTTTTCCCTTTGCAAAACTCAATCATGTTCTGCAAAATCCAAAGCAAAAAACAACAATTTCTATTCTTCTCCGCTTCTTCCCTCTTTCTCCCCCCCTTTCACTCAACCAAACACCATGAATAAATACTTAAACATATAAAGAACTCGAAGCATAAAAACCTTCACCAAAATGACCGGATTCAGCATTAAATGACCTGAAAAGGGTCGTTATGCCGTGAAACAAAAACAACCAAACCAAAAACCATGATTAAACATTTGGACATAATAAAGAACTTGAAGCATATAAAACATTCACCAAAATGATCACAATTCAAAATACCAAAGCTCTTTACTAATGACTATAAATGACCCACTGACTTAAGACTCAAATGAAGGATATTTCCTTCTACATTCATGGCATGAAATGACCCGAAAAGGGTTGATGTGCCATTAAGCAATATCTTACCTTATCTTTCCTTCAGATGTTTAGGAAAAACTAAGCCTAAATACTCTTGCAAATTGAGGTCAACATTTGCGTACGTTAAAATCAGAATCTTGGGGTCTTTTGATAATAATATTCTTTTATATAATAATATTACGAGTCTTGGTGATTTCGTTTGTGTATATTTGTAACCATTATACTAAAAGAAAGTTTATCATACCCACCCGCTCACAAAAAGGTAAAAGAAAATTACTACTTTTTAGCAGGTTAGTTAATCCCTAAAGCTATGTATCCCATAAAGTAAAAATATTTATCATTAAAAAAAAAGAAGTAAAATGAAGATATTGTGTATGTTTCATTTGTAACCGACGCTTGGAATATTATTTAAAAGGTCAATTGTGTTAAATAACACTGGTCATTTAGTGATATAAATGTATTTAATACTATGTTATGCAAAATTATTATTATTATTCGGTTTTCGTTATAAAAATATAGACACAACATTTCCATTATAGTATGGATGATGATATCACCAGTCGATAAAAATAAGAGGCAGACAGACGTAGCAGCGATTAGGGGGTTGAACGAAATTCAGGGAGTGAAACAAGTGTGCCACCGATTCTGTCCTCCAACCAGCAGCTGTTCCCGATTCTGCCCTCCAACCAGCAGCTGTTCCCGATTCTGCCCTCCAACCAGTAGCTATTCCCGATTCTGCCCTCCAACCAGCAGCTGTTCCCGATTCTGCCATCCAACCAGCAGCTGTCCCCGATTCTGCCCTCCAACCAGCAGCTGTCCCCGATTCTGCCCTCCAACCAGCAGCTGTTGCCGATTCTGCCCTCCAACCAGCAGCTGTTGCCGATTCTGCCCTCCAACCAGCAGCTGTTCCCGATTCTGCCCTCCAACCAGCAGCTGTTGCCGATTCTGCCCTCCAACCAGCAGCTGTTCCCGATTCTGCCCTCCAACCAGCAGCTGTCCCCGATTCTGCCCTCCAACCAGCAGCTGTCCCCGATTCTGCCCTCCAACCAGCAGCTGTTCCCGATTCTTCCCTCCAACCAGCAGCTGTTCCCGATTCTGCCCTCCAACCAGCAGCTGTCCCCGATTCTGCCCTCCAACCAGCAGCTGTTGCCGATTCTGCCCTCCAACCAGCAGCTGTTGCCGATTCTGCCCTCCAACCAGCAGCTGTTCCCGATTCTGCCCTCCAACCAGCAGCTGTTGCCGATTCTGCCCTCCAACCAGCAGCTGTTCCCGATTCTGCCCTCCAACCAGCAGCTGTCCCCGATTCTGCCCTCCAACCAGCAGCTGTCCCCGATTCTGCCCTCCAACCAGCAGCTGTTCCCGATTCTTCCCTCCAACCAGCAGCTGTTCCCGATTCTGCCCTCAAACCAGCAGCTGTTCCCGATTCTGAATATTTTTGTTGAAGTATAGGTTAATTAGAACAAAGAAAATAATACACTGACTTGCAAAAAAGTCCAATAAAAAGAAAAATCTATACTAATTGGTTATTTCTATTACTCCGAATTTGTATAAATATTAATCGTTATTTTAAAAACAGATCTTCATTTTCACTAACATTTTCTGCGCAATTTACAGATTTCAGATGTTTAGGAACTGGGTATGACCTTAAAAGACATCCAGTGGTGAGGCCTCCATTTGGGAGCTGTGGGGAATGTGGAGTTGCCCCATAGTTGCTATTGCTCCCAGGTCCACTCTGGCCCGGAGTGGTAGTACCTGTAAAGGCTCCATCTATGGGTCAAATAGAACCTACTGGCGCTACCAAATCAGGCTGCTTGAAGTTATTGACTTCCTGACTAAAAATGCACCAAACATTGATGTTTTATTGTTTTTTCCCTTTGCAAAACTCAATCATGCTCTGCAAAATCCAAAGCAAAAAACAACAATTTCTATTCTTCTTTGCTTCTTCCCTCTTTCTCCCCCCCCCCTTTCACTCAACCAAACACCATGAATAAATACTTAAATATATAAAGAACTCGAAGCATAAAAACCTTCACCAAAATGACCGGATTCAGCATTAAATGACCTGAAAAGGGTCGATATGCCGTGAAACAAAAACAACCAAACCAAAAACTATGATTAAACATTTGGACATAATAAAGAACTTGAAGCATATAAAACCTTCACCAAAATGACCACAATTCAAAATACCAAAGCTCTCAACTAATGACTATAAATGACCCAGTGACTTAAGACTCAAATGAAGGATATTTCCTTCTACATTCATGGCATGAAATGACCCTTAGGGTTGATGTACCATTAACCAAAATCTTACCTTACCTTTCCTTCAGATGTTTAGGAAAAACTAAGCCAAAATACTCTTGCAAATTGAGGTCAACATTTGCGTACGTTAAAATCAGAATCTTGGGGTCTTTTGATAATAATATTCTTTTATATAATAATATTACGAGTCTTGGTGATTTCGTTTGTGTATATTTGTAACCATTATACTAAAAAAAGTTTATCATACCTACCCGCTCACAAAAAGGTAAAAGAAAATGACTACTTTTTAGCAGGTTAGTTAATCCCTAAAGCTATGTATCCCATAAAGAAAAAATATTTATCATTAAAAAAAAAAGAAGTAAAATGAAGATATTGTGTATGTTTCATTTGTAACTGACGCTTGGAATATTATTTAAAAGGTCAATTGTGTTAAATAACACTGGTCATTTAGTGATATAAATGTATTTAATACTATGTTATGCAAAATTATTATTATTATTCGGTTTTCGTTATAAAAATATAGACAACATTTCCATTATAGTATGGATGATGACATCACCAGTCGATAAAAATAGGAGGCAGACAGACGTAGTAGCGATTAGGGGGTTGAACGAAATTCAGGGAGTGAAACAAGTGTGCCACCGATTCTGCACTCCAACCAGCAGCTGTTCCCGATTCTGCCCTCCAACCAGCAGCTGTTCCCGATTCTGCACTCCAACCAGCAGCTGTTCCCGATTCTGCACTCCAACCAGCAGCTATTCCCGATTCTGCCCTCCAACCAGCAGCTGTTCCCGATTCTGCACTCCAACCAGCAGCTATTCTCGATTCTGCCCTCCAACCAGCAGCTGTTCCCGATTCTGCACTCCAACCAGCAGCTGTTCCCGATTCTGCACTCCAACCAGCAGCTGTTCCCGATTCTGCCCTCCAACCAGCAGCTATTCTCGATTCTGCCCTCCAACCAGCAGCTGTTCCCGATTCTGCACTCCAACCAGCAGCTATTCCCGATTCTGCCCTCCAACCAGCAGCTGTTCCCGATTCTGCACTCCAACCAGCAGCTATTCTCGATTCTGCCCTCCAACCAGCAGCTGTTCCCGATTCTGCCCTCCAACCAGCAGCTGTTCCCGATTCTGCCCTCCAACCAGCAGCTGTTCCTGATTCTGCCCTCCAACCAGCAGCTGTTCCTGATTCTGCCCTCCAACCAGCAGCTGTTCCCGATTCTGCCCTCCAACCAGCAGCTGTTGCCGATTCTGCCCTCCAACCAGCAGCTGTTGCCGATTCTGCCCTCCAACCAGCAGCTGTTGCCGATTCTGCCCTCCAACCAGCAGCTGTTGCCGATTCTGCCCTCCAACCAGCAGCTGTTGCCGATTCTGCCCTCCAACCAGCAGCTGTTCCTGATTCTGCCCTCCAACCAGCAGCTGTTCCTGATTCTGCCCTCCAACCAGCAGCTGTTCCTGATTCTGCCCTCCAACCAGCAGCTGTTCCTGATTCTGCCCTCCAACCAGCAGCTGTTCCCGATTCTGCCCTCCAACCAGCAGCTGTTGCCGATTCTGCCCTCCAACCAGCAGCTGTTGCCGATTCTGCCCTCCAACCAGCAGCTGTTGCCGATTCTGCCCTCCAACCAGCAGCTGTTGCCGATTCTACCCGCATCAACTTCATTTACTTCAGCAGCTCTCTTTTCTAGAGATGTATTTCTTTCTCCGAAATAAAAATCCCCTAATTTTGTTGTGCACCCGTCTTCTTCTCTTATTGTTGTCACATTCATCACACGTTTTTCCATCCCTATTTTTCATGTCAGCAGAAGTTAGGGGTACACTAGATAATTGGCCATCGTCATTTGTGTGACACTTCTCGCTACAATATTCTTAAAATTGAAGATCCAAGAATCATTTGCAAAATAAGCAATTAACAGAGAATTTATGCTATATCTTCTTGTAAATCTCAATCGCATAATTGATGATTAGAGCAATTTCCGACGTTAATAGTTTTTTTCCTCAATATTGGATTTAAGATGATTTCGAATATGTTACCGAATACTATCAGCCCTGTTCACACTGAAAAGTTTAGAAAAAGATGAAGCCAAACTAATCTAAACTTATCCATAACTAGCTGGCTTCGTCAAAGTTCGCTTCTTTAAATATTTGAAACATGAAATTAAAAATATAAACATTCCATTCATAACTTTGTTGTAAACACGAAACAAAACTGTTATCACTTATTCATATAGATAGATAATCATTAACATTTTAGTCATTTCCATATACATTTATTTATCTTTTAAATGTGATCGTAAAGAAAGAAATAGAAAGAAGAAACCAATTTGCCTATTTACTTGCAATTTAGAAATAGATCGCAACTAAAAAAAAGGAACATTTAAACACAAATGCTAAATATTTTTCCAGAAAATAAAACAATATTACGAAACAGAACTATTTGTTATATTCAAATCAAATCAATTATTGAATTTAAAAAAGCCCAATAACAAATGATAGTTAATAAATAAAATGTTCTTTTTAAAATCAATATGAAAATTAGTTAAACTTGTGACTCATAAGCTTTTACAATAGAATGGTTCCCCTCATCTGGAGACCTTTAGAGTAAATGGGTGAGATTTTGCTGCTAATGGGGTTGTAATGAGGGTATTTACGTTGGAGGATGCAAGTACAGTAAGGTTATCAGAGCACATTCTGTGTGGAAGTACTTGTAAAACAAGCACAAGGATGCAACATTGCGTCGATCGGACAGGGTCTAGAGCATGGTAGAAACTTAAAAACGCTTTATTTCACACTGTTTAAGAGGGAGAGACTAGTAGCCAGTGCACCAGACCAGATGTCGCAACAGTATTCCGTGCATGGGCGAATAGTGGCCTTGTAGAGAAATAGGATACTTGCAGGTGTAAGATAGTTACTAATCCGATAGAAGGAGCACGCCTTCTTTGCAGCAGACTTGACAGTATCTTCTATGTATTTATTCCAAATCATGTTACCTGTGAATGTTAGGCTCTTTTTATTTGCCTTACTATGATAGCGAAGTTCAAACATAAGATCAGTTTCGTGAGAGCCGTTTCTGTTTACTTTTCAACTGTGATTGCAGACGACTTCTTTTATCCAAGGGCGATAACTCTTTCTTTTCATCCAAGGGAAATAACTCGATTCTGTTTGTTAGGTTGCCCTAACATTATTTGCCTTACTATGATAGCGAAGTTCAAACATAAACTCAGTTTTTAATGTGAGTAATCCACTTTCCTCAAATTGGAACACTCTGCAGATATTTTTTTAT
>OY744537.1:44479903-44667403 GCA_963556195.1 Sepiola atlantica
AGATATATATATATAGATATATATATATAGATATATATAGATATATATATGTATATATATATATATATATATATATATATATATATGATATATATATATATATATAGATATATATATAGATATATATATATATATATGATATATATATATATATATAGATATATATATAGATATATATATATATATATATATATATATATATATATATATATATATATATATATATATATATATATAGATATATATATATATATATATATATATGATATATATATATATATAGATATATATATAGATATATATATAGATATATATATATATATATATATATATATATATATATAGATATATATATATAGATATATATATATAGATATATATATATATATATATATATATATATATAGAGAGAGAGAGAGATAGAGATATAGATATATAGAGATATAGATATAGAGAGAGTAAACATGAAATTAAACTAATTTTCCATTTTGTCTGAATTTTCTATGGAATAGTGGATTAGCAAGTCAATATTCTAGTAGAAATAATGACACACAAAAAAATTAGCAAATGAATATCGTCGAACGAATCGACCGAAATATCTTGGTCCAGCTTTAATGACGTCTTTGTGTGCCATTATTTCTACTAGCATGATGGCTATCTTATCCACTATTCCATAAACTAATTTTCCATCTATATATATATATATATATATATAGTCATCCACATCCAGACTGTTTCGCTGTATCACAGCTCTTCAGTGCGGCTAGACCAGCTAGTGCCTCAAGCCGGGATTGAAACTCAACCGTCGAGATGACAGTCGGCGCCTCTACCCCTGCGTTATCATACGACACTGACTGAATATATATATATATATATATATATATATATATATATATATATATATATATATATATATATATATATATATATCAATTATCGCAAGCATGAAGAGAAGACGAGTTTTATCGTTCATGATTACAAGTTAAACATGTAAAAAAAAAACGTCATCCGACTGGTTTTGCCCTTTCTTAACAAACGAGGGATTTAAAAAAGGGGATGAGAAGAGGGAAGAGGAAAAAAATAAAAAAGCGTTATGGTATATGTACACTGGGGGATATATCTTTGAGACATCACATCTAGTTCTAATGGACATTCCCTCTGTTTACAAAAGGGAGGGGCGTTTTAGACGAACATTGATCGTCTCCAAGATTTTTAGATGATATAGTGAGTGAGCTTGACTGAGAATGGTGAAGGAGTCCATGCTAAAATTCCTAGCGCACGACAGGTTTTTAAGCAAATGGTCTGTAATTGAAGATCTGTATGTGTTAATTTGAACGTCCATTGACCGGAAGGTTCCATTCCTAATGTGCTGTTAGATTCTACTATCCAATCTTAACGTCGTACTACCTATGTAGTCGGCACTGCAACCACATTTAAATTGATAAGTTACATTATTTTTATGGTGGAGGGGGGTAAAACGTCTTTACGAGAAGACGCCAATAAAGGTTTTGTAGAGAAC
The DNA here is from genome assembly GCA_963556195.1 of Sepiola atlantica. Classification (NCBI taxonomy): domain Eukaryota; kingdom Metazoa; phylum Mollusca; class Cephalopoda; order Sepiida; family Sepiolidae; genus Sepiola; species Sepiola atlantica. The sequence goes on from OY744537.1 coordinate 44,481,423, forward strand.
ACAACACGCACATTCGAAGCAAAACAGCAATTTTCAACTGTTGAGCTGATTTGCTTGGCGAATTTCTCAATTACTGTACCCAACCAAGGTAAACGAATGTAAATCGGACATTTAGTCACTGTTATTGGTTTTATTTCAGAAAAATTATTGATTTTCCTTTTGATGACTGCCCTAATCACATCAAGAGGATAGCCATTATTGGACAAAGTATTAGTTATAATTTTTATTATATATATATATATATATAACGAGTATAGAAAGAAAAAATTCACATACACATTGTAACTGTCGGCATTGTAATTCAGTTCGAACTCCAGGCCTCTTCAGAATGCTAACGGGACAGCTACATATTTAGCTGTCTCGTTAGCATTCTGAAGAGGACAGGAGGTCGAAATAAATTATAATGCCGACAGTTACAATGTATATGTGATTTTTTTTCTTTCTATACTCTATTCTTGCTTGTTTTTTACACTGTGCTCTTTTACTAGAATTTCTTACCAAAATTATTCACTTTAACACAATATATATATATATATATATATATATATATATATATATATATATATATATATATCTATATATATATATATATCCATTCTATATATATATATATATATATATATATATATATATATCCATTCTATATATATATATATATATATATATATATATATATATATCCATTCTATATATATATATATATATATATATATATATATATATATATACATTCTATATATATATATATATATATATATATATATATATATATATCCATTCTATATATATTTATATATATATATATATATATATATATATATATATATATATATATATATATATTCTCCCGTCGATTTCGACATATGAGGTTCTGACAAATATCTCCGTTCATGGTTGTTTGTGTCGACACTCACTCAGGCGAAGTTGGCATTTGAGTCCAGCTAGAGACCTGCACACAAAGCCACAGTGGACGCAGGCGCAAGGATTGTGAGAAAGCATTGCCGGTATATTTACATTTGCTTTTGTTCTAAGCCTAGTTTCCTTTAATTTGTGAATACAAGCCGTGGAGACATGTTCGATTCGCTGGTGACACATATTCTTCCAAGCGTCTCTATCATTAGCATTGAGCTCAAGATTTCCACTATTGATCTGGACAGCTGCAAGGTTAGCTTTCAATTTGTCTTTGTAGCGAAGCCAAGGGCGTCCAACATTTCGGTTACCACCATCAAACTGACTGTACATGAGTTGCTTTGGTATCCTACTCTCATCCATGCGAACAACATGACCTGCTCAGCAAAGTTGTGATTAGATCAGGAAACTTTCTATTCCACTGATACCACAGAGTGTAAACAAGTCTGTATTGGATACCCGGTCTTTAAAACTCTTTTTACCATCAAATAAAAATAAATAATGTCGGAATTAATTTATTTAATTTACTTACTTATAGGTTCACCATACTTCGTCACGGACACAAACTCGGAAAGACATAATAAAATAATTTAAATAAAATAGTATTTAATCTTAATGTTCACGTAACTCAAATCTTTCACTTTATTGTTTCACCCTTCAAAGATCCTAGAACAAGCAGGAGAAAGTGATCGATATTCTTAGGCACAGATGGGAATCCTGTTCAAGTCTCATTTTTATCTTTGTGCATTTTTTATGTTCCCAGTCCCAAAGATAACTATCAACCATCAATAAATATAGTATATGCCGAGGCACACAAGTCTGTCTACTAAAAAGAAGTGCTATATATATATATATATATAAACATAAAATATAATAACACGAAATTACATAATTGTCGATGCAATAATTTATTTCAACCTTGTGGTTTTTTCAAGCATCAATTCAGACAATTACATTTTTGAGACTGAAAGAAAATTGGATTAAAATTGAATTAACCCTTGACAATTCAAATACAATTCAAATACAATTGTCGAGGGTTAATTCAATTTTAATCCAATTTTCTTTCAGTCTCAAAAATGTAATTGTCTGAATTGATGCTTGAAAAAAACACATGGTTGAAATAAATTATTGCATCGACAATTATGTAATTTCGTGTTATTATATTTTATGTTATTCTTGCTCTGTTTACCACATTGAGCTCTCATACCCGGATTTCCTCCTGGAATTATTCCATTATAACACACACATATATACATATATATATATATATATATATATATATATATATATATATAGTAATCCAGGTAGGGTAAAAATCCACAGGGTAGAAATCCAAAGGGAATCAAACCGGGTTTATAAAAGAGTGCTCAATAAAAATATAGAGCTGTATTGTGAATGCTTTTATTCAAACATGTACAAGGTCTGCTACACTGGCATGTCGATGTTATCGATCTACATCATTCTCCCTGGAATTCAGCAACCAGTTTGAATCAAAAAACAATTTTCTGCCTGATGAGACCTCAGCTCTTGAGAGCTGTAGATCGATAACATCGACATGCCAGTGTAGCAGACCTTGTACATGTTTGAATAAAAGCATTCACTATATATATATATATATATATATATATATATATATATATATATATATATATATATATATATATATCTTTCGATATCAATTATCTTTCGATCATTGATCTCTTGGAGTTATATTATTATATACCAGTTTTTAATATTCAGTTTTACTTAATTTTTTAATTTTTTTAATTCAGAAAATAAACGGTTACATATAATGAAAAATATGTAAAGAAGCTGACAACTCGCACACACGGTAAAAGAGATAAATAGCAACCCTTTTTAATGTCTTCAGTACACCATCAATTTTCAAGAAGTAGCTGAAAAGTTTAATCTATCACACAAAATGCAGCATATTTGTCATGTTCAAATGGTATTGTTGAGCGACAGAAGTCATTAAGAAGATTAACAGATTAAAAAAAATTTAATGGAAAACTACTACAAATTGAGCTGCTTAGTAAATGTACATAGATTTAGTTTAATAGGATAGTGTACAGCAGGGATTCACCAGCAAAACCTCTCTACTCTTGAAGATAAAACTTTGTTAAGTGATGTAAAATGAATTTAAAACACAATGCGTCCGACATCTGGGCATCTCAATGAAAATGCCATTTGAAATCTGGGCATCTCGAATGAAAATGCCATTTGAAATCTGGGCATCTCGAATGAAAATGCCATTTGAAATCTGGGCATCTCGAATGAAAATGCCATTTGAAATCTGGGCATCTCGAATGAAAATGCCATTTGAAATCTGGGCATCTTGCAATGAAAAAATCATTTCAAACTAAAACGTGACAGACCGATCAATGGATGCCACTATCCTCTTACAGAGATGTTCAGAGTTATCTAATAAAGATAAAAATGTGTGCTTATTTACCTTTTGTGCTGTTTTGTATACCTCGTCTTTGATGCTGAGGTCGACTGTGTAAGTGTAACAAGTTTTTCCCATATTCTTGATCTCTTGTGCCGTTTCTTCATTCCCATCGGAATTAACGTCCCACAGAACGACTTTGCAGTCGTACTTGGCGAACATAATTGCGAGTAATCTTCCGATTCCATTGCCTGAAACAGATTAAAAAAGAATTAGGTAAGTTGATTTCAGGAAGTATTGCTATTTGTGTGACATAAAACGTTTGTTGGGTCATATCTACCACCATTTCTTAACTGTAGATTAACTAACTATGACAATCTATGTATCAGAATGAAGCCGTTATGCATCCATTATATTACAGTTATAAGACATTTGTAAGATTGCTGGCAACAGAGCGTTTTGAATTCTTCAAATATGAAGAGTTCGAATGCAAAACGCGATAAACGCCATTTTCATTTTGAATGTAAGTGATATCTCAATGTAAACATTGCAAATGCCTGAGCTCGAAATTAGTTTTATATATATATATATATATATATATATATATATATATATATATATATATATATATATTATATGATGGTAAAATACACGATATATCATAAAATGAAATCCCGTGGAGACAGGATTGGTGATGAAAGACAAAAGGAAAAACAAATTAAACAGAGGAATAAATCATCAACAATGAGAGCTTTACCGGTTTCGTTCAGATCAACGAACGAAACCGTTAAAGCTCTAGTTTTTGATGATTTAGTCCTGTGTTTAATTTGTTTTTCCTTTTGTCTTTTTTCACACATAGGGAAAGATTACTCAACGTAATTATATATGCCTTTAAATCTTACAATTTCTAGTTTCTTCCCAAGGCATAAGAAACTGTGCGCGTGTATATATGGTGAAATACTGGTACATTAGCATGTATGTCAGAAAGTTATGGCTTTCCAGCCAGCAATCAAGATCCCCAGTGCTGCTAAAGTTATTTTCAAGGAGGTGAGAAAAGATAAAAGTAACGAAAAGAGATAGGAAAGGGTCATAATCGCTAGTCAGGCCAAACAATGATAAAGAAATAGGAACGAAGTGAAAATGTCAACGAGTAAAAAACGAAATTTGACACTAAGCTTTACCATGGAATTATAAGCACACCCTAACCTAGAAAAAAGAGATTTTAAAAATCTCATTTCAATTCCTCGTTTAGGTCTGAAGAGGTTGACTATTTCTGAAGAATACAACCGAAACATGTATGTACATATGTAATCAACAATGTTTGTAGAAATCAAAAATTATATTATATATATATATATATATATATATATATATATATATATATATATATATATATTTCAATGACAAAATAAGTATTCATGTAAATTCAAAGCATAAAGCCGTCCATATATTCATACAAGTATAATTCAGAACTTTCAACAGTTTATTTCTGTCAAATGTTTAAATAGCGAAGGCCAGAGTTCGTCTTGAAACATCAATGTACATATTTTGACATTTATTTTGGGAGTTTTGTCACAGGTGTGGATGAGAAAGTACACCCCCTCCCCTCTTAAAAATCATAGCTTCTAACAAGACGCAATAAACACACATACACAAATAAAACACTGGTGCGCATGCGCGTTTGGTTTGACGGAGGACCCGTGTTTAATAGAAAGAGGAAGAATATAAAAAAAAGGAAACAGAATAATCATCTGGTGATTTGAGAGAAGCAATTTGTCCCGCCCTTTTTTCAGAAGGCAAACATTTGTGTTTGTGGATTTTTATGCTTTTAGAAAAAACATCTTTTATTTATTTTCGTTCTAATTCTGACCCCTAACACACACACACACACACACACACACACACACACACTCGCTTTCATTTTGATTTCACTTGAAATCGACAATTTCTATCTACCCTCAAACAAATTTTGATGACGGTAGTTTATAATGATTTTTTTGTTTTTATAATTTTTTTTTTTTGACATCCTCTCATACCACATCTGGGGAAGTGCCTGCCCGAACACTCTTTCTTGCCTTGACAGAGTACAAAATCGACCTCAAAATCTTGTGAGTGAAGATCTTTTCTGTTCTTTACAGCATCTTTATCACAGGAGAGACGTTGCTAGTCTTTCTCTACTCTATCGTTATTTCCAAAGAAGGTACTCGACTGAGCTCCAATCTCAGGTTCATCATTGTAAGACATGAACTCGTTTTACTACCACAACCGAAAAGAACTTCCGTTTTTCTTTAGTGTCCAGCAGAATTTCTATGAACATATTCCCACGGAATTGCTTCTCTGCACACTACAATACGGTCGGTTTCAACTCCAATGTCAACAAATACTTGTCATAAACCATACCCATAAGTAATCAAACTTTGTTCATTCCGTTAATCATTTTCAATCCTCTCATAATATTCTTCATAATTCAACTGACAATCCATACATCTCGTTAAACTCTTATCCTCGAGTGGCTTTTGGCCTTGATACTAGATGAGTCATTAGTAAACAAGAAAGTTGTTTTTAGTCGATCTCCATCAGTCAGCTATATGGAAATCGTCTTCACTTTCGATGGAGCTATTTACTTCAATATGACGTAAACATAGAGGGAGGGGGATCTCCCACCTGGACTAGTAATTCGGTAGACCATAGTATCGGTGGTGGTGGTGTGTGTGGGGGAGGCAAGGAAACCGGCGACCAAAAGAGCAAAGTAGAAGAATCGAAGGAAGGGACAACTAATGTACCACCACCACCACCACCACCACCTCACAGAGCAACTCTGGGTTGACCGTTTGTTTCATTCAAGTTTATAAATCAAAAACGAAGTATAAACAACGGCTGCTTTTCCCAACAACTGCGCCACTTAAAACTCATCTGAAATAAACACATGGACATTGCACAGTAACAATTCTAGGCACAGTTGAAGTACGAGCGACTCTAAGCAAAGTTGTTTCTAACCGGAAACGGTGTCCGTTCGAAATTGTTTCCGATATTAAAAACTTCCTGTTTTGGTCAGTCGAATAGGTGTTATGTTTTCTCAGAAAATATAATGAAAGTTTTGTACTGAATTTTATTTTAAATAATTTATTGGCACTTCTGCTGTATATGTTTAGCAGCTGCCGATTTAGAAATCGAAATTGAAGAGTTCCATTTGTTTTCTTCCAAGTACCATTCACTCAGAATTCACCGGAAGCGGGTTACGTGCGTTAAACGAATTTCGGAAATGAACTTAAATGATATAAATCTTCGAGACATTGGGAATTTACTGAACAAAAAAAATTCAGTTTCAATCCCCCCACCCAATCAAAACTCCAACCAATCAAAACTTTTCAATTATAATAAAAAAAATCATTGTTGACTTTTCAGAAATTTTTAATTCATATAATTAAAAAAAAGTTAACTGTTATATTATACCTAAAAAGAAATCAGCGTTGCTTTTTTTATGTTTTAATTTATACAATAAAAAAAAAAAAAATCACTTCCGGTTGAATTATCTCCCCTTATTTTCAGAAAAAGGAAAGAAAATGTCCTGCTAAACATATACAGCAGAAGTGCCAATTTATTTGACAAAAATAAATAATAACAGTTAAAATTTTATTTTAAATAATTTATTTGACAAAAATAAATAATCACAGTTACAAAAATAAATAATCAGAGATTAGTTTTTTTACACAGGTTGATTTTCTTTCGAAAAATAAAATGCAATGTTTTTTGCTAATGAAATAATTTTGATTTGGAGGAGGGAAAATAATAAAATAGGTTGTTTTATTTTCTTTGGGGAAAAAAAAGAATGTTTCAGAAAGCATAGTACTGTCGGATCGCATATATCATATGGCCGAAGTAATTTATTTTTACTTGGCGACGCCAGAGAAACTCCTGCAGTACGATAGTATTCATTATCATATATAGAGTAAATACAGAAAAAATTAAACCAGAAAATTGAACTACAGAATACCAGAAAATACGGGTGGCACTTTTCCTGGCCCACAGCGGCTGGCAGCGCCAAATGGCTCAAGTGACTCAATCGCAGTCATTTAAAAATAAAGAATAGTCTTCAATATTAAAAATAAGCATATAATTGTCATTTTATTGCTCTCCCTCCCCCCGAATACATTTTTTAAAAATATATTTTATGTTATACTTAATCTTTTGCACTTTAAGTACAGCGCTGATATAATAACGTTATTATTTAGAAACCCATTATAAATTAACAAAAAAAACACGCATTATAAATTAAACACCCATTATAGATTAAGTATAACATAAAAGATATATTTGTGCAGAAAAGTTAATAGTCGAAAAATTAAAAAGAAAAAATAACAATAGCATTAACAAGACTTATACCAAACGCAGTAGAGTCTAATTATCTACTGACCTGTATATTGTATCGTGCTGAAACTTTCTAAGTGTTTTTTTTTATTTATATATGCTATCATTGTGATGTTTAATTTGTAATATATTTCTATTTTCTTTAAGAAATAAAAATATAAATGAAAATAACAAGTTAGTTTATGTATTAATGCGTCAAACATTTATTAAAAACAAATTGCAATGTTTTTTTTTTGCTTGTGGGAAACTTTTTTTGTATTTTGTTTTTTAAAGTTCCTTTTCAATTTTTATCAGAAAACAATAGTCAATATTTGGGAATAAACAAATTTTAGAATTTTTTGCATATAAATCTTTAATATTGAAGACTATTGTTTATTTTTGAATGACTGCGATTGAGTCACTTGAGCCATTACGTACTGCTGGCCGCTGCAGGCTGATGCGGGCCAGGAAAAGTGCTGCTGGCGGCCGGTGGAAAAGTAGAAAAAGAAAAATAAACCGAAAAAAAAATGTATTCATGGGGGGGGGGGGAAGACAATTATATGCTTATCTTTAATATTGAAGACTATTCTTTATTTTTAAATGACTGCGATTAAGTCATTTGAGCCATTTGGCGCTGCGGGCCGCTGTGGGCCAGGAAAAGTGCTGCCGGAAAATACAGAGAAAATTAAACTACAGAATACCGGAAGTTGTTATCTACAAAGTTTATTATCGGGTACGGATCGTGGCCTGACACCGTAGCAGCACCGCAGAAACTGCTCTTAGAGTCGCTCGTACTTCACCAATGCCCAATTCTGTTATCATTAATCTTATGTTAGTCAATGGTTAGAATAATGAATGGTCCAAGGTTTATAACTAATATTTTTTTTTTTACGATAATGAATGTTCGAAGGTTTTTGACTATTTTTTTCTAAAGATATTTTTGGTTTTACGTTTCTGAAATTTTTAGATGAGTATTACTAATTTAACTTATTTTGATTATTCTGACGACTATTCTCATCTTCATTGTTATATTCCCAATGTTTCGGCCTTATGAAGTCCTATCTCTTGGCATATAAGCACCTTGGGTCCAGTGGATGCCAATCAGCCACCTGAGAATGGGGCGACCAAACGATGTAGCATTGACTTGTCTACCCTCTACTATCCAAACAGTGCAGCTTGAAAGATCTTGCAGACTCCAATGCTTATACAAAGGACTGCGTAAAGAAGTGATGAACCTGTCGGATGATCACATGCTTCAAAGAAGAATAAGGCATTCAACACTTAAAATCAACCATCTTATTTTCATATTCGTTGATACAAGATCAAAGTAAGGAGAGTAGAAAGTAGACCTTAGGTTCGCTTCCATTTTTTTCGTCCTTTAGTTCTCGCATTTCATGAGCAATGTTTCTGACAAAGGGGGAATAATTGCTGTTTTCTGGGTTGGTTGTGTTTTAAGTGTGTGCTATGTGGAGATTTTCAATCCTCTCTTAATATCCATAATGATTCAACTGTCAATCCATCCCATAAACCCTTTCCTTGAGTAATGATGACTCAGATACTTTTTTCTTTATTACTATTTCTGGAAAATGAAGAGGTAATTGCGACTCTGATATGAAGGGGTGAGACAAACATGATCCCCCCCCCCTTTCGTATTATAAGCTTGGCTTGGTTATCTGAACGGAATGAGGTAGGTGTATTCTGCCATGTTGGTTTGCCAACACCATACTTTTTCAACCAGTGTGTCATGACATGATGGAGCACAGCCGGCACGACGTACGTCAGCACCTCCTGACTGAGGCTGAGAATAAGTACGCTAGGGGAGCTTTGCAAAGGTTTCCTTAGTTTTATATTTTGTTCTCTTAAAATGTTGTCAGAAAACATATATAGTCGCTTTTAACAGTAACAGCATATGTAAAAACGATACTGCGCATGTGCATTAATTTTGTTCAAAACTTATCATCATCATCATATTCGGTTTAACATTGGTTTTACATGCTTAAATTGACTTCCAAACTAACTTAACTCTGGCCAGGTCTTTACGTATCCCTCTTTCTCTTTAGTCCATCCTTATTACCTTCTTCCATGTTTTCCTGTGAACTGAACCTACTACATCAACTGTTCTACATCTACTAACTCAAAAACTCTTATCCATTCTTTCGACATGACTTATACTATTAAAGTCTCGTCTTCTGCATACATCTCCCTATACTGTCTAGATTTAATCTTCCTCTGAGATTATCAGAACTAAACCTGTCTTTAAGACTCATTACACATCCATCATATTCTCATATTATTTCTCTCCATACAACGCATGTCCTCAACCCTCACTGGCCGGGTTACACTTCCATATATTACCAGACTGCATTCACATGCCTAATAGACTATTTCCTTGTTCGACAGTTGTAATGCTCTGCTGGTTAGTAATGGTAGAAGTTCCCTGAACTTACTCTATCCACTCCTGGCTCTTGCAATCACACTAGTTCACTCTGTACTCTAATGGTATTACCAAGAGAACAAAACTTCTTGAAAACTTCAATAGCTTCACTATATATATATATATATATATATATATATATATATATATATATATATATATATACGAGGCCTGTCTAAAAGGTATCCGATCTTAGGCCATAAAAAATATTTTAAATACGTGATGGGGTTGGGACCCTACTCCCCTTCAAAGTAGGCCTCTTGTGCTTGCACACGCTTAGCTCACCGATCCATCCACTGTCGGAAACACCGCTGGAAGTCTTCTTTTGGAATGGTGTTCATCTCCACCATCGCGTTCCGCATTATCTCTTTTTTTTTGCTCTCTCTGAGCAGTCTGGGGCCTGCCAGAACACTGGCCATTCTTTGCTGATGTGCGACCATTTTTGAATCGGTTGAATCACTCCTTAAATTGTGTTACACCCATCGCATCTTCTCCAAACACCTGCGTAATCTAATGCGATGACGGAGATGAACACAATTCCAAAAGAAGACTTTTAGAAGCATGTCCGGCAGTGGGTGGATGGATGGGCTAAGTATATGCAAGCACAAGGGGCCTACTTTGATGGGGATTAGGGTCCCAACTCCGTCACGCATTTGAAATATTTTTCTGGCCTAAGGTCGGATACTTTTTATATAGGCCTCGTATATGCATATATATATATATATATATAGATATATATATTCTGTCAAACTTATACCTTTTTATAAAATCACTACACTGTAAAATTTATATTTCTCATAAAGTATATCAATTCTGGAATAAATGTTGGAAAAGTCATTCAAATTGTACGCTTAATTTTTTAATCACCAAAATTGGTTGGTTTGCAAAAAGTATTTTTTACTACCCCTTCGTCCATATCATAGATTTGGTTAAGCTCTCTGGTAATGGAGATAACTAGCTCCCACAATTCAAAATTCTTTGTAAAAGAACAGAGCACTCAGGTAACATAATTGCGAATATATACAAGCACTTATACATTTCCCTTACACGTGACCACTGGCTCAGTGGTTACGACACTCAACTGCTGAAAATGCGATTGGGTTTCAAATCACAGCTGGAAACACCTGCCCATTTTTAGCCACACTGAGGAGCCATAATACAGCTATCTGTGGATGAACGAAATATATATAATGTGAAAAGGAGAGCCATGGATTAAGTGGGTTTGAAGTCTGACTCCAAACTCACTTAATCCATGGCGCTTCTTTTCACATTATATATATTTCGTATATATATAGCTGTATCATGGCTCTTTTCTTTGTGAATGCGTCTTGTTGGTGATGACATGAAAAACGTGATTAAACATGACTACCATGAGCGAAAGGAAGAATTTGAGATTCCGAAGATTTATGGGAATCCAAATTGGCAGAAGTGAAGGTTATCAATGGAAGACCTGTGCTTGTTTATTGTTGCGAGATAAACAGAAAGCGACAAAGAATCTGGTTTTCTTTTCTGGAAAAAAAAAAATCCTTATCTCCGTCTTTCACACTTTGTTGGCATTTTCTGTGCAGGATGATGAAACTAATTCCGAGCAGAGATCTTATATAACAACGAGTGTACACCCTCTATCAAAAAATGATGGGAAATAAATTATGCTTTACCAGTGTTCGTACTAATATTCATGTTCATATAAAATAACGTCTGAATCGATGAAGTAAAAAAGAAATAAGAAAGAAAACGTCTCAAACTGCAAAGATTAAGAAAATTTTAAATAATAAAAAATAACAAGAGAAGAAACCGAAAATCGCATTTCACTTCCACTTTTGTATCCGCCCTATTTTGCTTTCAATCCGCTTATATCTGGTACATCTCTGCAATTGAATCACCTCTTATAAATTATCTTTATAAAAATAGGCAAGTCAGAATCAAATATTGATTTATCAGATTAATTGCTATTAATGACCAGCTCTGAAAATTCCGAGGAGATCGTTTGATATATTAGATATAAAGCTAAAATTTATTAAATCAATGCTGAACATTTTGTTAAAATTGGATAATTTTCTGATTTTTAGGTTTACTTTCGGCAGCCTTATAACTCTTGCTTCCCTTATTTTGTCTTTTATTCCTCACATTCGATGAGAGATGTTTCTAACAAAGAAGGAAGAATTGCTGTTTTCTGGGTCGGAATCTATCCATCTAACACTTATCGTTGGCTGGGTTTTGACCTTGAAGTGGTATTTTTTTTTTTTTAGTTCCTTACATCAAGTTGCTTCGTGGTTTGTCTGGAGCGATTTTCATAACAAAAAAAAAACAAAACACAAAGACATTAGTTGGTTATGCAAACCCTGAACAAACTAAATTATCGCCTAGGGCATCAATGTCTTGGGGCGTTATTTTTTATTTTTTATTTATTTTTTAACATAGTTCACCCCAAACAAGGCAGGACGCCACTGTAGACATAAGGGGCTACTGAGAAAAAAGGGAGAAGGTTTGAGGGGTCAGCCTAAATTGGGAGCTGCGCAGCAAGATGTCTGTTTACATTAGTTAGTTTTAAATTTCTGCATCGGGAAAACAGGGGGGCAGGGAGGGAGTTCCAGAGGCCAGCAGCACGAGGAAAAAAGCTATTGGAGTAGAAAGCTCTCTGGCATCTGGAGACCTCTACTATGAATGGATGGGATTTAGCTGATTGTCGAGGTGTGTCTAGTGAATTTACGTCGCGGGGGAACCAGAGTAGCCAGTTCATCGGAGCACAATCCATTGAAGTATGAACTCAGGACAAATTTGGATGAATAAAAATGAAAGGAAAAGTGATGAACGTTGAGATGGAGGGTCGGAATAAGAAGACAGAAATTGTTGGAGCTATTTTAATGCTTAACATTATCTTTTAAGGATTAGGATTATTCAAAAACAAGAATAAAACAAAACTATGAATAATGTTCAATTGACATGTCAAGCTTTTGTTTACTCAATGCAATAACAATACCTGGTTATCCGAATGGATTAAGTAATAGTCACAACATGAAAGTGATGTTATCATCAGTGTTTTTTTTTATTATTAATGAGTCACCGCTTATCAAGCCTAAAAGCCGTTTGAGTTAACGAGATGGAATGATTGTCAGTTGAATGATAAAGAATATTATGAGAGGATTGAAAATTAGGAATGGAATGAACAAAGTTTAATTACTTATGGGCGATGGTTTATGACAAGTATTTGTTCACATTGATTTGAAGTTAACAATAACATAACTGCAGAGAAGCAGTCTCATGGTAATGTGTTCCCAAGACGGGAAGTTTTTGGTAAGAAACTCTGTTCATGGAAATTCTGTTTGATATTAGACACACGAAGGAAAAAGGGAAAGTTTTTTTTCAGTTTTGGTAATAAAACGAGTTCTTGCTGGTTCCTTCTTCTATGAAAATAACGATAGAGCAGAGAAAGACTAGTAAAGTCTTTTCTTTGAGTGAGGTTTCAAGAGTTAGAGTATTGTACTGTTATCCCTTACTTCATTGTTTCTATCAACACTTTTAAAGGGGTGCACATCTAAACGCTTGCCTAGGGTACCAAATCCTCTTGCATGGGCCCTAGCTTTGTTTTCAAAAAGTAATTACCTTGTGCCCCTTCCATCTCATCATAAATTAGGGTAGATTCATGAGCCATTAAAGCCTACGCTGACAAGATTCCTGTACATTTATTTTCTGCCCCCGCCCCCGTTCCTTGCAATAAAAGTTTGAAAATATCAGGTGAAGTGGATTTTCCCTAATATTTTAAAAGTGTGATCTTTGACCTGAACTGATGCAACAGAATAACTACAACATGATTTGTTATCCCCCTGCCATTTTCTGGAAAAGGGCTGGCCGATGGCAAAGTAGGTGTTGAGAAAAAGTAGCCATTTTAAAAGGGTCTTCTTGCTCTTATTTATGGAGTGACAAACTGACAACTGTTTCTCTTAAAAGAAAACAGAACCCCCCCCCCCCCCCCCGGAAATCTTCAAAGATTCTTCCTCCATTATTTATTTTTTATTTATTTTCTAATCTTGAAACTATTAAAAATTGTTTCTCGTTTGGGTTTACCTTTTCTTTTAATAAAGAAAACAACTATTCGCCCATTGTTGCCACATCTGGCTGGTGCTCCAACCACTCTTGGATAGGGTTAAAAAAAGAGTCTCTAGATCCACGCTGTCTACCAAGCTCCAACCCCTGTTCCATCGCAGCAATGCTGCATTCCTGTTCTTGTTTTACAAATACTTCCACAGAATGTGCTCCGGTGAACCTACTGCACTTGTACCCACTCCCCAATGTAAATACCCCCCCCCCCCCCACGATCGATCAACCTGACTACTAACAAAATCCCACCCCTTCACTGTAGACGTCCCCAAATAGCAGAAAACTTTCTACTTTAATGGCTTCTCTCCTCGGACCACTTGTCTTTGGAATTATCTCCCTGCTCCCTGTTTTCCCGACTGTACCAATATTTAAAAATGTAAATGCTATGTGAACAAATATCTTGCTGCACAACTCCCCACTTAGGATTCCCCTCTAAATCTGTAAGTAGCCCCTTACGTCTCAGTGATAATATGCCTTGTTTCGTGTGAATAAAAGCAATATATATATATATATATATATATATATATATATATATATATATATATATATATATATATGCTTATACTAGTGTACAATCTCCATCAAAATGGCAGAAAAAAATATGCTTTGCCAGTGTTCGCATTAATATTCATATAAAATCACAGAATTACGTCATTAATTTAATTTTTCATGCATAAATTATTATCATTCTGATTAAATAAAAAAAAATTAACGATACGTATATTTTAGGTAGAGTGGAGGATTTCCTACTGAATTCATTTCAGATGACGGCGGTTGCCTGACTCACTATTTGCTTTCCAATGTAAGTCTTTCGAATTCTTTTTTATTTCAATAGGATCGTACTGAACTATTGTGAGTTGAAAAATAAAAAAAACGCGAGTCATTTTCTAAAGAAAAGAAACATCACAAAACAGATTTTGCTTTTTTTTTAATTTTCTTTCTCCAATTATTGAGAGATAGACATGAAAAAATGACGCCGGATGTTCAAACTATCAAAGACGTTAGCGGAAGTAAAAAATGAAATTGAAATTGAAATAGAACAATCGTCGCTCACTAAAAGAAATAAGAAAAAAAGAAAACTTCCCAAACTGGGATGTTTAAAAAAAGAAAAAATAAGAAATAAAAAACGTATAAATTGGTATAGCAAGCAGAAACGACAAAAAGAAAGAAAACATCTTATTATGCATTCTCCCTTAATCGATCAGACTTTTGTGTGACAGGACGGATATATATTTATAATAAAGAGCAATGTGTACTTATTTGTAGAGTAGAGGATGGATGGAATTAATCTAAAACGTTTTGGTTAGCTCTTTTTTTTTAAGTACAAACAAACAAAGCGCCACTCCTTTGGTAACAAACTGGACCTTTCCATTCTGGTTGGCCCACTTGGACCTGATGCTTGGCACATGTCGTTATTATCAAAGCGTAGTATCTGTTCCTGCCTAGTTTCTCTGTCGATCGCACTCCAGATATCAGCTCATATCTAATCTGCGGCACTACAGTCATGATTAACATCAGAAAATATCAAAGTTTTGATGCTTTGAACTTTAGAAACTTTTTGAACTTGCGGATTTATTTCAAGTGAAATTGGAAGACATTCCCGTTTTTTTTCTAATTTAATGTGGTCATTTGACAAATTTATACATCTTTCATGAAAAGGATATTCAAACAAATTCATTCACTATCCTAGTTTAGTGTCTGTGTTCCCTTCGTCAGGGGTTCGACGTTGTTCTGACGGTTTTTATACATCGTCTCCATCTGCTACTGTATACGGTCATGCCTGATGGTCTCTCTCTCTCTCTCTCATATATATATATATATATATATATATATATATATATATATATATATATATATATATATATATATATATATATATATATATAAATTTTTATTTATACAAACATTATTGGTTACATATGTGCATACATGTTTCGGTTGCACTTTTCCCAGAAAGTCAACCTCATCAGACCAAGAATTTCAGAGAACTTATAAACAGCTCTACTTGTTATTGAGCACTTTTTATAAACACTTTAGTTTCTACGGATTTACATTTACAGAAACTAATACAATACATGTACGATATATATATATATATATATATATATATATATATATATATATATATATATAGCTACCATATCGCAGAATGGTTCTTGGGTATAGTGTTTAGATATTATTATTATTATTATTATTATTATTATTATTATTATTATTATTATTATTATTATTATTTATTTATTTATGTACATATAAGTGAAATTGAACCTGAATTATTTCTACATTTGATTATTGGGGAAGTGGTCATTTGATCAGTACCACTGGAGAGCCATGAATTTTAAAACTGTCTTTTTTTTTAAATCTCTGAAACAGTTACATGGTAAACAGTTGATGATCACCGTTTAATATTTCACGCTCAAGTTAAGGTTCCCTACTTTTGTTTCACTGTTAGATATTTGTAATCCCCTTTTTTATTTGCGAATTTTCCAGCGGTGAGTCAGCTTATGAAAGTGCTAAGTCTGCGATGTTTTGGATTTAGTTAGTATCCCTGGGAATTTTAAACTGCATTTCCATTCTTTGTTTTAACTGACTCAAAGCTTCTTTAGACTATATATATATATATATATATATATATATATATATAAAATAAGGAAATAAGTTTTATTGAAGAAAAATATCACTGTAATTGTCTTTCTCAATTTATTTATTTTTGTTAATTTCCCCTTTCACAGCTCCGGCCTCCACCACATTACAAACAGCCTTATATATAAAATACCTACATAAATTTATTTTTGTAAAAATAAGATTTCAAAACAAAATCCTATATCTTTTAATAATTTCTCCATTTTCGTTTTTTTTTTGGGGGGGGGGGGAGGGGGGATGAGCATGCGGCTGGCCCTTCCATCAGAAATGAAAGTCTGACATCTCTGATTTAAATCACATTTCTTCATATGAATGTAGTTAAATACTTGGAATCAATTGTGGATTGGGCACTCCAGTTATGTTGGAAGCTGAAAAGAATGGGTTTAGCATGATCCCTAATCTGACATCACTTAAACCTCCCATATCTTTCCAAACATAAACAACGGTCATATTTTAAAATTGGATTGGTCTCAGAATAATGTTTCTAGATTGAAAAGATAAAAAAATCAATTTCAATTTCAAAGTGTGTTCAATACATCAGATAGGATGTCGTGCTAAACCTTTTCCTTTTAGCTGTAAGGATAACTGGGAGGTCAAATATACGGTTGGTCCAATACTTAAGGATTTTTTGAAACTGAACCAAAAGAATGCCAGAACCATGAATAAAACAGTAAAATGGTTACATACATTTACAAAAGGATTTAAAAGGGGTACATCAATGGTCACCCATTAGTGGGTATAGCGTAGGGCGGAAAGATAATTATAATAAGTAGTATCTATTTAGTTACAAAAAGGATCGGTAATTGATATACAAAGTAGAATAACTTAAAGAAACACATTTGGTACTTTTCAATTCGTTGCTTATAAGATCTGTTGACCAGCATGAAAACCTGACCCATTTTGCTAAGATGTTTGGAGTCGGCACCGTCTAGCTGTTTATTTTAAGACGTTTTAAAAGGAATCCACTTTTAAAAGTGTTTATGGGAAAGATTTGTTTTGTTTCAAATCATTTGATCGGCTGCAAGTCTAAAAGGATCTTAGTTAGACACATAAAAGCAACGTACTCCCTCGGCTCCATTGGTCTTTCCTTTGAAAGGTTGGATTTCTTTCTTCAGATAATGGAATCAAATCACGGCTAATGTTATCAATCATCGATTAATTAATTTATTTTCAAAATTTTCGATTAAAATTATGCAGTTATTATGTACGTTTAGCAATATACGTACCACTGACCCGTTGGGTCACAGCCACTACCTCTTCCACTTTGATTTCATTCGAAAATTCATAAGAAGCTGTGACATATCTGCTGAGAAATTCTTCTTGCATAGCTAAAAATAATAAGCCGAGTAGTTAAACTCTCTTAAATAAATTAATACAGAAAAATTTCAAAACGTCTGATTGGTTTAGAATTAATAATTAGTTATTATTTCATATAGGCCCCATCAAAGGATTAATTGTGGCCATGCTCACAACGTTTCGGCCGTTCTATCCTCTGGCCTTCATCAGGTGCCCTGTATCGAACTCGGGAACCGTCTGTCTAAACTCTCGAACCCAATCTCTTTATTGTCACAGGGATACCACGCTCGGATTCCATTTGTGGCTCTGGAACACACTCGTTAATTCTCTGTTGCTTTTAATTCTGCTGCTGCTACTGCTGCTGCTGCTTATCGTCGTATTGCTGCTGTCGCTGAATGTTACATTCAATACCTTCGCTCAGGATTGAACCTAGCACCTCCAGATAACTTGCAACTTTCGAACCAACGGCTTAGATCACACGGCCATGTGTCACAAGGATGATGATGATGATGATGATTTATTTCGTCAAAGATAACATTCAGTTATGTAGTTTTGCGTCTGTTTAAAATACAAGTAGTGACACTTACAACATAAAAACCCCAGAAATTTATTTAAGAAATTAAATGCGTTAATTAAATTTACATTTTCTGTTTAATGTTTAATTTGGTACTAACATACTAAAAATAACTATGAAAAAAAAAATGGGAGGGGAACTTACAGTGTATGTGACTATAGTAAAAATTAGAAAAAAAAATTAAAACTGGTATTAAAGTCTACGTTTTGGAACAGCTAGTATATATATATGTATATATAAGTTAGGTATCTGCATATATTTATGTATTTGTATGTACAGGATTCACTCCTAAACTAATAAACCAATCATTATGAATTGTAGAACACAGCTGCTAGGCGTAAGGATTTTAGTTATCCATATAAAAGCAAAGTACTCCTCTGGCCCCAGTGGTCTATATTTAATTTGATTAGATTTAGTTATCCATATAAAAGCAAAGTATTCCTCTGGCCCCAGTGGTCTATATTTAATTTGATTAGATTTAGTTATCCATATAAAAGCAAAGTACTCCTCTGGCTCCAGTGGTCTATATTTAATTTGATTAGATTTAGTTATCCATATAAAAGCAAAGTACTCCTCTGACCCCAGTGGTCTATATTTAATTTGATTAGATTTAGTTATCCATATAAAAGCAAAGTACTCCTCTGACTCCAGTGGTCTATATTTAATTTGATTAGATTTAGTTATCCATATAAAAGCAAAGTACTCCTCTGGCCCCAGTGGTCTATATTTAATTTGATTAGATTTAGTTATCCATATGAAAGCAAAGTACTCCTCTGGCCCCAATGGTCTATATTTAATTTGATTAGATTTAGTTATCCATATAAAAGCAAAGTACTCCTCTGGCTCCAGTGGTCTATATTTAATTTGATTAGATTTAGTTATCCATATAAAAGCAAAGTACTCCTCTGGTCCCAGTGGTCTATATTTAATTTGATTAGATTTAGTTATCCATATAAAAGCAAAGTACTCCTCTGGCCTCAGTGGTCTATATTTAATTTGATTAGATTTAGTTATCCATATAAAAGCAAAGTACTCCTCTGGCCCCAGTGGTCTATATTTAATTTGCCTAGATTTAGTTATCCATATGAAAGCAAAGTACTCCTCTGGCCCCAATGGTCTATATTTAATTTGATTAGATTTAGTTATCCATAGAAAAGCAAAGTACTTCTCTGGCCCCAGTGGTCTATATTTAATTTGATTAGATTTAGTTATCCATATAAAAGCAAAGTACTCCTCTGGCCCTAGTGGTCTATATTTAATTTGATTAGATTTAGTTATCCATATAAAAGCAAAGTACTCCTCTGGCCCCAGCGGTCTATATTTAATTTGATCAGATTTAGTTTTATGCAAAGAGAACAAAAAGGGTGTGGAAGCCCTTCATAAAAATTCAGATGCATCCGATTTTTCTGAAATTTTAACAGTAGGTATTCCCTAGATTTCCGTTTCTTTTGAGTATTTTAAAGGGATTTTAGGGGACATAATATGGGCACAACCTCCATTTTGAAAATTCAACGATTTAAGATTTGCATTAAATTTGATCGCTAGTCATAGAATCAATTAAGAAGAAATTGAATTTTAGGGAATATTGCTTAACACCACTCAAGCTTAAGCCTTAAATTTGAGACATTTTCTAGAATCAAAATCATGTAATGGATTTTGATCAAAATTGGAATAGGAGTAAGGGATATAAAGTAGTGCAAAGCTGTTCTGTTCGGGGAATCAATTATATCCGTTCTGGGATGGGTATTCTTCTAGTATATATATATATATATATATATATATATATATATATATATATATATATATATGGGAGGGGAACTTACGATATATGTGACTATAGTCAAAATTAGAAAAAAGTTAGTACTGATATTAAACTCTGGATCAAATTTAATGCAAATCTGAAATCTATAGTCATTAGACATCAATTAATTAATATTCCCTGAAATTCAATTTCTTCTTAACACCCCTTAAGCTTAAGCCTTAAATTTGAGATAGGGGTAAGGGATATAAAGTGGTGCAAAACTGTTCTGTTTTAGGGGAATCAATTATATCCGTTCTGGGACGGGTATTCTTCTAGTATATATATATATATATATATATATATATATATATATATATAATTAACTTGTTACAAATATCCAGGGGGTATGAATCCGAAGGAAGTTGAAGCCGGGTTTATGAGAGTGCTCAATGAAAATTCAGAGCAAAATATATATTTTTTGATTTTATTCCATTAGTTGCGACAAGACTGTTTTGTCGCAACTAATGGAATAAAATCAAAATATATATATATATATATATATATATATATATATATATATATATATATATGATAGGGAGTTGATGACATCTTGCAATAAAGTATTTTAGTGTATACTGTGAGTATGTTTCGAGTTAAAAGAAAGTGTTGAACTTTGTTTTAAATCTTATGCTTCTATCATCTTAGTTACCTCGCCCCCCCCCCAAGAAAAAAATCTCTTTGATTCTCCTTTCTGCTGTATGCGATGAAACCTAAGATAGACATTGCTTGTGACCATTTTGAAGCCAAAAACAGCAGGAATCTGATTTGCATTCCTTCCTCAGAACACATGATCATTAAACCCTGTGCATTCTTGTTTTTATATTCCTAGAGACTCGTAAGAGACTTGACCAAACCTCTTATATCCTTGAGAAACATCGGAACCAATTTATCCCTGAACAGGACAAAATTCTGTATAGATTCCCGAGTTCAACATAAAGATTCCCAAGTTCAACATAAAGATTCCCAAGTTCACCAAGATGCACCTGACGGTCATCGTCTGAAACGTTGTGAATATAACAACCCAGATGAATGATTCAAATAATGCATATGAAGTAACATTATTTACACCTTTCAAACGGTTATCCTCTTTATGCGCGTTATATTCATAAAGTTTCGATGGTTATAATAATCTCAAGCATTCTTCAGATATCTTCACTAATCATCAAAAACTTTCCAGGAATTTTTTTCTGTTCAAAATCTAATAAGGATATTTTTGGATTTTTCGTAATTGGATAAGCACCTAAGAGGTGTGGATCTCCAGCTTATGCCTCATTTTATGCCAATCTGAAGAGGCAGGGGGTCATTAATATCAAATTTCATGTTTCTAGATCTAATAGACACAAAAGTAGTTAGCAGACAGACATACAGCCAAACATATGTTTCTTGTATTATATATCTCATTAAATAAAATAGACATAAGGTCTATCTTATTTGAACATTCTTTTGAGAATAAAAAATGATTGACAGACGCACGCACGCACACACACACACACACACACATATATATATATATATATATATATATATATATATTACACAAACCTGAACTCTTATATTTGGTAGGAAAGAAATCTATATGGTAAAAGATAATAGTGTTGGATTGTTTTCATTTGAAGACATATGTCTTCTTACTCTCCAAGAAAAAAACGGATTTGGTAAATTGGTCTCTTTGGAATTTGATCTTTTGGAATGGATTTGAAATTGGATCAATTTCATTGTCAGGATTAGCAGCCAAATGCAAAAACTTCTAGTCATTCGTAGTCTCTACTTATCGCTCTTGTATTCTTACAGGGTGTGTTTGGAAAGGGGCAAAGAATTTGGGATATTCTTAACATTCTTTGAGGAAAGAAATTTAAAAAATCTACATAACATAAGGATAAAAAGGAACCACAGAAATACATTATTTCAGCAAAAAGAAAATGGAAATCCCTAGTTAAAAAAAAAAGGAAATTTTCAAATGAATAAATGGTTTGTATCGATCTGTCATAAAAAAAAATAACTTGCACTTCATTTTGAAAAGAAATAGGATTTTCGTTGTGTTTATCCATTCTATAGGGTTCACTTAGTGAGAAAAGATAGTTTATAGTAATTCAATGGATAATTATATGAATATTTTAGTAATATGTCTGCATAAATAGAGTGCAAACATTGGAGAAGCATTATTTTTTCCATCATTTTCGACAGAAGGTGTACACTAGTTTTTAAATAAAATTATTTAATGTTTGTATTCATTTATACAAGAACGCAACCACAGTAAGCAGACTAAAAGTCTTTGAGAGGTTGGCTTCTTACACATTGGAGAGATGCAAATCCCAGTCGATAAGATTCTACACATATTACAGAAACAAGAATGGGAACAAGAGAGAAGAAAAGTTGCTATGTCCCTTGTTTATACAAAAGGCATGCATAAAACAGGGGTTCCCTAGCAGGAATTAAAAATAATGTATTTACTCCCTAAAGACTGAACTGGCTACTACAGGGGCCGAGGGGCCTGTTGTATGAAACTTCATACATGGTCTCATTGTCTTGAGTACTGTTGTCATATTTGGGCTGGTGAATCTCTGCCCCATTTGAGGGTTTTTGATAAGGTGCAGAAAAGTATCTATAATTTGATTGGCCCTACCCTTTCTTCTTCTCTACACCCTCTCTCTCTCTTACAGATGTGATGTTGCTAGTCTCAGTATTTTCTATAAATATTATTATGGCATCTGTTCTTCAGAATTATGTGATCTATTCCCTGCTTCTTTTGTTTCAGCTCGTTTGACTCGTTGGTCTAGTGGTCTCCATCAATTCGTTGTTTTGATACCTCATTGTAATACAGCTTCCTATTTCAGTAGCTTTTTTCCAAGAACCGCAGGCTTGTTGAACTCTCTTCCTGCTGACTGTTTTCCTCCTACCTATAACCTTGGTCTTTTCAAGACTAAGACCAATAGGAATCGCCTGTCTTTCCGATAATCATATTTGTTCTTGTTAGCTCCTTACATCAAGTGGCTTCATGCCTTGTCTGGAGCGATTTCCATAAAAAAGTCCCAAGGATATCTTGAATTTATTTTTATCCTATAATCAGTATTGGATTCGTACACCTGAATTGTAAGCAATATGAAAGCTCTTAAAGAAAACCTTTGTAACTGAAACAAAGAAACATGATAAAACTATCCGTCCCTATCCGGCGTTGCCCGGGAGTTATCTGTGTCCCTGTGTCTATTCTACCAAAGGTTATTTTATTTGCTTAAAGCTAAATCGCCTAATTAATGCAGACATTTTCTTTTTTATTGTATAAGTAATAATTTTGAAAAGTAACAAGAACATAAGGCAGCCGTGAAAACTCTATCTGACAATGTAAAGATGGGCCACAGTCTTATCTGGGCCACAGTCTTATCTGGGCCACAGTCTTATCTGGGTCTTACTTCTCCATATTGTATGAAGTATTCCTGTAGTATTGCCATAGAATGTTCATAACTAAAAAAATATTTATCTGATCGGGCTGAAATTTTTCATGGTGGTTAGTGTTATTAAAGAGCATCAGATCCACACATCAAATACATTTATACGTTTGAAATAACCAGAAGTTGAAATTTCGTCATATTTTTAACCATGACCGAACAGTTCAAGGTCAAGATCATATAATATACTACAAAATGGGCCAAGTCGGGTTAGGGTCAAGTAATGAGTCTCTACAATGAATAAAACCGAAGTAATCGCCAAAGTATGACTTTCACCTTTTCTGTGAGTTGACCTTTGACCTAGACATCCAAAAATTAAATCGGTTCTAAGTTCGACCATGACCGATATTTGGACTAAATTTGGTGACGATTGGTCAAGTGATGTAGACGCTAGGCTGTACACCAACACACATAGTAACACACTCGACTGAAGACATAATCTCTGCCTTGGCGGATGTAATAAGAGTCAATCAAATTGTCTTCTGTCTGTAAAGAAATGGTTCCCGCGAGAAAACGTTCCGTGGGATGAAATAAGATTTATATTTCTTTTTGGTTTTCTTTTTCTATGTCTCTCTGAAGTTCGCTTGACGTAGAAGTAAAAAATCAAGACGGTTAAGTAATGGATTTTATCTAAACTTACCAAGTCCTAGTTTCTTAAAGAAACCATTTGATGCCTTCTCTTCCCAGAAGTTCTCTCTCTCTCTCTCTCATATATATATATATATATATATATATATATATATATATATATATATATATATTAGTAATGCCCCCCCCCCCTTAAGATAAATAAATCTTAATTGTCGAGCACTGTCTGAAATTATAAAAATCTGAGGTTGTTAAGCTATGAAAGCAAAGCTTACACACCCACATGTTTAAGCACTCTTTGATCTTGGAACGTTTGAACTTTGGCACAGACTTTAAATGTATCTTAATTTCAGTAATGTCTGTGGTGATTTCTGTTGGCCTAATCGATTGGGGTGTAGGATCGTGATTCTATTCTGAATCTACGAACTGTGTTCGAACCCGTCTGACCGCCTGAAACCACCACTTCCTGCACTGATGAGGACGTAAGTCCGAAACAACGTTGTCTGTAGGTAAATACACTTGGAATATTTTTTTCATTCAATATTATAGTATATATATATATATATATATATATATATATATATATATATATATACACTAAGGATTCCTTAAGAGTATTCTAATTCTGTAAACGTTTGTTGCCTGAATTAGATCTCGGCAGGAAGTACTGTTGCATGAAATATATACTAAGTGGAAAAAAACGAAAGTGCTCTTTCATCATCCCGTGTATCAAGATGCTGACAGCTTTTCTCGGAGTTTAAACTCTGTAAGTATTTTATTTAAGGATGCTGCAATTTCTTCACGGCTGCTATTTGATAATAATGCGTGTCAAATAGAACATCGTAGTCGTTCCCGGTTTTATGCGTAAAAGCCGTTAACTCTTCTAGCTAATTAAGCAAAAGGCATTATGATAACCAAAACGGTTCTTTTCTTTGCCTGTCTCTCTTTTTTCCAATGGTCGGGAAGGAGAAAATAACTTGTGTTTTATTGCGAGGGATGTTTGGAAAGAACAGATGCGGAGGAAGAGAAGATAAACATGTGATACAATGTTGATAAACACGATAAACATAATTCCAAAGGGACGCTCTTTTGTTACTCGCAGACAAGGGATATTGTCAGCATCTTTATCAATTCCACTTAACAATTGCACTTGCTTTACCCGGCCACAAGATTACAAAAGCTTTGCACGGCTATTCTAAAACAAATCGTACAACGTCTGAATCCATTTAATCTAAAGATTCCTAACCGGGGTCCATATGGATCCCTGAGAGTTCACAGAAGCTTTAAGGGAGCCTCACGAAAAAGAAAATGCATCTTGGAGGTCTGTGGTTTGTTGTAAGGGGTTAATATGGAAATCTGTTGAATATAAATAATAATATCTATACCAATTATCTTGTAACTATATAATAATAATAGTATAAAAAGACTATGTAATATAGATGAACGCTGCTTTCTTTGGTTAATATATATTGCAGACCTCGGCTGCCAGACATACGATTACAACATATGTGGCACTCAATCCTCGCTATTTCGGAGCTCAAGTCGGACAATATTTTTTATCTGTTTTCATGCTTTGTATGACATTTATAACATTTTTATACGTTATAAATGTATTTTTATCTACATAAACACATTGTGCATATGCTAATATTAATTTATTACTAATATTTGATTTTTTTAAATGGAAATCGCTCCAGACAAGGCATGAAGCCACTTGATCTAAAGAGCTAACAAATATGATTATCACAAAGATGCCTATTGACCTGAGTCTTGAAAAGACCAAGTTTATAGGTAGGAGGAAAACAGTCAGCAGGAAGAGAGTTCAACAAGCCTGCGGTTTTTGGAAAGAGGCTACTGGAATAGGAAGCTGTATTACAATGAGGTATCAAAACAACGAATTGATGGAGACCACTAGACTAATAAGTCAAACGAGCTGAAACAAAAGAAGCAGGGAATAGATCACATAATTCTGAAGAACACATTTATAGAAAAGACTATGGCATATTACTGAGATTAGCAACATTACGTCTGAGAGAGAGGGTGCAGAGAAGAAGAATAGGACCAATCAAATTACAGATACGTTTCTGCACCTTATCAAGAACCCTCATTTGCATATATCATTTTTAATCTCTGTCTCATTTATGGGGACCACAGTTGATAAAATAGCTCTCAGAGGGTTCACAAACAAAATAAGGCTTGGAACTTTTGGTCATATTGATTTTCAAGTCACATCCAAGTTAGGAGGAGTGCATGAGTGTGCTAATGGATACGAACTCAGACTATGGAATCAACTGAGTTCAAATTCAACTGGATCTATTGCATTCACTTATACAGTACTGTGCATATGTTACTAATAAATTCTTATTAATAGTTTTGAAATTATCAACAATTGTATTTAATGTTATGAATATAACTAAATTGATTCATTGTTAGTTTTTACTAACCTAGAAACAAATATTTGATTGAAATAAATATATATATATATACGTATACAGGGTTCTACAAGCAAAATAAGGTTGGGAACTCCTGATCTCATCTAGCAATACCTATGTGAAAAAGGAATAATCGAATTGCTAACAAAAAAGAAAACCATAAAATTCTAAAATAAAAGATAAACTAATATTTTATAAATACAAAGAACGAAACAGTTTCTCCTTCTCTCATAACCCTCTTTCATGGAAACAAAATTGAAGCTTTTGTTTGTAAAGAAAAAAAAACATGTCAACACTTATCAAAGCTAAAAAGCCACTCAAGGTCAAGGGTTAATGAGATGGATAAGTTGACAGTTGAATGATGATGAATAGTGAGAGAAGATTGAAAATCTCCTCATAAAATTCACTAAAAAAAAAACAGCCGACCCAGAAAACAGCAATTCACCCTCCTTTGTCAGAAAAATAAGATATGCTACATAACTTAATGGTTAAAAAAAACAAAAAAACATTAATCCTAAGTTTTGGTGGATTTTGAGCAAAATCAGAAGAACCATCTATGGCCAGTTATTAATCATGGAGAAGAAAAACCACCTGTTATTAACCCATATCTTCGAGTGGTTCTTATCCTTGATAAAAGATGACTCATCAGTCAAAAAAAAAAAGGCCACAAAGTTTGAAGTTATTTGCAGTCATTTTGGAGCATTTCTACTCCCTGGGTGACAAAGCAGTGTTTGCCTGAAAAATCTGACAGTCAGGTATCAGTGTTCATAGTCGTATGAAAACTTCATGAAAAATTTAGTTAAAACTTAATGAAGTAACCTTTAGAAAATCAGAAGAATTGCAGACAGTAAAAAAATAAACGTGTAAGTCATTTCCAATTAACAACGGAACAGATTACATAAAATCTGCACCCACTTAGGTTAGGGTTAGGGTTAGTGTTAGATTAGGGTTAGGTTAGGGTTATTTTAAGATTAGTTTAAGGTTAGGCTAGGGTTAGGGTTAGGGTTACTTTAGGGTTGCTTTAGTGTTAGATTAGGGTTAGGTTAGGGTTACTTTAGTGTTAGATTAGGGTTAGGTTAGGGTTACTTTAGTGTTAGATTAGAGTTAGGTTAGGGTTACTTTAGTGTTAGATTAGGGTTAGGTTAGGGTTATTTTAAGATTAGTTTAGGGTTAGGGTTAGGTTCGCATTATCTTAGGGTTAGGTTAGACTTAGTTTAGGGGTAGGTTAGACTTCGTTTAGGGTTAGGCTTAGTTATGAGTTAACTTCGGATTAAAGTTAAAAAAAAGAAAGTAGATTTGTTTTTGTGCATTTCAAAAGCTGCACCAGTACCAATATTTGTATAGCTCCGTCAGCTAACTCTCTTTAAAGCAAAATCTAAAAAAAACTCATTTAGTCAGAAATAATATTATTAATGGCTACAAGCTTGAATTGAATTTGAATTAAATGATTTATGAGAATTAAGGCTTTATCTGACACTTTGAAAGCCGTACAAAAATAATACGAATGGTTTAACTTTATCAATATTTATTTATTTTTTTTATTTCTCACCCAGTTTTTTATTTTTTAAAATTTCTTCTATATATTGAGAATTTGGAAAATCTCACAGAATATATAATAGTAGTATACAGATCAAAGGTAACATGAAATTATTGATTAAAAAATACCCAAAGAAGTAGAATAAATAAATAAATAATGGTTGGCCTATTGTCGTCTACACCATTGAAATGTTTTTAATTCTATATTTTTTAGATGAGTCCTCGTATCTCAAAAAGAGGCGATGTCTGTCGGTAGGTAAAGCTTCAGTTTGAAATTATTTGGTCAGAGTTCAGGGAACTTTTGCGATTACTAACCAGCAGAGCGTTACAAAGAGTCTATCAGACATGTGCATGCATTGTGATGATGTATGGAATGATGTAAGGAAACCTGGCTAGTGAAGGTTTAGGAGATGCATTGCACGGAGAGAAAAGAAAGGATAGGACAATTATATGATAAATGTATAATGTGAGTCTTAAAGACAGGCTCAGATCGGATGACCTGGAGAAATATTAAATTTAGACAGAATAGGTAGACGTGTGCAAAACAGAAGATTTCGTCTCGTCGCATTGAAAGAATGGATGAGAGTTTTTGGGTTCGTAGATGTCGAACAGTTTTGTAGGGTCAGTTGGCAGGAAGACATGGAAGGAAGTGATAAGGATCGAGTTGAGAGAAAGAGGCACAGATAAAGACCTGCTTAGAGGTGTTTTGGTTTGAAAGTCAATTTCTGAAAGCCGTCCAACACATGCCAGCATGTTAAACGGTCGTTAAACTGAATATGATGAATATATCTATAAGAGGTTCTGTCTGTCCATTGATCGATTTATCACGATTAAGTTTGAAATTGAATTTATTTTCGTCTGTCACAGTTAAGTTTGAAATAGCATTTTCAACAGTAAATTTGCATATTTAATAAACGTAGTTGAAGAATATCCGTTCTTATTAAATATTGTAAAAATCTTTTCAGAGCTAGGAATCCCAAAAATTTAGCACAAAGGAACGAATCTTTGACCATGCTAAAAAGTCTGGTTAAATTACTAAAAATAGAATCTGGGGTTTTGGGACATTGAATTAGATCCTCCTCCAAAACCCCAAAGTGTCGCCCAGAGGTCAAATTCTTTGTTAAAACGAAATCCTCCTCAACTGGTTTTATTTCACTTCTTCTTCTTATAATTGTACATTCATTCGGCTTCTTTTTTTCTTAAAAAAAAATTTTTTTTTAACATGTTTCACCCCAAACAAGGCAGGCCGCCACTGTAAACATAAAGGGTTACTCAAGATTTGGGTGTGGGTTTTGGGTGTCACCCCAAGTTTGGAGCAGTGTAGCGAGATGACTGTTTACATTAGTTTTACACCTCTGCATGTCGGTACGGTCGGGGAAACAGGGAGCATGGAGGCAGTTCCAGAGGCCAGCAGCACGAGGAAAGAAGCTATTGGAGTAGAAGGCTCTCCAGCATCTTGGAACCTCCACAGTGAATAGATGGGATTTTGCTGATTGTCGAGTTGGTCTAGTGAATTTATGTCGAGGAGGCACCAGAGTAGCCAGTTCATCGGAGCACAATCCATTGAAGTATTTGTAAAACAAGCACAACGATACAACATTGTGGCGATGGGACAGGGGCTGGAGCTTGGTTGACAGTGAGGGACCGTTTAGGTTGGCGACTTTTTTTTGGACTTTGCCCATGATCTCTTTCATGGAGATAGAATAATTTCAAAAGTTAGTTTTGATTTGACTTTTGAATAACGCATATGAAAATTTATCAGATCCTGCCAGCGAAAATCAAGACAATGTCTTCACCGGTAAATGTCCTTTTCCTATTTTCATTAAAGGCATATCCATTTCCAGGTTTTTATTCTGTTTTACGCATATTTATATTCCTTTTATGGACTTATTGTTTTTTCGGGGCTTTCGCTTTATCTTCCTATAACTTTGAAAACCAACCTTGAATTCATAATTCTACCTCCACTGGTTATTGTTCTTTCATTCATTCTGCTATATTTAAAAAAGAAATTCTCCTAAATAAATTAAGTAAGAATAATTTTTTTTTATTTTAACTTTTAAAGTTCTCGTTTTTTGTTGCCTTTAATTGTCTAGTGTTGCATATCGTCTCGTAAACGGAGCCCATTTGTTGGCAAGGGAAGCCAATGGAAAACACAGGAGAAAATGATAACGATGGATTTGAGAGAAAAAGAAATGAATAAAAACTTGGCCAGAGATAGGTTAGTTTGAAAGTTAATTTCTAAAAACCATCCGATGCATGGCAGCATGTAAAACTCGTTAATGATGATGATGGTGGTGGTGGTTATGATAATGATAGCATTTCATATTTTCGCTTTTCAGAGTGAAATATTTTCAGTGTTATGAACAAAACCACAGAATCTTTTAAAGCGACAAACTACGAGTATTAACAGATGATTGTTTTTTAATTGCATATCTTAAAACGGTCCATATTGTACACTTAAAATGGGTCATTCAGAATTTTATTCTTTGAATTAAAAACGTAATTTTCAAAATTTTTTGTTTCCACTGCCAAAAATGTCACATTTCATCAGTATGCCACATCATTAAATCAGTTTTTTTTACATACTGTGATCTTTCTATATATATATATATATATATATACTCTACGATCGCCTGACACGGTGACCCAGGCAACCCTTAGCCAAACTTTCTTCTTTCAAGGCTAAAGTAATAAACTGATTTCAACCAGCACATCGCCCCCCCCCCTCTGCCCCTCCTAAAAACTCTATAAACTGCTACTACGACTACTGCACATTCTTTTTTGCCTTCTCACTTTTTTGATTTTTCTTTACTTACAAACCGACCGTAGCTTGCAGGCAAATCAAATTTATGCTTGCATGTTTTTTTCTTCATCCTGAGGAAGTCTTACAACAAAGACGAAGCGTTGGTGAATACATAAATGATATATATATATATATATATATATATATATGGAAAAGGAAAAAGGAAAGCCAAAAAAAAAAAAATATATTTATATATATATATATATAATTATAAATATTTGTTTTTACCTACATACATATACATTTCATCCTTTCAGGAATCGTCAGTGTAGAGATAATTATTCATACCGGTCACAGGACATGCACCCCGGAACACGAGTCATGTTTATAACTTCCGACGCTCTATCCCACATGACCACTATAACCCACCTGATAAATCATCGAGAGAATAATCCTATTTACAGGCAGACGCCATCAAGAGTGTTCGACTGCTGAAGGAACATGCATTAGAGCTATGATGACGGCTGTGTTAATGCTACTCACTACAGTGCCAAGCCTAGATTTTGGGGGCGACAAATAATTATAAATATTTGTACACGTTTCATCATTTCGGGAATCGTCAGTATAGAGATGATTATTCATACCGGTCACAGGACACGAACCCCGGAACACGAGTCATGTTTATAACTCAAATTCCGACGCTTTAGTCCACACGGCTACTATAAACAACCCGATAAATCAGCGAGAGATTAATCCTATTTAAATATATATATTAATTTAGTGTCACCTTTCTCTCTTGTTCAGGCGTTAGACGTTTTTAACATTTTGTAAGCTCACTCTTTAGTCTTCACGGTTCAGTGAGTAAACTGTCTCCAAACTCCACTCTGTACGTTCTTGCCCAATCACTTGCTTCCAAGTTTTCCTTGGCTAGCCAACCTTCCTGCAATTCAAGACTTCCATGATTCTACAACGGTTTATCCAGGAGGTTGAACGATGCACAGAGCCATACCAGCACAACCGATTTGTCCTTAGGATAACATCTATGCTGGTTTTCAGCCAATCTTGCATCCTAATGTATCAAGTTCGGTTAAATTTCACATTGACAGATCCATGATCCAGTCAGGCAAGAGAGGGCTGATAGTACTACTGCCACATCTGGGGAGGTGCCGCTCAGAGCACTTTTTCTTGCCTTGACACAGTACAAAACAATCTTTGCCATCTAGTGGGGGACGATCTCTTCTCTTCCAGAAGAGACGTTGCTATTCTGCCTCTACTTTATCGCCATTTCCATGGTAGATGCTTGACTGAGTTTCAAGCTTTGGTTTCCCCTGTAAAATATTCACAGCAAGAATTTGACTGGCTACCACCACTACAAAGAACAGCCCTTTCTTTCTCTATGCATTTAAAACCAAACATAGTTTCCATGAACAGAGTTTCTTTCCAAGAACCTCCCATCTATGGAGCACATTGACGCAAGACTGCTTCCCTTTAGACTGCAACATGATCGACTTCAAGTCAAATGTCAACACCCACCTGTCGAACTGCCCTCATAAGTAATGAAATTCTGTCCTTTCCGTCCATCGTTTTCAATCCTCTCATAGTATTGTTTAGCATCCAACTGACAATCCCACTGACCTTTACCTTTGAGTGGCTTTTGGCCTTGGTAAGTGGTAACTCATTAGTCTAAAAAGTAACTACTTTTTTTGCTTTCGATTAAAATTAGCTTTTACAGTGAAATTCCAGATTTGAATTTTTGAAAAGTTTTCTAGTTTAATTTCTTAATTTAAAAGAAATTGGATTTATCACTTTTCCGTTTGAAATCTTAATTTCTAGACGAACGACTGAATATTCTTTTTTTCTGCAGCCTAAAAATGTAATCATTTTAAAAGATACGGAACAACAGATTAGGAGATTGGAAAATTATAGCCGGATTAAGGAAATTATCAAGTGAAGACGTTTTAATGAGTTTTGAAGAAAAATAAAACCGAGTATTCTTCATATGCGATCACTCATCATGCATTTTTAGTGGTGAAGATGCTATTTCTAACTTTATCGTAACAGACCAACACATGGATAGAGTCTATTACGGAAATGTTCAGACGCATCATAATTAAGCATAACCAACCCACGAAATTGCACTTTTATACATAAACATGGCAGAGCAAGGAAAATACTCTTTCATACATAAGCATGACAGAGCAATGAAAATACTATTTCATACTTAAGCATGACAGAGAAATGAAAATACAATTTCATACTTAAGCATGACAGAGCAAGGAAAATACTTTTTCATACTTAAGTATGACAGAGCAAGGAAAATACTCTTTCATACATAAGCATGATAGAGCGAGGAAAATACTCTTTCATACATAAGCATGACAGAGCGAGGCAAATACTATTTCATATATAAGCATGACAGAGCAAGGTAAAATACTCTTTCAAACATAAGCATGATAGAGCAAGGAAATACTCTTTCATACATAAGCATGATAGAGCAAGGAAATACTAT
The DNA here is from genome assembly GCA_963556195.1 of Sepiola atlantica. Lineage (NCBI taxonomy): Eukaryota > Metazoa > Mollusca > Cephalopoda > Sepiida > Sepiolidae > Sepiola > Sepiola atlantica. The sequence continues at coordinate 44,515,162 of OY744537.1, forward strand.
TTCATACATAAGCATGACAGAGCGAGGAAAATACTATTTCATACATAAGCATGACAGAGCAAGGAAAATACTCTTTCATACATAAGCATGACAGAGCAAGGAAAATACTCTTTCGTACATAAGCATGATAGAGCGAGGCAAATACTATTTCATATATAAGCATGACAGAGCGAGAAAAATACTATTTCATATATAAGCATGACAGAGCAAGGTAAAATACTCTTTCAAACATAAGCATGATAGAGCAAAGAAAAATACTCTTTCATACATAAGCATGATAGAGCGAGGAAAATACTCTTTCATACATAAGCATGATAGAGCAAGGAAAATACTCTTTCATACATAAGCATGATAGAGCGAGGACAATACTATTTCATATATAAGCATGGTAGAGCAAGGAAAATACTCTTTCATACATAAGCATGATAGAGCGAGGAAAATACTCTTTCATACATAAGCATGATAGAGCAAGGAAAATACTCTTTCATACATAAGCATGATAGAGCGAGGAAAATACTCTTTCATACATAAGCATGATAGAGCGAGGAAAATACTCTTTCATACATAAGCATGATAGAGCAAGGAAAATACTCTTTCATACATAAGCATGATAGAGCGAGGAAAATACTCTTTCATACATAAGCATGATAGAACAAGGAAAATACTCTTTCATACATAAGCATGATAGAGCAAGGAAAATACTATTTCATATATAAGCATGACAGAGCAAGGAAAATACTCTTTCATACATAAGCATGATAGAGCAAGGAAATACTATTTCATACATAAGCATGACAGAGCAAGGAAAATACTCTTTCATACATAAGCATGATAGAGCAAGGAAAATACTATTTCATATATAAGCATGACAGAGCAAGGAAAATACTCTTTCATACATAAGCATGATAGAGCAAGGAAATACTATTTCATACATAAGCATGACAGAGCGAGGAAAATACTCTTTCATACATAAGCATGACAGAGCAAGGAAAATACTCTTTCATACATAAGCATGAGAGAGCGAGGAAAATACTCTTTCATACATAAGCATGAGAGAGCGAGGAAAATACTCTTTCATACATAAGCATGACAGAGCAAGGAAAATACTATTTCATACATAAGCATGACAGAGCAAGGAAAATATTCTTTCATACATAAACATGACAGAGCAAGGAAAACACTCTTTCATATATAAGCATGCCAGTATTTTCCGTGCTCTGTCATGCTTAAGTATGAAAGAGTATTTTCATTTCTCTCTTTCATACTTAGGTATAACTGAGCCTCTTACAGTGTGTCAAAGATGCACGGGTGCATCTAAAATAGGAAATACAGATATCAATCTGCGCATCTAGAAATGGAAAGTCTTATACAAACTGAAGTTTCACAGACGACAGAAAATAAAACCTTTCACAGAGATTCAAACAGAGATGCTTCGAAATAAACTTGGCTATTTAAAAACAGCAGGAATTGTTAGAATAAATAATAATTGTGAAATACTTTTTCTTTGCTTAACAGAAGAATTTTATCTGTACTTGAGAAATAAACAACAATCACTCAGTTATGATCAAAAGATTTTGTTATACAGGGTGCCCCCCCCCCCCCTGAATTCCCCCATGGAATCATTAATCAAATTCCCAATCCTTTCTGCAGTACAACCGTATTTGGTGCGAATAAACTTATATATATAATATATATATTATATCTATCTCTCTCTCTCTCTCTCTCTCTCTCTCTCTATATATATATATATATATATATATATATAATTTCCACAATCAGACAACGATGCAGATAATACAAACCATGAAAGCCACAGACCGGAAGCCCTAGACTCTAGTTTTGCCTCTTTTGGTGGTTCTTCAGTAGTACACATCTGAACTCGGGATGCAAGGCGAGTATTCTGCTACCTGGTCCATCGCACCACATACAAGAAAGTCTATTAGATAACACTGATCATGCAAACTGCGACTCGGATTTCGAATCCTGAGGTCGGATGTGTCCTACTGAAGAGTTCAAAGGAGGCCGAAACTCGAGTCTAGGGCTTCTGGTCTGTGGCCTTCATGGTTGCTGTGGGCTGCGGTGTTATATAAATATATATGTACACTAGTAAGCAATGAATGAGGGCCCATGTATGAACTCATGCTCCCAGGTTTGAATCTCATATTACTATGTTTATTCTTGTTTTTAATTTCTATGATTTTTATTTTATTTTCTGAGACACTAGAGTAAAACATTGTCTTTTCTGTTTATTGATGCTTGGCGTGGATGTTGACCCCACATTTTTATTGCAAAAACCCCTAATATAAAATTAATATCACCATTGGATTCCCCATGAAATATTCTGATAAAGGTTGCATCTAATCTTAATATAGAGCTTTGCTTTCAAATGCATCATATTTATATCAAATGACCACGTATGCCGATGAAACTTAATAAGAATATGATTTTCGTCATTTTATTTTTGATGGAGAATGGGAAATTTGTTTGCTTGTTCCCTATAGAAAACAGTTATATAAAAAATGTTTTCAAGGGATTCAATGCAATTATTTTTAACATTTATCATGCAATAGATTTCGAGAAATCTAGAAATATTCATTGTCCTGTTCATTCTTGATGTTTTCAAGCTAAAACAATTGTAACTGCTTCTAAGAAATGAGATAGCGAATACAGCAAAACAAAAACAAAAAAAAATGAAAGAACGCTGCTGCTAATAGCAGGTTTTAACTTAAGGAAACATTTTAAAAAGAAAACCTCTTTTTTCTCTATTGATCTATCACGCGTTTGTACATGTGATAATATTTGTTTTAGGTTAGCAATATTTTATTTTCAAAAAGTGGTTAAGCGAACTATTCAAACTCCAGTATTAATTGCAAATTTGTCTTACTTCGTTACAAAACCTACACTACTACTACTACTACAAATATGCTGTCTGTGTTCTTTATATGTAAGTATATTTCTAAACGATTTAAAACAATGTTAGAATGTTAGGTTCATTGAAATACAACGTTCTTGGATTTTCAGATCCGTAATATATATATTAGGTTCAGTCAAAATCGTTACTTTGATCCATCATAGTGACAAGAATGCATGAGTTGTAGAATATTTTATGCAATCTAATGGTTCTATTTATTCTTTATGACAGTGAACAAAAGATCTTAATAATTATGGATGAATATTATAGTATATTTGGCACCCAAGCGACACCAGATATATATATATATATATGAGAGAGAATATTATTAAACGTTTTTGTGTAGCTTTCTTGTCATAAATATATTTTGTGTTTCATTCTCAAGAGAAATCATTAGGCTAATGGGCCTGATGATTTCGCTCAAGAATAAAGCACAAACGTTTTTGTGTAGCTTTCTTGTCATAGTTGTATTATAAAAATATACTTAAGTTCTATGCTAATATTGAGCACTGTTCATGTAAATACTGAAAAAGGTATATTTCATATTAAAATAATATATTAGGTATATAAGTGTGTATATATATATGAAATAATAATAATAATAATAATAATAATAATAATATATATATATATATATATATATATATATATATATATATATAGGCAGCATCTTCTCTTGCAGGCAAGTATTGTTGAATATAAGAGACAACTCATATCTAGATTTCCTTTGGTAGATCCTTTCAATAATTCGGACTATTGAAAGGATCTACCAAAGGATATCTAGACATGAGTTTGTCTCTTATATTCAACAATATATATATATATATATATATATATATTTGGAGACACCTTTTGTGATACAATATTTTATTAAAAATCATTTAAATGTTGTTGTTTTTTTACTTTTGTTTTATCATTCGAAATTAATAAGAAACTCTTCTTCAGATAAAGAAAACTAAGCTATTGCTTTTAACTTGATTCAGACTCTGAAAAAGAATGTTTTATCATTCGAAATTAATAAGAAAAAAGTAAAAAACAAAAACAAAAAACGTTTAAATCATTTTTAATAAAATATTGCATCTCAAAACGTGGTCTCCAAAGACATTTGTTTGTCTATTTTCAATTTCCTAAATATCTAAGGATGCTTTTAAGAACTTTCATTTTATTATATATATATATATATATATATATATATATATATATCACTGAAAAGCTGTTATACAGCGAAACAGTCTCTATGTGGATGACTATATAAAACTCCCTTTCTTTGGTAGAGCTTATTTGTAAGGATATCGCCAACTGCCATTAGTTTTGAGGCATAGTTTTTACCCAATGAGCTAATTCAAGCTCGGGGCACTTGACAATGTTTACATTGAAATATCACTTTCATGCGACACTGGCTGAATGTTAGCGCAGGGGTAAAGGTGTCGATCATCAGCTTGACGGTTGAGTTTCAATCCGGTTTGATGCACTAACTGCACTGAAGAGCTGTGATACAGCGAAACAGTCTGTATGGGGATGATATATATATATATATATATATATCATACATACATGGTTATTAACACACAGATTACTGAAGCTAATCGATGATGAGCCTGGTCAGTTCTTAATGGATGCCTGTACCTTGGAGCTCTAGCGACATATTAGTCAGATTATAACTGTCACAATGAAACAAATCCAGATGGAAAATCCAGTGCAGACCCTGCTTCAGAAAAAATATATATATATATATATATATATATATATATATATATATATATATATATATATATATATGTAAAGTCCGGACACAGAATAATTGGATATTTACATTTATTTTAAATTATTTATTTTAAAACAAAATTCAATATTTGAAACTAATTTTTATGCCGCCATAGATGTGGAGTGGTCTCCTTGTTCACCAGACCTTAGTTCGCTTGACGTTTTTTTTTCTTGGGTATGCTAAAAGAGAATGTGCATTCAGCAAAAGTCACGTATCCAATACATTTAATTCAAAGAATAAGGGTCTGGATGTGCCAAAATTGACGGCAATGTGAATTTATGGCATCGAGTTCATGAATGTTTTACGAAATACGTCAATATTTGCATTGTAAGTGATGGAAATCATGTTGAAGATGTTATTTGAATAAAAACTTGTATTTCTAATTGTGTGTCCAAACATTACAGACACTCTGTGTACATACACACACACACACATGAAGAAAGCAGCAGAGAAAATAAATACTTGAAATATAGGATTTGTCTGTTTTTTAACTGCATGCTGAGAGAAGTCAGGGTAGAAAGAGGAGGATGGTGGTGGTGGTTCCAAGATGTTTAAAAGATAAGGAAGAATTTTCTGAAGACTTTAACGCAGGAGTTTTAGCTGTGAAGGGGCATGTTTTGAGAAAATTGTTTTCATGCAAAACCATTCAGAAACAAAATAAAACAAATAAAAAATAATAAAAGGAAAATGTTTGGAAGCAGGTTCTTAGATGCGACCTTGCATCTTTATCCTATGCTTCGTCCGTCCGTCCGTCCGTCCGTCCGTCCGTCGATCTGTCGAAATTCAATTTGGCACGCCATTTCTATTGTGAAATGTGCAGATGCAATGGATCCGTTTTATTTTAGATGCGTCCAAGCATCTCTGTAAGAGGCTCTGTCCGTCGGCCGGTTGATCTGTCTCAGTTCAGTTGGAAATATTATTTTTAGACTGGGATCTTAGTATAATTGTGAATTGTTAGGGTAAAGAAAAAACTCTGGGTCAACGTAATTGCAGAGGCTTAAAGTTGATGGATCAGCTCCTGAAAGTGGTTGCGAGAATACTCGAGCAGCAAACTAAACATAGATGAAATGCAGTTTCGTTTAATGCCGGTGCGAGCTACGATTGATGCTATAATTATCCTGAGTCTAAAAGACGGGCTTAGATCTGATGACCTCAGAGGAAAATTTAATCTGGACAGTATAGGGAGATGTGTTCAGAACACGAGTCTTCGTTGGTTTGGTCACATTGAAAGAATGGATGAGAATGCTTCGGTTACTAGATATAGAAAAGTTGAGGTAGCAGGCGAAGGCTAAGGAAAACATGGAAAAAAGTGATAAGGATGCATTTAAGAGAATATATATATATATATATATATATATATATATATATATATATATATATATATATATTGTCCTATATGACAGATAGGTATATATAGTGAAGATAGTACTGAGTTTAGTTTTTGCATTATCGAGGTATCCTCCTTCCTAAACTTTCTCTTGATTGTACCAAAGGTACTTTAGTGCTTTCATTTCCATGTAAACCCGTTCTTATATAAATGTATACATTTTAAAGATTTCAAAGTATGAGTGATAGAACTTGGCTAGTTCTGCTTGGGGAGTCAGAGCATTTTGACTGTATTGTCTTTAAATCCCCGAAACAGTCGCTCTGGTAGTCAACTGACGAGCCCTCACTACTCTAACTAATTAATACTACGGAAACACTAAAAATATTTTTGTATACTTTTATATTTTTTATTTTTCCCCTTTTTTTCCCCCTTTTGTAATCAATTTAGTTTTATGTTGTGTTTATGTCTACATTGTTTTTTCTGTCTTACATAACATGTATATATAGTGAAGATAGTACTATCTAACTTGGTCAGAAATAGGTAAGTTTAGAAGTCAATTTCTAAAAGCCGTCCAACACATGTCAGCATGACAGACCCACGAAAATGATAAATGGGAATATAATAATGATGATAAGATGCACCCAAACATCTCTACAAGAGGCTCGGTCTGTCCTGCTGTTGGTCTGTCTGTGCTGTTAGTCTGTCTGTCCTTCTGTTGGTCTGTCTGTGCTGTTGATCTGTCTGTGCTGTTGGTCTGTCTGTCCTTCTGTTGGTCTGTCCTGCTGTTGGTCTGTCTGTGCTGTTGGTCTGTTTGTCTGTCCTTCTGTTGGTCTGTCTGTGCTGTTGGTCTGTCTGTGCTGTTGGTCTGTCTGTCCTTCTGTTGGTCTGTCTGTGCTGTTGGTCTGTTTGTCTGTCATTCTGTTGGTCTGTCTGCGCTGTTGGTCTGTTTGTCTGTCCTTCTGTTGGTCTGTCTGTGCCGCTTACATTTGAAATCTGTTTTGCTGCTAAACGTGCAGCTTGAATGGACACTTCTTAAGAATACACGTTTTTGTATTTTGGAAATTTTATTTTTCGAAAATTTTGAGAATCTGTAGCCCCACCCTCTCCAATGCGCTCCCCGATTTCCTTTAGATTAACTGTTATTTGGGGGATCAGCTTGAAGAAAACCCAATTTTTGGCTGGTAAGGGGTGGGGGGGATTTCATCTTCATCTCCTTGTTTACCCTGCATCAGCCAAGGGTGTAACATGTCAGGGAAAAACAAATTTATGGGTCGATGCTTTTAAACAAACAAAAAAAAAACTGAGCCCCCCCCCCCGCCCCCTCCCTCTAAAAAAAAAAACTCTCGAAGTTGATGGGGAGAAACGGCTCCTTAAAGGAATGTAGGATGCCAAATTTGAAAGACCACACCGAAACAATTGAAGACCTCTTACTCGAGGTCTCAAGTTCAAACGGGACACACACCTAGTACAGTTGGGTGGGTGGTAAGTGGCAGGTCGATGAGGTAAGGAGGATAGAGAAAAATGAGAAACAAAAAAAAACAGTTGATAAAAAAGTAAAATATCGAGTAAGGGTGGGGCTATGGTGAATAATTGATGTTTGTTTTCTCCTCTCCTGTTTACTTTGCTACTCTAGTTGGCTGAAACAGAAATTATCCCCCCCCCCCGGTCCTGGTAGCTTTCACCACGAAAATCTCTTTTATTGATTTAAATAAAGGCATCTTTGTTATATTTTGTCACTCTCTTTTAGTTAAAGTTCAATGATTGCAATCATATATATATATAAATTCCCGAAACAGTTTTTCATGATCCCTTAAATAATTTTAGAAACAAACTAATATAATAACTGTAAACACTAAATTGACTTACATGAGTGATTTTCCACTGAACGACTTGGGACTTAAGGTTTTTTAAATTTTTATTTTTTAAAAATTATTTTTAAAATTTTTTTATTTTATTTTATTTTTTTTTATAGTTTTAATTGTTGAGAAACTTCCGAGACTAATATATATATATATATATATATATATATATATATAGGGCGTAGGATCATGATTCCCTTCTGAATCTGCAAACTGCGTTCGAACCCTTCTGACCGCCTGAAAGTGCCACTTCCTGCACTGATGAGGACGTAAGTCCGAAACAATGTTGTCTGTAGGTAAATACACTTTAATATTTAATAAAAGTATTCATAGTAATGGTCCCTTTTAAAATCAATAAATCTTCATTGAAATTATAAAAATCTGAGGTTGTTAAGCTATGAAAGCAAAGCTTATACACCCAAGTGTTGAATCATTCTTTGATCTCAGAACGTTTGAACCCTGTCGCTGGCTTTAAATGTATCTTAATTTCAGTACTGTCTGTGGCGATTTCAGTTGGCCTAATGGATTGGGACGTAGGATCGTGACTCTCTTCTGAATCTACGAACTGCGTTTGAACCCGTCTGACCACCTGAAACCGCCACTTCCTGCACTGATGAGAAAGTAAGTATGAAACGACGTTGTCTGTAGGTAAATACACTTTGCATATTTTTTATTATTTATATATATATATATATATATATATATATATATATATATATATATATATGTATATATATATATATATATATATATATGTATGTATATATTTATGTATATGCATATATAAATTATAAATATTAGTTTATTTACATACGTATAGTTTCATCCTTTCGGGAATCGTCAGTGTAGATAATTATTGATTCCAATCGCAGGATTTGAAACCCTGAAACACGAGTCCTTAACTCAAATTCCGATGCCGAATAATTTTTTTTTTTATATCATGTTGATATATATATATATCAACAAGAAAATCAACCTTATTATTCTCATAACGAATTATTGGGAAATTAAATATAGAAGTTGATTTAAAGGGAAATAATTTCAGAAATAAAGAATCGCCCAAGACTTATTACACGTATTTCGGAGAATTTATTTTTACACAAGGCTCTTAACCTGTTTTAACAAATATTTGCCCGTGGTTCTTATGACTGCTGATAACGAATTAAACTGTTAATATCTTTTCGAAAATTCAATGTTCAACTCTTCAAGTTCTCTCCTAGAATCTTTACCAAAATGAATTTATTCTTTTGTGCATATTCTTTGTTTATAAAACACTTTTAGCTACAAAAACAAAATCGCTCTAAAACTTTAAAAACTTTTGATGAGGGCACATGGTCGTCTGTTTAAGAGCCTTGTGCCAAAATAAATCTCCAAAATACGTGTGGACGATTCTTTGTTTCTTTCTGTAACTTATTTTAAATATGATTTAAATCTATTTAAAAAGAGATATATAATTGTAATTATACAAAGTTAGGCATGTTTATACATTTGTATGCATAGGATTCACTCCTAAACTAATTAATCGATCTTTATGTATTTTTTTACACATCACCTAGGCGTAAGGGGGCGTAATATGTGCTATATTTTGTTTAATTTACTTTCATGGAAAAATGGAAGCCCTTGTGAAATTTGAGATACTTCTAATTTATGTGAAATGTTAACAATAAGTATTAGACGTTAATTAATAAATATTCCCCAAATTTTCATTTCTTGGGAGTGGCTTAATAGGTTTTTAGGGTACATAATATTAATACAACCTCCCATTTCAAAATTCAATCAGTATATCAGATTTTCATTGAATTTGATCCATAGTCATTAGGCACCAAGTAAGCAAGATTCTCTGAATTTCAATTTCTTTGTAAGACCTTTTAAATTTAAACCTTAAATTTTAGAATTTATAGAATCAAAACCATGTAATCGATTTTGATCAAAATTGGAATAAGGATTCTAGACATAAGGGTTAATATCATTATATCTTGATTTTAATCTCCACTAGAAGACACTATAGAAAAACCTACGTGTTGTAAAGTTCCTCACAAGGTGTACTTTCTTTGCCCATTCTAAGGAGGATTTCTTATTCGCAACCCGAGGTAATAGATAGAGATAAAACTTTTGAACTCCTCCAGAAAACCTACGTGGGAGTGCACTCATCAGGGTGGAAACGGCGATACAATAACGCAACCAGAAAACAAAAAGCGTAATAAAAGTTTTCTGAAGTGTTTCATTTCTTCTCGCATTAATCCACGTTCTTATCACCAATAAAGATGTGCTAAATATTGGTAAGTACGTTTACTAATAGAGATATTAACTAGTAATATAGTGCTGAGATGGGAAAACAGGAAACGTTGCAGACAAGGGTCATAAAGGGGTGAAGCGGTTGAGACTGCTAAATCTTGAGAATCAGAAGTTGATGAAGTGGCCAAATCTAATGTCAGACATGACCAACAAAGATGATGGCAGTCGAAGGATCGTCCGTCTTGGTGGAAGCCTTAGTTAAGACGAAACTTATTACAAATGGTCGTACAAACCGATAATAATCAAGCAATATGTTTAAAACATCAATAATTCTCTCCCTTTCTCTCTTCCCATTTTTGACTTGTGACTGATGGCTGAATAAGTTCTTTATTCTTCTAAGAACGTGTTGGTTGAATTATATTAAGAAAGTGTGGCAGATGGCTTTTCTTTCAGCTTAAGGAATTAACCTTGGTCCTTGGAGGAAAATAACACACACACACACGCATGCATGCATGGTGTCAGCCAGTAATGGAGTGGATTAGAATATTAATGTTTAAATGCCTTTTTGTAACTAAATGATTACATCTGGTCTTCGGGATGAGGCTCCTACGCCTATGAAACAGATGTAATGATGGCTGTTGTGTCTTATGACATGTCGAACCTTGTGAAATTATTTTATGCCGAATATGACATGTTCTGAATATGAATGCTTTGAAGATTCCCTTTTTAGGCATATATTTTATAAATTCTTTATTCTTTAAACGATATATTTTTTTCGAACCCATAGATGAGATCTTGACAGGTACTACCACTTTGAGTCAGTTTCCATTACTCTCAGCTCCATTCTAAGGGGTGGCACCAGACTATCCAAATCTCCCAAATTGGGGTCTCACTACCAGATGTTGTTTAAGCTTATATCCATGGGGTCATGTGCCATGATGCATATAATTTTCTCATATCACTTGTGTAGCCATTAGTGTGAATGTGAGCGAATGCATACTTATGCGATTTGAAGATGGCTTTCCGGTCTCTTGTACTTTACCTAAGGCGATCCATTCTAAATATTTCTGTGATCGTGTTCTTCTTTTTATAATTATTATAATTACAAATGAACACTTGGTACTCCTATCAAAATAAACGAAGTTGTGAGATAAGTAATTCTGCTTTGCTTTTTCAACACAGCTGGTCTTCATATTTCTGGCAGATACAAGAGATCAGTCTGGAAAGCCTCCAGCCATTTAAACCGAAAGTAAAAAGTAGCCTTATTCAGGCATCAGTGCCTAATCGCATTTGAACGAATACGCTAGAGACCTCACACGCATATTCAAACATTTTTTAATTTTCATTTTTTAAAACTTAGTTTACCCCAAACAAGACAAGTTGCCACTGTAGACGTAAGGGGCTACTGAAAATTAGGGTGAAAGTTTAGGGAGGGGGGGGTTCATCCTAAATTGGGAGCTGTGCAGCGAGATGCTTGTTCACATTAGTTTTAAACTTCTGCATGTCGTTACGGTCGGGGAAACATGGAGCAGAGGGGGAGTTCCGGAGGTCGGCAGCTCGAGGAAAGAAGCTATTGAAGTAGAAGGCTCTGCGGCATCTGGGACCTCCACAGTGAATAGATGGGATCTAGCTGATTGTCGGGTTAGTCGAGGGTGCACCAGAGCAGCAAGTTCAATGGAATGTGCTTCGAATAAGTACTTGTAAAACAAGCACAAGGATGCAACATTACGGCAATGGGACAGAAGCTGAAGCTTGGCGTATCAGATTAGCGACTCTTTTTTAGACCTTGTCTAAGAGGGAGAGACTAGTGGATAGTGCATCAGCCCAGATGTGACAACAATACTCCATGCATGGGAGGATGGTGGCTTTGTAGAGATATAGTATACAGTCAGGTGCGAGAAGTTTTCTAGCATGGTAGGAGGACCCCACTTTTTCTGCAGCAGCCTTGGCAGTGTCTTCTATGTATTTGTTGCATACCTTCAATTTTACAATTTAGAATATTTGTCTCCCTATTCGGGCATGTTTGACACAAGACTTATTTGAATGTTGGCTGTCTGGTGCCTTGCAATGTCCTGAGTATGTACAGTCTGGAAAATTGGTATGGCTATACTGAAGATGTCTTCTAGTCATATCTATTACTAATGGAGATTTGTATCCGTCTGTTTGAATCCAAAACTATACTATTATTACTTCTATTCATTGTACTATTGCACTATTTTTTAATTCTATGTCACGGTGGCTAAGTGCTTAACGACGCAGACTGAGGAACTGGGGGTGCCGGATTCGAATCCAGTTTGTTCCACAGAAACACTTTCATCAAAACTCATACCTGACCAGTTCACGAGTGAACAATTCACCATATTAATATTGCTCCATTCAAGCAACATTTCCATATAGAATATTGACGCCTGTTATGCGGATAGGTGTCAATTTGATTGTATAGTCATGGTCACGGAAAAGGTGAAATTCACACTTTTGGTGATAACTTTGGTTCTATTCATCATAGAGATTCACTACTTGGCCCATATTGTAGCCAATGAAGTCCTACGTTTTATATAACCTTAACCTTTGACATCGAAAAGGTCAGTTACGGTTTAATTTTTACAAAATTTCACCTTCCGATTTTTGCAAATCTGATGTATGGATCTGATGCTATTTTCAGCCCAATCAGATAATTTTCTTTTAGTTATCAATGTTTCCATGGCATAACTTCAGGAATACTTAATACAATATGGAGAAGTAAGGCCCGTATAAGACTTTTGCCCATCTTGACGTTGTCAGGCGGAGGTATGCAGTATCATAACTGATTTATGTTCTTTTTCTTTATAAAAAAGCAAAAACTTGATGCTAGACATTAGTTTATTTTTTAAAATAATTTTATAAATAAAATATAATTGTTTGGATAAAAGTTTTTCTGAAATTTTCAAGTTTTAAGTTATTGTTTTAGTGCAATGATAGTTATCCCGTGAGTAAAAAATAAACAAATGAATAAATAAATATAACTAAACAAAAAAATTTAAAAAGATGACCTACTAAAACTATAATGAGCATTTGGTGTCCGTAACCAAACCTTGGGATATTCTTTACAAGGAATCAAACCAATATAAATATTTATATAGAGTTACTTTGTTGTGTGTGTGATGACGTTATTCAGCTTATTGTGCATTGGATTTCTTTGTGACTGAGCGCTCCACATATGAATGGTCTTGTGCCAAATTAAGCAAAATAAATATTTTGTTTTTCTTTCAGTTGTTCAGTTATTTTTTTATTTACTGGCATCTTTTTTGCTTATGACCTCGTTTCGCCTTCAGGAACTGAAGCAGAAGCGATTCAAGATGGATTTATAAAATTCATGTTGATCTTGGAATCCAATTCAGTCTTCTGACCTTACGAGCATGATCAAAAACACATTTGAGCCTCGTTCTTGAAAAGATTGGCACCGTTTACCATAAATAATGATAAAAAATGAATCCCCGCCGCATCCAAATCTTCTCACAAGAAAAAAAAAATAAAGAAAAAATATCATCAACCCTAAGTACATTTCTAGTTTTATTAGTCAGTACTAATGGCCTAAAACAAGAAGAGTGACTAATAAATAAGTTTACTATTTAATTTATATTTAGTTAAAAAGACTAATTAGCATAAAAAAGGACTCACACCTAGCCAGAGGTGCTGGAGACACTTTTATAACATCATGCATTGTCATTTGAACTCACATCTCATATTTTCAAAAGTTCCTCAATCAGGTGTGCGTGTGTGTGTGGGGGGTACCTGCTTCTCACTTACAAGTTTTTTTTTCCTTTTGACTAATTTTTACTAACCAGCAGAGCGTTGCCACTGTTGACCAAAGGAGGAGTCTCTCAGGCATGTGTATGCAGTGAGATAATGTATGGAAGTGAAACTTGGTCAATGAGGGTTGAGGACATGCATTGCATGGAGAGAAATAGTATGAAAAGGATACAATGGATATGAAACGTTAGTCTTAAAGATCGGCTTAGTTCTGATAACCTCAGAGGAAGATTATATCTGGACAGTATAAGGAGATGTGTGCAGAACGGGAGACTTCAATTTCAATGGTATGGCCACGTTGAAATAATGGATGAGAGTTCTTTGGTTAGTAAATGTAGAACAGTTGAGATAGCAGCTCTAGTTCACAGGGGAAGGCCAAGAAAAACATGGGAGAAAGTGATAAGAATGGACTTGAGAGAAAGAGGGATAAATAAAGACCTATAGAGATAGGTAAGTTTGGAAATCAATTTCTTAAAGCTGTCAAACACATGCCAGCATGTAAAACTGATGTTCACTGAATATGATGATGATGATGAGGAGTCAAAATTTATCAAGGAAAAAGTCATTCGAGGATAAGGATTAATGAGATAGATAGATTGTCAGTTAAATGATGAAGAGTATCATGAGAGGATTGAAAATGATGAATGGAATAAAGAAAATTTGATTACTTAAAACAGCTTATGACAAGTATTTGTTGACATTAGATTTGAAGACAACCATTTTGTAGCCTGCAGGGACGTAATTCCATGGTAATGTGTTCCACAGATGGGAAGTTCTTGGAAAGAAACCCTGTTCATGGAAATTCTGTTTGATGTTCTTTGCAGTTTTGATAAGAAGTCGGGTTCTTTCTGTAAATGTCTTATAAGAAGCAACCAGAGATTTAAGCTCAGTTGAGCACCTTTCATAGAAATAGCAATAAATGGAGTAGAAAAAAAAAACTAGCAGCGTCTTTTTTTGCAAGAAAGGGGCTGTATAAAACCCTTACTAAATTTCGAAGTCGATTTTGTACTCTTTCAATGCAAGAAAGAATGCTCTGAGTGGCACCTTTCAATTTTTGACGTATCTGACTTTTATATAGGTAAAGAATTGCATCAGGAGTCGGGTACTTTCTGGAGCAGTTGAATGATCGAACCATTTTCCAGCAACATTAGTAACAGATTTGATGTAAGTCTACCACTTTAGATCTGGAAGGAAAGTCACTCCTAGGAGCTTAAAAAATTAGTTTCGTATTTACAGATCTTAGGTTAACTCAAGATGAACCATTTTTATTTCGTATTTTTTCCCCTCTTCATGTGTCAATATTTAAAAAAATAGTCAATTAATCATCACTTTTAACTTCACTATATTATAAAATCCAAAATTTGCCATTCCGAAGAATACAGGTGTATAAGCAGAACTAGCGGTACATACCCCCCCCCCCCCGGAATTGATTGTTTAAGCAACGCCCTTGAGACAGTATATTTTTTTACTCTATTGCTACAAACGTTGCAGGGAGTGGGGATTATATAGAGTCGCTTTTAGCAATAACAACATATTAAACCCTTCCAGTTACACTCCTTATGCTTTAAATTGGTCCAAATTGAAATTTTGTTGAACTTCTACTCTTTGGAAAATTACTTTGTCTAATTTGAAAAAAATCTTGTATTCTTTAGAAAATAGCATTTATTAAATAAATTATAAAACACCTTTATTATAATTGGACAATCTGCTGATTTTTTGGGATTAAAAAAAAAACCCCCAAAACACGCATTAGTTTGTTTACAGAGAGTAGTCTAGATTTGGGGTGTCATAGGCCCTTAGCGCCAACACTGTACCCTTTATTTGTACCTGGTACGCCATTCATCTTGAGCATGTCGAACCGGCTTCCTCCATGCGAGTATCAAATTCACAAGCGCTTCCCAGTCGCATGTATATCCCAGTTAGAAGAGATGAAGACGTTAGTTTTTTTGCAGTTCTTGCATGGAGGTGTCGACGTCCTCCTACATACAGCGCCTGGTATTCCCTAATGGTCACCCGTCTGATACTGACCAGACTCAACGTTGCTTAACTTCAGTGATCTAACAAGAACCGGTTTGTTAACGTGATTATTCTGTATCTGCCAGCACTGTGTAGAAAGATAAAAGTGTTTTCTGATAAAGTAAAGATTTGAATCGGAAAAGAATAAAAAAACGTAGTCTCTATTTACTTTCCTTCCCAGGAAGGAAAGGTTACGCACAAGGTTGGTTTTTATGTGGAAAAAGTTCAACCTCCCCTCAAAATGAGCACTTTGGGTTGAAACAGTCTAGAAGGATTTCTCTCACTCTAGGGAGAAAACAGATCTTTCACTTTGATCCTGGTCGAATAAAACACCTGAGATAGAAAGATGTTTTATTTAACATAATGTTTGTTTAACACGACTGCTTCTAAATACTTTGATTTCTGATAAACGTTGCTATCCTTATTGATGGATCTAATGCTATAGTGGGCACTGACCATGTTTTTTATAAAATTAACAATGACCAGTATAGTTTTTGGAACAAGCATTACCGTCTTTGGTTAAAACCATTTCAACCTTGATTTTATGGAGTAAAATATTCAATTATAAATTCACACTTCATATGAACATAGTAATTATATGTAATTTCAAAAACTTGGCCTTTTGGCTAAGATCAAAGTGTAGTATCTGTTCAGATGGATACTGCACCCCATACTGGTGTTATCTTGGCCTTCGAGTCTTGATTTATGCCGGTCAATGGGTCTGTCCTCTGCAGTTCTGGGAGGTCCACCTTCCAAGGCTTTGCCTCCCCTCTTTGGGGAGGAGTAAGTTTATTGCTTACTGCCTGAGGCGCCCCTACCGGGGAATGCCAACCGGGCTGCCCAGGCAATTTTTAAACCCCACTTTCCCGACCCGACCTTGGGTCACATCTTACTTGTGGGATTAAGATAAAAACTGTCCTGGTGCCTAATTCCTGGAGAGGAGTAAATCAATACCCTGGAAAAATATAAATCCAACTCCTCTTCTCGTCTTCGTGTGCAAAATAGTAAACGAGACTAGAATCTCAAACATTTAGGTCTCGGACTAGACTCTGCAGAAAATATCAGCTGACCTTGTAAAAGGTTGGTCAACGGCAAGCTTGTTCATTTTTTGGAAAGTCTGGGCCTATTTAGCAATGTTCACTATGGCTTTCGTACTTTTCGTTCAACTGCTGATCTTTTAACTGTTGTAACTGAGCAGATCTGTCGGTTTATGAATAATTCAGGATAGGGAAGAATCATTGTGCTTGATATTTCAAAGGCGTTTGACAGTGTGGCATTCTGGAGTTATGGTATTGGTGGTGAGGTTCTTGACATTATAAGGTCTTTTCTTTCTGATCGAAGTTTGCGAGTAACTTTGGACGATGTCTCTTCATTCTCTTTTCCTATCAATGCTGATGTTCCACAGGGCTCTATTTTAGGCTCAACACTGTTTCTTCTCTATATAAATGATCTTCCAGAAAATATTGTTCAGAAAATTAACATCTATACTGATGATACCACTCTCTATTCTGGTGTTGCTTCTCGACAATCTCCCTCGGTCAAAATATGCAGCTGATCTAGAAGCTGACCTATGGTCAGTTGTGGCTTGTTTCATTTAATCCAGTTAAGACTCAGCTTGTATCTTTCAATTGTAGGCGTGTCCCCTTTTCTTCCTGAGAAATCGACTCTGAAACTTCTTGGTCTTTTTCTCTGAACTCCAAGAACGATTTGATCATACATTAGATCCATTGCTCTTTCTGCTTCTCGTAAAGTCGGTTCTCTCTATCGTTCCAAACACTTTCACACATCTGAGGCTATTCTCTGTATCTACAAATCTACAATCAGACCATGCATGAAGTACTGTTATCATATTTGGGCTGGTGAATCTCTGTCCTATTTGAAGGTTCTTGATAAGGTGCAGAAACGTGTCTGTAATTTGATTGGCCATATCCTTTCTTCTTCTCACCCTCTCTCTCACAGACGTGATTTTGCTAGTCTCAGTCTTTTTTATAAATACTATTATGGCATGTGTTCTTCAGAATTATGTAGTCTATTCCCTGTTTATTTTGTTCCAGCTCGTTAGTCTAGTGGTCTCCATCAATTCGCTGTTTTGACACCTCATTGTAATACAGCTTCCTATTCCAGTAGCTTCTTTCTAAGAACCGCAGGCTTGTGGAACGCTCTTCCTGCTGACTGTTTTCCTTCTACCTATAGTCTTGGTCTTTTCAAGACTAAGGTCAGTATGCATCTCCTGTCTTTGCGATCACCAATTTCTTCTTGTTAGCTCCTCACATCAAGTGGCTTCATGCCTTGTCTGGAGCGATTTCCATAAAAAAATGATGAGAGCATGTGATTTCTTCCTTGCAAATGCTATCAGCAAATACACAGGTATTCATTGTCAAAACAGCCAGTGTTCAGCCCTGCCTAATGTGGCACAAAGATCATTTAATATATAATATATACAGAATGATTGAAAATTAAAAGCCAAAGAAACGAAAGGAAAGCAATTTATTTTAAATAACTCGGTTACTCCCTTGGTATCGCAGATACAAAGACTGCCACTTCGTTAAAATAATAATAGCCACCTAAATATAAAATGAATTCTAAATTTTGATGGGAATTTACTCATATCAAAATAAATCTTTGATAAACACGTCCAATTAGAAACAATGGGTAGTTAAACATAATGTCCTTGGCAGATTCAAGTAAAATAAAATCTGGAAAGAAAAGGAATGAAAATAGCTTCTATGAGAAAACATTTCAATCATACACTGAAGATCATTATTAGGGATGGGAAGAAAAATATAGCACACATTAGCCTAAAAAATAAACAAGTCGTCTGGTCAGTGGGTATTTATTTATTTTTATAAAAAACAAACTGTAAAGTAACTCGCCCTCCTGCCTTTTCTATCAGTCACTTATAATAATAATCCTTCCTAATATCATAATAGCAATTGTGTATCTGTATTGATAGATCTATGATTACTACTTGTCCCCTTCCCACTCTGCCTATCAACTCAAAAATTGCCTGAAATGGAATGTAGCAGCCATCGTATGAGTCCACGAGGTTTAAAGAGTAATGGTCGTGCCATGTGCCGTTCATCCGGGAATTGATTCCAGAGCATTCCGATTACAAAATAGAATCTTGTTATTTCTGTGCGAGGACAGGAGTCCACTTATGCAAATGACCATTATTTTGCATGAGCGAATTCTCGTTGAAATAAATAGTAGAAACTTTCCTTCACGGTGTGTGGCGAATAGAATCAGTTGTTGTCTGTCGTGGACATACCAGTTGAGGTACCAATCTCGACAATCAGTCCGGCAGAAACTGGGACACTTTGGTGGCCTTTTATCTGTTGGGCTGAGGTATTCGTTCTGGATAATCCTAGGAGGTCCACCGTCCCAGGCCTTGCCGCTCCTCTTTGGGGTGGAGTTTATTGCTTACTGTTTGAGGGGCCCCAACCGGGGAATGCCAACTAGGCTGCCCAGGCAATTTTTAAAAGGTCAGAGTGCTCCTTCTTGACTCTTCCCACCTTCCGGCATTGTGCCACATCTTCCTGCGGTGGGAAGGAAGTAAATACCGTGTGACAACAACATTACAATACATCGAGTGTTAAGTAGGAAAAGGAAAAAAGAAATGGTGTTTTGTGTCGGGTTATACGTGTTTTCAAGAATTGTTAATTACAATTCTAGAGTCGGACTTTGGATTTTTTTTTGTGTGCATGCGTTTTTCTTTTCTTTTTTCAACTTTCATTTCTACAGGCAATCTCCTATTTTTATCATGAAAATGTTGCATACTAACGTGATGATCTAACACTAGAGTGTATAATGTTTTTGCTTTGTTGTTGGTCGGTCACAGTAGTACAAACCTATATTTTTGTCATTGCTATTGTTTTTTATTTGTTTTGTGGGGTTCGTAGTCAACAAAACACAAAAGGAAAGCATACAAATGTTTATCCTCGTTGTTTTATTAATTTAAAAAATGTTCTTATCAGTTGGTTGCTGCCTGTCGTATTTCCTTGCTGCTAGAAAAATATTGTTGTGTGACGCTATTCGCTCTAGTCTGTGTTAGCAATTCGCTACTCCCCAACAACTAACTAACACTGACTTTTTCCTCCCTCTCATCTAATTACTTTTATCTAGAATAATTCTCTATTTGCATATCTTATATCAATCTACGTCACAAACAATCCTTAAATTAGTTGCATTTTATTATTCATTTAAACAGAAAACTTTCCTGGCATAGATTTCTGATTATCATTTTATCTGTTTTTCTTTTCGAACTGGAATGTCTCATAATTCATTTCCTAAATGCATTGTTCGAATTTGTATTTCCATCATCACTATTGCATTAAAGCACTTATCCTTATGGCTACATATATTTGATCTACTACATGCATGTATACATTAATAATTAATAATAATATATATATATATATATATATATATATATATATATATATATATATATATAACTTTGAAATGTAAGAATCAGTTAACATGACGCGAGATTTTAAAATGAAATATTTATTAAATCATTTTTTTTTATATCCAAATTTTCGGTTTTATAAACCTTCTTCATGGGACAGACAATATTTTCCTTTCTTTTTTTTCATAGTCGAAGTCTTACGGCTTGGCCGAAGATCGATCTCCAGGTGTTTTTTAAAAATTTTTATATGTCCGATTTGTAGTATAAGCGCACTGAAACGCATGTGTGATAATGAGATTTAAATTTTACTACAGTTTTAGAAGTGCCGTTATAATGATAACTTTGAAATATATATATATATATATATATATATAGTCTTGGAAGTTTCTCAACCATTAAAACTATATTAAAAAACCAAAAAAAAAACCCCAAAAAAACCTTAAGTCACAAGTCGTTCAGTGGAAAATCACTCATGTAAGTCAATTTAACTTTTACAGTTATTATATTAGTTTGCTTCTAACATTATTTAAGGGATCATCAGTTGTTTACCATGAAAAACTGTTTCAGGAATTTAAAAACAAGACAGTATTTAATTTCATGGCTTCCCAGCAGAGTTGATCAGACCCCACTTCCCTTAAAAGACATATATTGATATATATATATGTCATCAACATACAGACTGTTCCACTGTATAACACATCTCTTCAGAGCGGCTAGACCAGCTAGTGTCTCAAGAAAGTCAGAAATATATAAACATATACACATACCTATGTTTATATATTTCTATCTATAGGATTCACTCCTAACCTGATTAACCGATCAGTATGAATTTTGTAACACAGCTGCTAGAAGTAAAGGTGGGTAATGTGGGCTATGTTAAGTTTAATTTAGTTTTATGCAAAGGGAGTTTGAAAATTCAAATACCTCCGATTTTGTTGAAATTTTAAAAATAGGTATTACACTTCGATTAATAATTATTCCTCAAATTTCAGGTTTTTTTTTTGTATTTTAAAAGATTTAGGGGACATAATATGAACACAACCTCCCATTTAAAAATTCAAATGCTTCAGATTTGCATTGAATTTGATCCATAGACACCATTTAAGCACGGTTCCCTGAATTTCAATTTCTTTAGACTCCTTAAGCTTAAGCTTTATATTTTAGACATTTTCTAGAATCAAAATCATGTACACATTTAATGGTTACAATTTAAAAATAAATAAATTAAAAAAGTAACATTCGTTTCATTTATTTAAAGAATATTGAGCTGACAATGATAATTGTTTTTACGGAATCAGAAAAAGACATGCATTTATTATTTCAAGAGAAATATTATCATTAAAAGTAGATTCTACAGATAGATAAATGAAGAAAGCCACCATGGAATTTCCATGGGGTCCAGCTAGGTATTAGAGATAACACCCTCTACCATATTTCTGGTATATCCATCTAAAGTCCTTAGACGCTAGCCTCTTGGGCTTTTCATTGACATTCGTCTAATTTATTAGTTTTCACTTAAGATGAAATGATAACTAAAATATAACCCTGTTTCAGGGGCAAGTCTTTCTTTCGATGATAAAAAAAGACTGTTGGACATTTGAGACTTAAACTTGGTGAACAAGTCAAGTATAGGGTGATGTTTATTTGTATCAACTATGGTTGGATTGCAGAAAAGAGTGTGCATTTTATTAATGATTTTATGAGGGGAATTTCTTTTTAGAGGGAGGATCGCGCTATACCATCCTTTTGGCTAGGATCAAAATGTCTTTCATGGCTACATTTCTGATGCTGAGACGGTTTGAGGTAATTGTATCTGTGCCTGCCCTACTCCTTGCAACGTGCTGGGTTTTTTTTTTGCTTTAAATCAAACTTTTGTCAAACCCATCCTCGCCAGGAAGCCAGTAAATACCCCTCTCCACCAAACAAAGAAAGATATCTTCTTTCTAACACAATATATGAAAAAAAAAACTTTTCGATCTGATGGAATAATTTGTGTAATAGAAGCACCTGTCATTTACAGCTGCGGCTTGAAGAAGTTCTGACTAGAAGTTGCCTCAAAGAAAACATTTTTTGGCAAATGAGCACCTGTTCCCCACACACCCTACGCATCTTTGACAGTTATTGGCAGCCACTGAACAGATAAAAGTAATCCTAAAATAAAAGACAAGAGAGGATGCTTGCTTCTGCATATAAATTATCCCACTAATAGGGAGGTCACTTACTTCGTCAGTATTTAACATCAACAATATACAAATGTATGTGTGTGGACATTTGATGTTAGTTCACTAGATAGTTTATTTTGATAGTTCTTTTGATATGATCTCTCAAAAAATTGGTTGTTATTTCCATTTTTTTTCTTTTGAACAAAAACTAAAAAAAAAAGAAAAGATTATGCCACTTGGATTTCCTTTTTTTTGCCTTCGTGGGTGACCCCTTAGTTGTGTCGGTAATTCTAGATTCTAAAATAAATAATCTTGCTCCTGATGTCTTCATTAATTAAAAAGAAAAAGAATATGAAAAAAAAAAAGCTAGAAAATTTACGACTATTCACAATCATTTTTATGGTCTGGCGTAGATATCTTTTGCAGCTAGAGTCTTAAGAAAATTTTCCGCTTTTGTATTGCTTGCTATATAACTAATAAACTCCTTTTGTGACACGATGAGGAATTTGATGGTGCAATTGTTATTTATTTTAATTAATAAATTACAATTGCACCAGCAAATTCCTCATTGTGTCACAAAAGGAGGTTAAATTAATTATGAAATAATTAATTAAAATTAGGGATCCAAAATATCACCAAATTAGATTAAACAAACGATTTAATTTAAAAGGTCGTATTTTTGTATTGAGTGACAACCAGTTTTGATTATAAATAACGAAAGCTGAAAAAGTCATGATCAATCATAGTTTTAAGAGATCGTTTTTCCAGGTCTTTATATGACAGCCGAGAGAAAGTGTGTATGCCAAATTATGTGTACAATTTGAAAAACCCTGTGATTCGGGTTCAGTTGAGAGGTAAAAATTGAAACCTCGGGGTTTACTTGTTATCCTTTAAGTCACAAATTTTGAAAGGTTGAAAGATACATATTATCTTTTGATTTTAACAAAATTGTCAGGAGATAATTTTCAGGTCTGATGAATTAATAACAAAACAAATTATGAGCACCATTCCAAAAAGAAGACTTCCAGAGGTGTTTCCGGCAGTGGATGGATCGGTGGACTAAGTGTGTGCGTCACATATTTGAAATATTTTTTCTAGCCTAAGGTCGGATACTTTTTAGACAGGGCTCGTATGTCGCCATTGAGCAAGAATATTGTTTTTGTTTTTTCTTAATGTTTTTATTTGTTACCTGATTTGAGAAGCAAAAGAAGAGGATACCTCTACTGCTATTTTTTTCACTGTGACTATGACAACGACTTAACAACAACGATAAAGAAATAGAGAGACGTCACTATCCACTGAGCAATTACTTACAACGTGTCAACAAGAAACTCAAATTTTCGCTGTTAATGATAAGATTATGGGCGAGCTGGTGGGGATCGAAGAATTTCTAACGTAATGTTACACTGTCATGCTTCAGTTGTAAATAGAATTGTCATCAATAAAGGTTCAAATTGAAGAAACGCATCTTAGTATAGTTGATTGTTGTTTTCAGGCATATCAACCCTTTTTGTCATTTTGGTAATAGGTTTTAAGCTTCATGTTAATAGCTGCAAATATTTATAGATTGGTTTATTTTGTAGGCTTACATTTTTAAAAATTAATAGTCTTCTTCTGCTTCATTTAACATGTCTCTCCCACATCAGTTGTGGGTTGCACGTTGACAATGGCAGCAAGAAGTGACTTTCTCCGTGAAACTCTATAAATTATATTGCTTTTGGTGTGCTATTGCTTGAAGGCATCTTTGATTGAATTATTCTGAGTCTTTTCCTCTCTTATCCTCAATTGATAATTGTTTATCTAATCAGAGCTTCGTTCAATATGAACATACCACCGTAGGCAGATGCAACGCAGAGCTGACTTCAGCCTCAATAACAAGGAGTCAGAACTAACTCTGTCGACAATGTGTAAACCACAGATCCACTCATCTGTAAATGATGAATTTCTCTATAACCCAGAAATACGATCCGACAGGTATTACCACTGAATTCAGAATTGATTTAATCCATAGCCTGTTTGTTGCCATTATGCAAAGCTCTCAAATTGGGGTCTCACCATAGATCTACTTTAATATCATACCCAGGACAACACATGTTAAAAATATACCATTCTTGTTCGGCTATTTCTTCAAGTAAATAAAAAAAAGAACAGAAGAAACCTTTTTCAACACAAAACTCATTCCACTGGTGAAAAATTCTTAACAGAATCAAATAGCTGGCAGTAATTACTGACAGTTCAAGAACTCGTGTAGAACAACTTTTACTACATGACAGGTTAGGAGTTGTTGAGAGAAAGCTTAATATCCACTTAACAAAATCCCAAAGAGATTTTATGCAGTAAGAGGTGAAAATTATCCTTTTTTATTGGGTCATCCGTCAACGGTGTGTGGCAGGTTTAATGGAGAGTAAAAAGATTTGATTCTTAGATATATTTTGGCGACTGAATACCATGTTTCACAGCAAAGACTATCATTGCATACACATATATAATGTGATATAGCGATTAACAAGTAAAAGACAGAAAATTACAATTCATACATTGATATTGTTGTCTAATTAAAACATTCAAATATCAAACTTGTAGTAGCTCTCTCAACCAAGTAACTGCTAAATTACTTAGTTGTCCCTACTTCGGTATCGTACTGTAAATTGGTTTAAATAAAATCTATATATCTAACATACAAAGTTATCTTGTGATATTTTAAAAGTTCGACCGAAATAGCATTTAACCTGACATTGATAAATACTCTCCAATGTTCATTTGTTATTGTTGTACCATGTTATTGGCATTATAATAATGTACTTCACTACAATTTATTTAAAATTCTTTGATCCCAGCAGATTATCTGGTCAGCATCTCATCACATAGACAGCTGGAGTCTTGTTGTTTTGATGACACAAAGCAATAGTTCGTTCTCTCTCCTCTTTTTAATAACAGCGGTTTTAAAGGTTATCAAATAATGCTTTCGGATTTTTCTTTTTTGTTTTCTAGTATACAATATACATACAGAATACCACCAACCCATCCTCCATAGGGAAATGAAGCAGCTGTCCCAAACCGAACCACTCTCAGTAGCGGTTCAGATAAAAAGAGAAAGATTTTCTCAGCTTAGCCTCTGTATGTCTCTGGTGACTTCCTGTCTATGATGCAATATCCTGACACGTAGCCCTAATTCTAATCTTTTAACTTCTTATGGAATTTTCTACTTTTCTCCTTACTCTTGCCTTATGCAGAGAATTCTGTTTTTTACATTATTTTGACACACCCGCATCTAAAAATTATTATTTTTCTTGACATCTTTAAAATTATTTCCGTTTAAGAATATTCTCTATTCTCTTAAAACTCAGTTCTATTTTGGATAAAACTGTTTATCCATTACATGAAACATGATGTAAACATAACTCCTTGTACTTATTAAAATGTCTAAAGTTTTCCCAGTATTTCTGAACCTTTCGTGGGACGAGCTTGTAAGTAAATAAAATCAATGAATTGCCTCTTTCCTATTATATTTATTAAAAACAAATTGTCAGAATTGAAATATCGATTGTTTGCTGAATGCACAGTCACCTCCCTTGCAAACATGGCTTCATATCATTATTTCTGCTGGTATGAGAATATTTTAATTTTTAGTAAGAAAAATCCTGACCAAATAGAATTTAAAACCATCTTTAGGTTGAGCCCAATAATTCTTGAAAGTTTGCTTGAAATCAGTCATAGACAATGACAGATGAGTGGATTCAAAATTAGATTATTTGACGATCAAAGTTTAGTGATTTATATTATTATGATTATAAAAGCCGGCAGAAACGAACTACCTCCAAAATCCGGTAGAAAAGGGCTACACAAGTTCCTGCATTTTTACGTCTGGTTTCTACCCATTTTCGACATCCAGAAATACTCAGACTGAAACAAGGGAGTCAAATACTTCCTTGTGAGATTCTGTTTTGCCATAATGGTTGCATTGGTTTAGCCGTCATCTCTCCAAAATCTTAATTCTGTTTGTTTTAGAGAAATATCAAATTGTGATGTTCATTTACATTTCTAGACAGAACAATAGATTCTTATCTCTGTTAACCAAAACACTATTTACCTGTTCATTATTGGAATTCGTTTTGGGTCATGTTTCTTTAAATGATGATGAAACTCCATTCTTCTACCCCATCCCCGTGTGTTAAATAAATGTTGTGGCAGTCTCTGAGGTGGCCATCTTAATCTAAATACACAGCATCTTGTTTTCTTTGGCTTCTTGTCTTCTGCACCATTTATTTTCATAGACAATAAATAAGTTTTGCTACATTAAACATTATGGAATTGCTCTGAACAATTCATCCCCCCCCCCTCTCTCTCTATCTTATATATATATATATATATATATATGAGAGAAAAATGATGATTGGAAAATCATATGTTAAATAGGCTTGATCAAGTTCATATAACATTTCAGTATAGTTATATATTTAGATATACAGCATATATCTCATGCACCAAGATGCTACGCATCGTCTACAACATATTGTGATGATAAATTTATGACTGATAGAAGGCGACTCTGCCTTAACACTCCGGGCTTTTACATCCACACTGATCCCTCCCTGCTTGTCGATGATGCTGACCAAGTAAGTAAAGTTCTCCATTTCCTCCAATGCTCCTCCTCATCTTTTAACAAAGCTAAAAGCTGTTCGAAACAGAATTTTCAATGGGAAATGTGCAGATTACATCGACGTATCTTAGTTGAGATACAATCTATTGGTCAGTCTGTCACGTTTAAGTTTGTAACAAACAAAATACTGTACGGTTGCTTTCCACGCATATCTACACTTAGTGTTGGCTGGACACGTATCTTGACACAACGAACCTGCTGGAAAAGTGCTCCTGTGGTCCCCAGAGGTCAAGCAACAGGCTGGAAGGCCTCATATTACAATCAAAACTCTTCTAGAGAAGGACACTGGCCTCTCATGTTTGGAGCTTCTGGGTGCAATGAGTGAGCGAGTATTATGGTGTACGATCTTCATCTATGTTTCATCATCAATTGATGGATGACCCAAGAAGAAGATGATGATGAAAACTATGTTATGTATTAAGTTGCTTTTTTTGTTGATGCTATTGTTTGTGCAGGTAATCTAAATAATCGCTTATTTATTCAATCTGAGGGGCTGGATATAAGCAAAGCATACCACAAAGTAAAAAAAGAGATTTGTTTTTTCTTTGCTTATATGCACACGGATTAAATAATTGCTCATTTAGTAATATTACCCACGCAAACAATAGCATCAACAAAAAGGCAGCTTTGTCGGAAATAAATTTCCAATATTAAAAGCATAAAAATATGTAAAATCTAGAAGAAAGAAGATGTCATTAATTCGGAGAAAGGATTACAAATGAATAAAATCGTAAAATTAGAAAAGAGATTTTCCAGTCATTATTTAGAGCATACTGTCGGATATTTTACACCATTTCTTGGAATATATATAATTCATATAAAACCGTCCAACACATGTCGGCATGTAAAACAGACATTAAACTGCTGCTGCTGATGATTCAAGCCTCGTTTTGTTTCAATAATTTAAGAGTCCACGTGTGCCTCGATATTATTGACCCATTCTGGGAGAGGTATTTCAACGAATATGTAAAATAAGTAAGTAGAGTAGAGTGGTCGACCATAGTCGAGGGCGACCTAGAGGCTCCCTTTTCATTAGCTACTACACCGAGATGTAGGGGAGGACGCCACTCCTTTCCCAGGATTACTCCACTTACCCTTGATCTTCACCTTTTAATACTGAGTGTTTAGCAAGGGGTCATCAAGAACCATTATTTTAAGTCTTTGGTATGACTCGACCGAAGATTGAACCCTGTTCTTTAAGACCATTAACGAACACTTTTACCATTATGCCATTATATAAAATAATAATGATAAATGATAGAAAAAAATGAATAAATATTGTCATTGATATTATTTATTGCATTTACATACGCTTCATGTTTATTCCTAAAATATTCTTTTATTATTTTTTTGGTAACGTCTGTTATTGTAATACTTTTTCGACGTCGATCTGATTCAGTCAATGTGCAATAATAGTTAAATGTTTAAAAATAAGGTTTGATTAGAAATCTTCCACATAAAATTACATATGAGAATGGAAAATTTCACTAGAAGTACAATGAGAGATATGTGATAACAGGAAGTTGAAATCCAAAATGACATGAGGAAGAGAAGGTCTTTCTCTTTGACATATTGTGTTCACTGGCAGTTTTTCGAAGCCCCGGCTTTGGTTACACCCCCACCCTGCCTTCGGAGGATGCGACAAGAAGTTTATATGTAAGCTTATAACGCTGTGAGAGAATGACTGTTTTTCAACGGCTCATCATGTTTTATTCACTGTTGTTGGAGTTCTTTACTTTTATGTTGTACAGAATTGCAGAGAAAGATGGGAACTTCGGCTGCGCCCTCACCACTGTGACTACAGAAATTCAACCAACTAATTCTGCTGTGGAAATTGAAGAACGCTCCAGCTATGTTAAAAATGTCCAAATATGGGAAAATATTTAAATAACAGACGATTCCAAAAAAATAAACTAATTTTATTCCCGTTAGAATATGGCAGGATTGATTGTTTGGTTTTACGGCATATCAACCCTTTTGGGTCATTTAATACCGAATCAAGTGATTTTGGTAAATGTTTTTATGCTTCAAGATCTATAGGTCCTGTGTATCACCTTAAAAGACATCCAGTGGTGAAACGTCCATTTGGGAGCTGTGGGGAATGTGGAGTTGCTTTTTAGTTGCCATTGCTCCCAGGTCCACTCTGGCCCGGAGTGGTAGTACCTGTAAGGGCCCCATCTATGGGTCAAATAGAACCTACTGGCACTACCAAATCAGGCTGTCTGGTGCATTTTGAGTCAGGAAGTCAATAATTTCAAACATTGATGTTTTATTTTTTATTTTTCCTTTGCAAAACTCAACCATATTTTGCAAAATCCAAAACAAAAACAATTTCCCTCCCTCCCCTCTTCTTCCCTCTCCTCCCCCCTTTTCACTCAACCAAACACCATGAATAAATACTTAAACATAAACTTGAAGCATAAAAACCTTCACCAAAATAACAACAATTCAAAATACCAAAACTCTTACCTAATGACTATAAATGACCCAGTGACTTAAGACTCAAATGAAGGATATTTCCTTCTACATTCATGGCATGAAATGACCCAAAAAGGGTTGATGTGCCATTAAGCAATATCTTATATCTTATCAAGATCTTTATATGCTCAAATATTTATTCATGGTGTTTGGTTTGGTTGTTTTGTAGAGGAAGCATGTTTTTTTTTTTTTTAGCTTTGCAGAACATGATTGAGTTTTGCAAGGAGGAAAGAAAAAAACTATAACATTAATGTTTGGTCAGGAAGTCGGTATCTTCAGACAGCCTGATCCGGTAGCACGAGAAAATATGTCAGGAAACGTATGTAACATGATAACATATATAACATTTATTCCTTTATACTAATAAAATTATTAGACAACGTTACGTGTGTGTGTGTGCTTTTCTCGCGACTATGTGACTTACACATTGAATTATTTTTATTTTTTACTTAACTGCATTTTTTTTATTTCAATAAAAATAATTCAATTAAGTGTAAAATAAAACGAAATTTAATTACGAAATTAAAAATCTATAAAAAATACTTTAAAATATTATGTTTCGGTTAGACAACATGTTCTCTGTCTCTTAGTTTGCACACCAAATCGACAGGAAGTAACCAGTTGCTCCCCTCTCTGCATTCGCCACTTAATCAATCAGGACCCCCTTGCTCTATCTGCATGCTGATTGATTTTGTAAACATGCCAGACTGCTAACCATCTGCATTCAAATATATCCATCTCAGACTCAATTTCATCAGGGAGGTTGTTTATGAAAATCAGGAACAAAAGAGGTCCAAGGATCAATCCCTGGGGTACACCTGCATTTATGTCATGTTGCTTAGATGGACGGCCATCGAGGAATTACTATATCTGTGTGCGGAACAGGAGACTTTGTTGGTTTGGTCACATTGAAAGAATCGATGAGAGTGCTCAGATGAGTAGATGTAGAACAGTTGAAGCAGCAAGGTCAGTTGGCAGGGGAAGGACAAGGAAAACATGAGAAGTCATAAAAATCGAAAGTATTTATGGGATTTAAAGACGTCCAATTGATTTTATTGTAAATGCGATTCATATTTTCTTACAAGAAAATAATTAAAAGAAAAGACAATGAGCAAAACAAAAATGAAAGTACAAAGATTCCTGGAAAACCTTTTTATTATAATTTTTATTTTGTTCTATTTTAGAAATTACATTTTTAATCTTTTGTAAAATTAATGAATGCTTCTCTTGTTTAAAAATTTTTTTTTTTAAATGTTTCTTTTTTAAACCCAATATTTTGTTATAGAATGTTTTTACTGTACTTTCATTCATCTCGACTTGTATTTACCCGATGTCAGCAAAGATGTCAATGTAATTCTTATAGAGAAGGATATTAAACAACATTGACGACTATGACTAAACAATAGCTTTTGTTGTGGTCTGGCTACAAAATTGTGTCCGCAAGTAAAAGGTATGCACATAGAGGGAGTTAATGAAAAGAGTGACACATGAATAGAATTTCTCTCACTAATGAGAGAATACCCTTGGGGTAAGGGGTTTTATTTTGAGACAGAATATACCAAGGAAAAGAGGTAAATTGTCTCTTCTTATCTTGTATAAGTGGCAATTGTAGTCGTATTGAGAGGGACAATATCCCAAACTGGGAAATTTCTTAAAGACTTCTGTTTTCGAATATTGGATTAAAATGGTGGGATATGATTCCTTGTTAATCTAGGTATTTGTGTCAAGAATTAAATGAGGATCAAATTAATAACATTTCTGGTTGATAATGTATTCGTTTCAAAAAAAAAAAAAAAAAATTCATGGAGAAAAAAATAAATAAAACTAACAATTAAATAAACGTAAATTCACTAGACTAACTCGACAATCAACTAAATCTCATTCATTCACTGTGGAGATCCTCAGATGTCGGAGAGCCTTCTACTCAAATAGCTTCTTTCCTCGTACTGCTGGCCTCTGGAACTCCCTCCCTGCCCCCTGTTTCCCCAACAGTACAGACATGCAGAAATTTAAAACTAATGTAAACAGACACCTCGCTGCGCAGATCCCAATCTAGGTTGACCGCCCCCTACCTTCTCCCCTTTTCTTTTTCTCAGTAGCCCCTTACGTCTACAGTGGCGGCCTGCCTTGTTTGGGGTGAACTATGTTAAAAAAAAAACAACAAAAAAAAACAGACAGAATAATACTCATTTAACATAAATAATATTATACATTAACTTGAAAGTATTTTTAAATGGCATGAAAAATGTTAAAAAAAAAATAATTAAATGTTTTTGTGTGTTATCTTTTGTACGGTCCTATCTTCTTTGAGCGAGGCATCTTGGACTTTTTCTTTCCTTTAGATGGACTGAACTTTTGTTTTCCTTTTTGAGAAAGGGCTTTGCCTCCCAAATATCAAAAGATGTTCCACTATTCCGTATTTCATTAAAATTAACAGTAAGTCTCATATAATACCTAAATTCTGCAATGCTATTAGCTTTTATATATATATATATATATATATATATATATATATATATATATATATATATATATATAACTAGTATATGAGAAAGTTATCTAAAAGTAAATAACTGATTTTTATATACACATCTAGAAAGTACCTTAATATTTGCATCCAGAGGGCGTGTGTGTTTGTAATCAATAATATTTTCAATCAGTTTATCTAAAAATATTTTATTCATTCTGTTTTTCCATATTCCTAATATTTCATTATTTAGATGCATTCAATCATCTCTCGAAGATACTGTTGGTCTGTCCGTCTATATGTCACACTGAAAAGTCATATCGTATGTCACATGAAGACCCTGATTCAGAGGTTTGTGGGCAAGTCCAAGACTCACCAGACATTTTTTTGACCGATAGAAGACGACTCCACTTTAACAATCCGGGCTTTTACATCTGCGCTGATCCTTCCCTGCTTGTCGATGATGCTGACCAAGTAAATAAAGTTCTCCATTTCCTCCAATGCTCCTCCTCATCTTTTAACAAAGCTAATGCGAAATTTCCGAATGCATGGACGTATCTTTGACCGAGATTGTATCTAAACTGTCTGTCCCGTTTAAGTTCTAAATAGCATTTTAGCTAGATGACCACGCTTAGGTTTAAATAGCATTTCAATTGGTGTATCACGCTTAAGTTAAAAATAGCACTTTGTTGATCTGTCACACTTAATTTCGAAATAGAATTTTAATCGCTAAACGTTCAGATTGAATAGACGCATCTCAAGAATGGATTCGTTCTTGTTTCGTAATTCATCTGAAACTCATTTGTCCTTTCATATTTTATTCATCCTTTCCAATAAAAAAGCTTCTCATATTTTATTCATCAACTATATTTTCTACCCGCTTCTTTTCTGAATATCTTATTCATTATTTACTTATATACGAATCTGTTATTAGAGACAAAGGTCAAATATTGATTTTCTAAATAGAAGAAAAAACAAAAAAAAGAATTATAAAGGGAGGTGGAATAAAAGGACAACTCCAAAGAAAGATTAAATGTAACACATGTATACCTATCATCTCTCTGATATATATATATATATATATATATATATATATATATATATATATATAAGTTGGTCGAATTTTCAAAGTCAGATTTAAATAGTAATGCATCTGACAAATCGATGTTTGATTCTTACTAACTGGTCATCTACATACATTTTCAGTCTGTTTTTTATATAAAGAACGCAAAGACATTCCAATCGATTTCATCGATTAAATATTCTATCCGGCCCAATATTTTTTTCAGTAGCATACACTGCAGGAGGTTCATCGTTTTATACAAGTAGAAAATTCAAAGTGGCATCCACAACCGCTCGATACGTAATTATTAAGATTTCATTTTACTTTATTTACATTCAAACTACGTTTACAGATGTAAAATTCAAGCGATTATTATACACGCGATTATTTATTCACACTTTCCTGGATAATGCCTTCTACCATGAATATAAACATACACACATAAATAATGCCCGTTAGCGTAATTATGAAAAAAATATTTTCATATTCATTCACATTAAATAATGCTCATTTCTTCGATGATGAACGAGCAAAACTCAAAAATGCTGTATATATTATGATTACATTTCATTAAAACCTTTCCTGGTTCCAATCCGTTTATTTTCCCCTACAGTATGATTAGCATCTACATTCATCAACTTTCTTGCGTTTTGCTACCTTCAACCACTGCAAAGGAAACATTTCGTTTTGCATTAAGTTTCCAGATTCCTTTGTTTTAATTTCTTCTTATACAGTTCTTTTATATACTAGCAACTAACTAGCAACTATATGCTCCCTCTGGTCGCATATTTTTGCTAGTTAGAAGCAGAACATATACTACATTACTTCCACACCTCTCAAAAAAAAGAGGGGTAATGCCTGGGAGGATGGTATCATGACAACAGAACAGATACTACACTACCTCCACACCTCTCAAAAAAGGATGGTATCATGGAAGCAGAACAGATACTACATTACCTCCACACCTCTCAAAAAAGGAGGATGAAATGCAGATTTTGTACATGTCTGTGTAAATAAAAATAATCGTATATATATATATATATATATATATATATATATATATATAGAATTATAAAAAGAAAAAAACTATACACACATTAAGGTTGTACACATTATAACTTATTTCGACCCCTTAATTAGGTCTCCTCAGATGTATAAACAACCACGTTTTTTGACGTGGTTGTCTATACATCTGAGGAGACCTAATTAAGGGGTCGAAATAAGTTATAATGTGTACAACCTTAATGTGTGTATAGTTTTTTCTTTTTATAATTCTGTTTTGCTCTGTTTAAATTACATTGAGCTCTGTTATTCAGATTCTCAACACAAAATTGAAATCTACACACACTAATATATATATATATATATATATATATATATATATATATATATATATATATATATATATATCTATTAGAAAGACAGATACATAATCTCCATTATTGTCTGTCTGAAGCCAAAACTATACTATTTAAGACTATTGTACTTATTATGAAATAGTATAGTATATACTATTTCAGACTAATGTACTATCTTTAAATGCTCAATTCAGGGACATAGTGTAGTTTAGTATCTGCTCTGTTCTATCCCCCCAGGCATTATCTCTTCCTTTTTTAAGATGTGTGAGTGTGGGGGTTGTGTTGTATCGGTTCTGTTGCCATGATACCATCCTCTCAGGCATTACCTCCTCCATTTTGAGAGGTGTGGAGGTAATGTAGTATCTTTTCTGTTGTCATGATACCATCCTTCCAGGCATCTCATTGTGGTAATGGTCCTCTATGGAGAAGATTTTCTTTGAAAACTCATGAGTTAAGGACGCAGTATCACTCCTTGTTTTTGAACTTTAATAAAATCTGATTAATTTCTCATTTTATTATTAGTCATTCAATATATATATATATATATATATATATATATATATATATATATATATATATACACACCTTTTGCATTTCCTTTCCCTTTAGATTGCTCAAATTCCTATCAGCTTCCTCTCCCCTCATTCCTATCTTATGCATCCAGCTAAACATTTTTGGAAATGCAACATCTGTTTCTGTTTCGAATAACATCTGATTTGTTGTGACTCGTTCACATCTGTAATTCACTCATATAAAGTAACTTAAGTGTTCATCAAGTGTGCAATGGCGGTTTAGAGAGTGAATAGCCCCACAATTCACATAGTTAGATTTGCTTGTTTTGTTTAACAGCATATCAACCCTTTTTAGGTCATTCATGCAAAATCCAGTCATTTCGGTAAAATGATTCAAATTCTTAATAACTTCAAATATTTACAGATTAATTAGTTTTTTTAAATAAATAGTCTTTAAATAATAGCTTATACATGCACACATATATATATATATATATATATATATATATATATACGAGGCCTGTCTAAAACGTATCCGACTATAGGCCAGAAAAAAAATTTCAAATGCATGACGGGGTTGGGACCCTAACCACCC
This sequence comes from Sepiola atlantica, assembly GCA_963556195.1. Lineage (NCBI taxonomy): Eukaryota > Metazoa > Mollusca > Cephalopoda > Sepiida > Sepiolidae > Sepiola > Sepiola atlantica. Next base: position 44,550,767 of record OY744537.1, read on the forward strand.
TTCAAAGTAGGTTCCTTGTGCTTGCACACACTTAGACCACCGATCCATCCACTGTTGGAAACACCTCTGGAAGTTTTCCTTAGGAATGGTGTTCATCTCTGCCGTCACGTTAGATTCAGCAGGTGTTTGGAGAAGATGCGATGGGTGTAACACAAATTAAAGAGTGGTTCAACAGATTCAAAAAATGGCTGCACATCAGCTGAAAGTGACCAGCGTTTTGGCAGGCTCCAAATTGCTCTGAGTGCAGCTGTTGTTGAGAGGGTATGAAAAAAGAAATAATGCGGAATGCGACAGCGGAGATGTACACCATTCTAAATGAAGACTTCCACAGCTGTTTACGGCAGTGGATGGATCGGTGGGCTAAGTGTGTGCAAGCACAAGGAACCTACATTGAAAAGGATTAGGGTCCGAACCCCGCAACATATTTGAACTATTTTTTCTGGCCTCGTATATGGTTATGAGAGCCATAGGCTCGAAACAACGTCGTACGTAGGTAAAATATTTAAAAAATATAACTTAATATTATAAGAAGCCCCTTTCAAGTAAAATAAAAATAGAGCACTATCGGAGAGATTAAAAATAGACATTCACCTGAGGCTCCAGTGCAATACTCCGAATCTGTCGTTGAGTTCTATCGTATGTTTAGATATTTATACTGCCGCTCTCGGTGTAAATATCACTTAATTTCTCGGTAATCATGTGACAATCTCTCGTGGCCCCAAGTGCTAAGTGAACCCTTATACATTTAACGTGTCCATGTGAACCGGGTTCGCGCCCTGTGACCATCTTAGATTTTTATTTCATTCAAGGATGGTGTTTAGTAGGTAATTCAAACTCTCCCATATATATATATATATATATATATATATATATATATATATATATATATATATATGTGTGTGTGTATAAGTGAACACTGTTGACATTTTATTAATGAAACGAAAATTTTTAATTCGTTTATAGACATTAATTCAATTAGAACTCATCACTTAATTGTTACTTAAGGCAAGGGAGATTACTCTAAAATTATTAAATATGACCTTGAGATTGGGAAATTCCCTCGTGGTTTGTTTGTTTTTAATGCGGTATCTTAGTTTCTATTTTTAATTTTCAATTTTGTCTTTTACTTATTCGTATTTATTTTTTATTTATCAATTTTTACATTCCATTGAATATTAAATTATGAAACATCGCAGGCAGGTGAGGTTTGATGTGACATATGGCATGGTTTAATTGACAACATTAAACATTGGTCTTGTTTTTCGTATCTTTGAATTTGAAATAAGTTTAAGCCTTAACTTATTTATTTATTGATATCTTTGCAATAATTTTTAATAAATAAATATTTTTAACACATTTTATTGCATCGTTTATGGTGTTGATCGTATTTTTCTTAGCTCTGCAGTAGAGATACAAAATGGCCGGTTGTCTATGAATGGACCTTATGGTTCTTTTAGGGAACGGTTTTCTGTGTGAAATACATAAAAAAGGGTTTTTGATTTTCTTAGCTTGAGGATTTGTATCCGGAAGTGATCTTCTGACGAGCGAAAGCTCCTGGTAATTATGTGTTTATTCCTGGTTGTTCGTTTCTGTGTGAAACAGTTGTCAAGAGTTGCATTAAACTTTTTAAAAATTCGGCAAGTAAAAATATAAATAAAGACTTAGTCATTTGAATTTAAATACCATTGTTTATATATATATATATATATATATATATATATATATATATATATGCTCCACTATGGATGGAGTACTTTGATGGAAGAAATGATATTTTCAACTTAAGCAAGGGTCTTCTGTTAAAATAATTAAATCCTCTGGGTTATCAATATCGTAAAAATGTAAACAAATGAATAAACATCCATTTAAAAGTGATATATTTTTCTACTAAGAATGTCAGGTTTGTGAGCTTTTCCAAAAATGCATTAAGATTTATTTAAAAGCGATATATTTGTAATTTTGATGAAATTTAAACGACATTGAACTGGACAGATGTCTACAATTTGAACAAATTTTAATTGTTTTAAAACCCCTTAACTTCATAAAATTAAAAAAAGATGCTGATTCCATTACTTCAGCCGTGTAAACTCTATTTTCACAGTTTTCACTATCGAGATATGGTTTTAATTTTTTCTCTCTAATATTTGTGTATATATATATATCAATTTGCACTTATTAAAAGAGGCCAAGTTTGCCTCAGTATGAAAGGCTTATGGAAGGGAGAGTCTTGCTAGTGTTAAAAGAGTTGAAACATTTGCTTTCTTTAAAGTCGTTACTTGTACAATACTTCCATTGTGACCCTTAAAACTTGTACCCCCAACGAAGTGAGATCAACATGAATAGGGTGTCGGCTGTGAGACAAACGTGGGCCTCACTGTTTACATTCCGACAAACCTCTGTTATTTCAAATAGACTCCGTCAGAATTTGACACACGTGGCAAGCAAAGAAGATCAGAACGCTGCTTCATGTTGACTTTTTTTTTCATTTCAAAGTTTGCTCCACAAACACCCGTTCCAAAAAACAAAAATGTATGCCCTTTGAATATTTAAAAAAAATCCTTTAAATAAGAAAGGACCCCCCCCCTTTTTTTTTTAAATTTTAGCGGGGGACTGGTGCGTGACGACATATGTATCCAATCTGTAAACTGTCATAATTGTGTGGCAAAGAAATCAGGGGGAGACAATTTAGAAAACAGACAGAGGTAGGAAGTCACCAGGACGGACATCTGTGAAGCATTTTGAGGTTGGAATGTCTTGCACACCACAAAACAAAATCATTATGGGATGTACATATATGTGTATTGTACTGTACTGTAGTGAAAGGTAAGTTCGTGTTAAGGAAAAGAAAAGATGAGAGACCTTAAATAAAAGAATAGGGATCAAAAAAAGAAAATATTTGTCCTTGTAGTTGGAATGGGCCTCCTGAGGTCGTTTTTTATTTTTTTGCTAATGAAGGCAAAAAAAAAAACAGTCAAAAATTAACTTATTTCTTTTCGTACTAGTCAGGGATTTGTCCTTGACAATCAGTGACTTCGTTACTGTCGAGCTGAGGTATGGTCCTGTTCAATCTCAGGAGGTCCACCCTCCCAGGCTTTACCTTCTCTTTGGGAAAGAGTTAGTTTATCATTAATCGCTTGAGGCGCCCCTACCAGGGAATGCATACGGGGCTGCTCGGGCATTTTTTGCAGGCCAGAGTGCGCTAATCCTAGTACACTGGCTTTTCGACTTAACCCCAGACCTTGTGTCTAACCTCCTGGAGAGGTAAATACAATAAGGGTTAATGGGATGGATAGATTGACAGTTGAATTATGATGAATAGTACCAGAAGATTAAAAATTTCCACGTAGCATCCACTCAAACCAACAGCCGACTCAGAAAACAGCAATTCTTCTCCCTTTTCCAGAAATATCACTCACGGAATTTGAGGACTAAAGGTCAAAATAGATTGGAAGCGAGAGTTACAAGGCTGCTACTCAAAGATCCATTTTCTACTTTTCGGATAACTAAGAAAAAAAAAGAATAATAGAAATGGTGGGTATCTTTTACAATAATCAACAGAACGAGAGGGGTCCAAAAAAACAAATATACAACAAATAAATGTAACCGTAGCACATAAAAATACAAACAAACGTCATAGGTAAGTCAGAAAATAAGTTTTAAGTAGTTTCAATGGCTTTTTATTAGATATCAAAATTTATCTCCATTTTACGTTCACGGAAAGTTGGAAATTTGCTGATATTTTTTTCCCTCAGCCTCGCTTTGATTATGAGTCCCAGTAAAAAAAAAACAAAAAAACAAAGCGCACTTTTTCCAAAACTTTGATACGTTAGTTTTTTTGTTTTTGCAGAGGTGGGGAGTGACTTTTAATGTAATTTACAATATATTTTAGTTTCGATAACTTAAAAGTACTAGGCTGAGAAAAAAAAAATGTCGGCAGCCATCTTGTCTTGCCAAATTTCCAACTTTCCGTGAACGTAAAATGGAGATAAATTTTGATATCTAATAAAAAGCCATTAACACTATTTAAAAATACAAACAAATGTCATAGGTAAGTCGGAAAATAAGTTTTATGGGCTACAGTCACAAATATACAACAAATAAATATTTTTTAGAGCCCTTTCTCGTTCTGTTGATTATTGTAAAAGATACACGAAATGGTTACTGCATGTGAATTTGATATTCCCTAGACACTTCCTTTTTCAGTGGAAGCCAGATGCCTGTCCAGGGCGAATACTACACCAGGTATTTTTTAAAAATTCTATTGTAAGTGAGAGTACAGTTTCGATTCATCCATATGATAATATGTGATGCAAAATTAAATGAACAAATAATATCACTTTGGTTATTGGTAATGATACACAAAGAATTAAAAATAAAAATAAAATTAAATTAACACTAAACAAGGTTTATATTCATAATTGTAATGTTTATACTTGTAATTAATTTATAAAGTTACAAGTTGGTTTTATTTAAATAAAACTATGCTAAAATATCCTTTTTTAGAAGCATCCTTATATGTCTGAGAGAATTTGTCCGTAAGTTTGAAATAGTATTTTCATCATTGAACGTGCAGATTGATTGGACGCATCTTACTTTAGTCTTTACTTTTGGTCTGTCATGCTCAACTTTGTAATAGCATTTTAGAGGCACTCACACATCTCTATAGTCTGTCACGTTTAAGTTTTTAAATAGTATTTTCCTTCGTCTGTTATGCTTACGTTTGAAATAGCATTTTCTTTGGTCTGTCACGCTTAAGTTTAAAATCACATTTTATTTAGTTGTAACGCTTAAGTTTAAAATCACATTTTCTTTGGTCTGTCAAGTTTAAGATTAAAATAGCATTTTCATCATTAAACGCGTAGATTGAATAGACGCATGTCAAGAACACCCGTATTTGTTAAATTCATATTTTATTTTTCGTTCACTCCCGTATTCCCTACTTTTTACCCCCTCCCCCGCTTTGTCCTCCGCCCCTCTGAAAAGGGCACATCATCATTATTTAACAATGTCTCCCTGTTATGGGTTTCTGTTTGATTGCTTGATGTTGAAACACACTGGAATTTTGAAAAGCTCTCAATGGAAATGTCACTTGTATTTCTTTGCCTACTTGGGTAACATAAGAAGAATGTCGTCAGATTTAATGTGGATTTCAGAATATTTCTTTCAAACAGATTTATATCTCAAAACCAAAGTTGCAGCCGAGAAAAGAAAAACAAAGAACTTCAGCCACGACGTCGTCGTTAGTGACATTTGAAATACATAAAAATGCCGATTCTAGTTTGTTTTTTTAAGATACGGCCATCCAATCTATGCACGTAGCAATTAAAATGCTATTTTAAACTAAAATTTGGGAATAACATTGTGGTCGGTCTTTCGCATTTAAGTTTAAAATAGCATTTCCATCGAAAATGCTATTTCAAATTTAAGTGTAACAGCCTGACAAAAATGCTATTTCAAATTTAAGTGTAACAGCCTGACAAAAATGCTATTTCAAATTTAAGTGTAACAGTCTGACAAAAATGCTATTTCAAATTTAAGTGTAACAGCCTGACAAAAATGCTATTTCAAATTTAAGTGTAATAGCCTGACAAAAATGCTATTTCAAATTTAAGTGTAACAGCCTGACAAAAATGCTATTTCAAATTTAAGTGTAACAGACCAAGGAAAATGCTATTTCAAATTTAAACATAACAGACAAAGGAAAATGCTATTTCAAATTTAAACATATCAGACAAAGGAAAATGCTGTTTCAAATTTAAACATAACAGACAAAGGAAAATGCTATTTCAAATTTAAACATAACAGACAAAGGAAAATGCTATTTCAAATTTAAACATAACAGACCAAGGAAAATGCTGTTTCAAATTTAAACATAACAGACAAAGGAAAATGCTATTTCAAATTTAAACATAACAGACAAAGGAAAATGCTATTTCAAATTTAAACATAACAGACAAAGGAAAATGCTGTTTCAAATTTAAACATAACAGACCAAGGAAAATGCTGTTTCAAATTTAAACATAACAGACAAAGGAAAATGCTATTTCAAATTTAAACATAACAGACCAAAGAAAATGCTATTTCAAATTGAAGCCTGCCAAAAATTATATTACAAACTTGTGTGATATATCGACCGTTGGTTGAATGCATTTAAAACAAGATGCGTCCATTCAATCTGTGTGCTTAGCAATGAAGATTCTGTTTCAAACTAAAGTATGACAGACTGACCGACGAACAAAGCCTCTGATAGATATGCAAAGACGCATAAAAAAACAGATATTCATCTTTCTTCTCTGCTGACGTTGTTAGCTGTAAATATGCAGATGATTTGATGGCGTTTCATCTCGAGGTCTTGCCCTTGCCATGATATATTCCAGAGATGTTGACCAACAGACGTTCAAACATAAAGGGATTAAAATGTGACTCCCCCACTTAACGCGTTCAAAACGAAATCAAAAACCTTTCATTTTGCATGGAACATAAAAATGCAGACTTTTATTCATTCCCTTATAAAAACATCATAAAAAGAAGGACTGACTTAAAGTCTATCGTTACTCTGTATGCGGGAGAGGTTTTTCTAAGGGGTCATTTTTCACAAAGTAAAAAGTAAAGCCAATGACCGGGACCCTATTTAAACATAAATATATCTCTATCTTTATAAAGGTAAGTATGTTTATATTCTTATATATTTGTATGCACAGGATTCACTCTTAAACTAATTAACTGATCATTATGCATTTTAGAACACAGCTGCTAGGCGTATAGGGTCTAAATGTGGACTATGTTTCGTTTAATTTAGTTGTATGCAAAAAGAGGTATAAAAGAGGTGGAAGTCCTTCGTGAAAATTCTGACACCTCGATGTTTGTGATATTGTAACAATAGGTATTAGATATCAATTAATAAATATTCCCCAAATTTAATTTCTTTTGAAGTATTTTTAAGGGTTTTTAGTGGGCATAATATTGACACAACCTCTCATTTGAAAATTCAAATCAGATCTATATTGAATTTTATCCATAGTCAGACATTAATCAAGAAAGATTCTCTGAATTTCAATTTTTTCTTAAGACTCCTTAAGCTTAAGCCTTAAATTTTAGACATTTTTAGAATCAAAATCATAGTAAGAATTCTAGACATAATATTTAGTATCATTATTTTTTTACTTTAATCTTCGAATTGGACATAAAAGTGGTGCAAAACTGTTCGAGAATTATACCCGTCCTGGGATATGTAGTCTTCTAGTGTATATATATGAAGCAATCCAACAAAAGATATAAGCGTCAACTAATATCTTATAATTAGTGAAACTAATATCTTATCCAGTATAATGCTATATATATATATATATATATATATATATATATATATATATATATATATATATATATATATATATACTAATGTAAACCTCCTAATTGGAACAGGTTATGTTCTCAACTTGTACCCCAATTAGTAGGGTTGTTCCAATTAAAAGTAGCAACATCTCTATTTGAATTGAAAATTTCCTTTTAGGGCGCTTAGAGAAAATTGACGAGCGTTACTTGCAACGGTTATTAATAAAAATAGAGGCAAAATTGCTAGAAATATTTAAATAATTTTTTAATATAACAAAAGTACAGATATATTATCATTATTGCTACAAAAATAATTTGTAATTTACAATAGGTGTTGGTCAACATAAAGACATAACGTTTTAATTAAAATTATCCCTATAGAGTTAATTAGTTTTAAACAACATTTTGCTAATGTTTACTTTTATATGAGCTTATTAAACCATCAAGAATGAGCTTGAATCTAAGTCTGTTGTCCCCATCTTTTTCAACTGTTACAATTTTATCTTAGATACCGATTAAACATTCAAGAACTCTTTTAGGTTTTGTTCCTATTGCAGAGATTCATCAACAGCAGGTCCAAATTAAATGTGTAACAAATCTTCAGTATCATCATTCATGTATTCGGTGATATCATTCATAGGCAAATCTGATATTTTCTGACCAGTTGACGCCATTTTAGATTATAAGGAAGTGCTAAATAACACAAATATAGATCATGAAAAGGACCATATAAAATATAAGAGGCGTGATATTTTATATCTTGATATCTATATCTTATAAGATATATCTTATTATCTACTTAAGATGAAACGATGTTGCCATATCTGTAAAATACAACAATTATTAGTATTAAAAAATATTATTAAAAGGAAAACAATTAAAAAAAAACCTTATTAATCCACGTATATATATTCTATATAATTTACTTTACAAATCCTACTTGTCGCTTGATACATGCAAATTTATATAAAAAAAGAAATCAATTATTAAATACTATTGCAATTCTTATATATTCTGAATTGGTACACCTACCGAAAACTGAATCGAAACATGTATTTGTGAAGGGTTTAATAATGATATGTGGCATAAAAAAATGTTTCCCAATTGCAAATTGTTCCAATTAAGGTTGTACCAATTAGGAGGGTTACCTGTATATATACTTAGAAGCACGGCTGTTGAAATCATTGTACATGTGAAAAATGTTATCTACCTTACAACCTAACTAATATAAACATGTTCTAATTTTGGAAATATGATGAACAGATCAAATCGACACAATACTTCTTTTGGCTGGGATTAAAGTGTAGTATCTTGATCTTTTATTACAGGATAGAGATGAGATGTGCAACATGTACGTTTTTCATCACATCTTTTATCGACTGGCTGTACTTCCTCTACCTGTTAGCCATGTGACGGTTCTCAAGGGATTTCTGTCCTCACTTTTCTGGATGGGAGGAAAATACTAGGTTTGCAAACAGGTCTGTATTCAACATCCATGTGAGGGGGCTAGGAAATTCCTGACTCTGCAAGATCATCAACATGCGGAGAGACTGGTTTTCTAAAATAAAACTTGTAACATGAGTCTGCATGGAGCCTTGCAGTTAAGAGTGCTTTTCCTGACTTTATCCTCGACTCCTGGGTCTACAGCTGTCGTAAACCGAGGTGCAAATCCCAGTTTTTCTCCAAGTGCCGAGCTGCACCCAGAAAGCTTCATCAGTCCAGTTTAGCTTTCACAATCGTCTAGAAGGAAACTGCACAAGTGGATCCGAAGCGTAATCCTTCACTAATTACCTGAGGAGCAATTTGAGGCATCGATGGAGGAGATCCACTCCAAATGGAGTTAGGTGCCAGTTGCAGGATATCTCAATAACTCTGCTGTCTCTTTTACCTGGCGATTAGCCCAGAATGCATTACCATTCAACGGCATACAATTCAGTTCAAGCATAGATGCCTGATTATCGTCACTGCAACACAATGGCACAAGAAACGGCCGAGCACATCTTCTTCAGATCGTGAACTCCAGCAGTTCTGGGAGTATGTTAATGAGGTGATGGCTCGCATCAATCCCGAGCGGCCTTTACCACTAAATGTGCCATATGAAATCGACAACATTGGACCACTACAGTAGAGGGAAAGACAAATGGTGTTTCTTGCGATCCTGGCCGTAGCTACAATAGTAGTGTGGACGATGAATCTGAGGGTATTTCAAACTGTTGAATCTTTTTCTGATCATGATCTGATTGCATTCTTCAAACATCAGTATAAGGTTAAAATCAGATGTGATAGAAAAAAGATTACATTCCACAGAATTTGACAAGCGGTAGATACAAGTTGCGAGCTTGTGTATACAAAATGGAGTTAAGTATAAGTATGTGTTTCCTGCCTGAGCATGGTGCATGCGTTTTCGGAACTGTCGGATTCCAGCCTGGCATAACTTTGCCTATTAGCGAGTCGAGTGAATGCGTCCTTTCCCTGTTTTTATTTTTTGGTAATAGAGCTCCTCCAAGATGCCCATCTCCCCACTTGGCCTCCAAAAATTAAATTCATCTTGGAAGAACACCATCCACTCCCAAACTCCATCCCTATTTCATTGCCTCCTACTTAAGTGCCACTCCCACTTAAAGATCAACCAGCTTATTTTCGGTTCTACACAAACCGGAAAACAGTGGACGGTCTAATTTTTAGAAACGGTTGGTAGAGTCTTACTAACTTGCTTTTGCTGTTTTATTCTTTATTGTTGGCTCCCTTCCCAATAAAAAAAGAAAAAAACACTTTAAAAATATGATTTTATTGATTAAAACAAATTCAAACTATCAGAGATAGTTTAAGTAAGGTAGCCAATGGAGTGAAAGTGGTATTCTGGCGACTGTTAAAGTGAAAGTGACCGACAAATGGCAAAATAATAAGAGGAATAGTGCTTGGACGAATGGGTCAGAATGGATCTAGTTAAGAGTAAGATAAACAGGGGATGACCAACGACTCCCCACTCCCTACACATTTGATGGTCTTGTGCCTAATTTGATCAAATATATTTTATATTTTTGAAAATAAATAATTCAAATGTAGTATCCGTACTGCCCTCGGTCAGTGGATCCTTCTAGACTGAGACAATTTTTATTTTTGTACCAATCTAGAGTGTCCCTTTCTGGGGAGCTGGATTTTCCCCACATTAAAACCGACTTTGTGTCTAATTACCCTCGTGGAGAGGCAAGTAAATAGGGACAGAACTTATCTATTTGATTTCAATAATCTCTTTCTCTCTTTCTCATATATATTTATTCAATGGACACTATACATTATTTTGATCATCCATCGGTACCTTCGGTTTTATGGAAACACTGGAAATTCGACCGACAGGGTTAAAGATATCAAATGTGACCGATTCATCAGCCGATGTTATGATAGTGTGATTCACAATAGTAAAAAAGTTAAAGAAGCTTACAAAACATAATGTATTAATATAATAAAAAAATATTTAAATTCTGAAATATTACCTTATATTAGGATTTTAAAAGAATATAGAAAGAAAATCTACAAAGTTAAACCAAACAGTCACCAGTGTTTTCTCAACTTTTTTTAGTATGAGTCATTTTATAAATATATACACATTTCTCCTTTTAGTTGAACCATAGACTATGTTTTACTCACCGGATGGAGAATTACCATTGTCGGTCACATTATCATATCATCGGCTGATGAATCGGTTACATTCGGTATCTTGAACATTGCAGGTTGAGTTTTCAGTGTTTCCGTGAAACCAAATGTTCCGATGGATAGTCAAAATAAATAATAGAGTCTATTGAATAAAAATATATATGCTCTTGCACAAGTAATTGAACACTCTTATTATTTCTCTTATGACACTAAATTACACACACGCAAATTATATATATATATATATATATATATATATATGTATATATGTATATATGTATATGTATTTAAAAACTATACATTACATATTTCAGAATCGTATTGCGGTTTCATCCAGATGGGCTAACCTTTTAAATTTAAAAAAAATGTCTATACCCCAAGGGAATCGTCAGTGTACTGAAATAAGGTTTAAAAAAAAAGGAGAAATAGTGTTTGGGTTCATCGTTAAAAAAACCGGTGAACCATGAACCCAAACGCCATTTCTCCTTGTTTTTTTGTTTTTTTTTTTAAATCTCATTTCAGTACGCTGACGATTCCCCTTGGGGTATAGACATTTTAAAAAATTTAAAAAGTCAGCCCATCTGGATGAAACCGCGGTACGATTGTGCATAATACACATATACACTGTATATAAACTTAAACAGGCAGCATTTTTTAATTCATGTAAACATTATTAAAAATAACAGAACTTGTCTGTCTAGTTATATCTTTTTTAATCTTTTCATTTTGCCATCAACACCTGAAGATGATTCCAAGAGGAATCGAAAACGTTAGTGACACATACGGAACTTTTATTAATTTGTTTGATTTTAAAACAAAGAAAACCATTAGAAAGATTGTCTAGTTATACCTTTTTAATCTTTTCAGACAAGTTCTGTTATTTTTAATAATGTTTATATGTATATATATATATATATATATATATATACATATATACATATATATATATATATACATATATATATACATATATATATACATATATATATATACATATATATATATATACATATATATATATACATATATATATATATACATATATATATATATACATATATATATATATACATATATATATATATATACATATATATATATATATACATATATATATATATACATATATATATATATACATATATATATATATACATATATATATATATATACATATATATATATATATACATATATATATATATACATATATATATATACATATATATATATATACATATATATATATATACATATATACATATATATATACATATATATATATATACATATATATATATATATACATATATATATATACATATATATATATACATATATATATATATACATATATATATATATACATATATATATACATATATACATATATATATACATATATACATATATATATATACATATATACATATATATATACATATATATATACATATATATATACATATATATATATACATATATACATATATATATACATATATACATATATATATATACATATATATATATACATATATACACATATATATATACATATATACACATATATATATACATATATACATATATATATATACATATATATATACATATATACATATATACATATATATATATACATATATACATATATACATATATACATATATATATATACATATATATATATACATATATACATATATATATATACATATATACATATATATATATATATACATATATATATATATACATATATATATATGCATAGTGTGTGTGTATAATATACATATACACTGTATATACACTTAAACAAACAAGACTAATGTCTATTATCATTCAGAAATATAAGAATTATCCTAGAATTGATTTCACACAAACTTGAAATATTTAATAACATATAAAATATATTAATTATATATTTTAGTACATGTAGAATACATATTGTGTTTATCATACAATGATTGTATCGTTTTGATTTTTTTTTATAAAGCAGTTACAAAGTTTTAAAATGACACAATAATGAATGAGAATGCTTGGGTTAGTAGATGTAGAACAGTTAAGGTAGCAGGTCTAGTTCACAGAAGAATGTCAAGCAGAATATGGGAGGAAGTGATAAAAATAGACTTACGAGAAAGAGAGATAAATAAAGATAGGTTAGTTTGGAAGCCACTTTCTTAAAGCTGTCCAACGCATGGCAGCATGTAAAACGGATGTTGAACCGAATATAATGATGATGATAACATGCCGATTCGACCATCTATCCAATATTTGGTGAAATCTTAACTTAGGTAGATAACTGTCCAGATAAATGTCTGGATGGCCAAAAATAGAATTAACCAATCTGGACAGAGTTTTTTTTTTCTTTTCTTACTGATAAATATCTTCTGCGATTTTCAAACTGTTACAAGATATTTTTTGAAAATGCGAAAACAAAAATGGCAGCTAGAAAACATGAAATTGTGAAAAAGAGGAAATTGGAAGATGAAGAAAAGATAATTAATTTCAGTTTTTACCTTCATTTTATATGCAGAAGAATGAAGTCATTTTTGGTGGGGGAATAGAATGGAAGAGTTTCTTACCTGCAAGAAAGAAAGAAAAAAAAAAGGAAAATATGAGCCAAAGAATTTATTCATCAAACTAAGAATATAAATGCTAAATGGATAAAAAAAAACTGAATAAATGGAATGGATAAAAAAAACATGGAAACACTAAATTTCATGTTTTTAGCACCGTTGTTAATAATAAATTAATAATCACACTGTGTAATCCTAAGGGGAATGGGATGGGGTGGGGTGGCTCTAATGAAGTAAATGGTAAATTAATGTAAATAAAAAGATATAAAATTATAAAATGGATGAAATAAACTTAAATTGAGGTTGGATTAATGAATTTAATGTATTAGTAATGGATCACCGTTTATGAAGGCCAAAAGCCACTCGAGGATAAGAGTTAATGAGATGGAATCATTGTCAGAGATGAAGATTCTTATGAGACGATTAAGAATGATTAATGGAATGAACTAAGTTTAAATACTTGCACAGACAGTTGACATTGGATTCGAAGACGACGATGTTGTCATCTGCAGGAAAGCAGTCCCGTGGTAATGTGTTACACAGACGAGTAGCCTTTGTTCGTCGAAATTCTGCGTACCACTAGGCACTCGGAGGAAAAAAATAACTTTTTTTTTTCGTTGTGGTAGAAAGGAGGAACCAGAGCTTCGAGCTCAGTCGAGCACTTTCCATAGAAATAACGATAGAGTAGAGAGAGACTAGCAACGTTTCTTCTGTGAAAAGGGGCTGTAAGATTTCTGAGTCGATTTCAAACTCTCTTTCTAGACAACGAACAGTGCTCGGAATGACGTCTTCCCAGATGTGGCAGGAGTACTCCATCTTAATCCTCTATCTATATAAGAGTTTTATCTCAGGGGTCAGGTATTTTCTGGGGCGGTAGATTGAATTATGTATTGGAGATGGCAAATTAAAGACATTTAGTTAAATTTCAGATTGAATCAGTGTCAATTTAGTCATAAGTTTGTATCTCACAACATTATATTTTAGGCAACAATTAATTTTAGGTTTACCATTAACAATTCATTCCTGTCTACTATTTAATAATTTGGACTTATCAAGCAATATAAGGTCGTTAATTTCTCGTTCAGATACAGAAAGCATGGACTGTTTAAAGACCTATCAACATTTGTTTTGTCTTAAGCCATGATTATATCTTACCTATTTATTGTGGCAATGACCACTTTTGTATTCAGTTCATATCACTTTTAGAATTAACTACAAGCTAAAAAATGGTAATATATATATATATATATATATATATATATATATATATATATATATATATATACATACATATATATACATTATTTAAAATAGTCTACACACATTAATTCATGTTTTTATACTCAAGTGCATTTAATCGGGACTAACTCATAGCACTTTTGAAAATAAAAATTAGTTTTAAGTTTATTTTATCAATATATTTGAACTTGCTTAATATATATATTATGTATATAGTCATCTGCAGATATTTTTAGTCTATGTGCAAAACGATTCACTTTTGCCTTTTGAAGGTTTTTTTTTTTAGAAAGATGACAGACGAAAAAAATTATTAAAAATCTTTAACTTTATGCATGCATTCTCCCAACCCTTTTGGATAAAGTGTCACACACACACACATATATATATATATATATATTATACTTTATCTAAACTGTTGGGAGTATGCATCTATATTTCTATGAAGTAAAACAAAAAAAATGATTGAATTTTTTTTGTTGCCCATCCCTCTCAAAGGTTTTTTTATTTTATTTTAAAGGCCCAACTAAATCGTTTTGCACATAGACTTAAAACAAGAAATCATATTTATTATTCAGATATGTATTTGTTATCAGGATGATTTTATCAGGTTTATCAAGGTCATCAGGGACAATATCATTAAATTCCCATTCAGAAGTGCTAATATTGATATAAGCTCGTTGTCCCTCTCCATATTTACACACATATATCTATCTATCTATCTATCTATCTATGCCCCCTTCTCTCTCTCTCTCATATATATATATATATATATATATATATATATATATATATATATATATACCATTGATGAGAGCATTTTTCTTCTTGTGATAAAATAAGGTCAACATTATAAAAATAATTAAGCTGCAACTGATGCCACTTCAAAACTATAAAAGACATGTAAGTAAACAAATGTGAAACCCCCATCAACATCTATTGACATCAATAATTATATATATATATATATATATATATATATATATATATATATATAAATATATATATTGTGTGTAATCACCCTAACATCATTATAAAAAAAGCTGACAAAACAAATATATTCGTAATATTAAATGAATCTTACTATCATACTAAAATCCAAACAATTCTCGATGAACACACTAAATTTAAGAAAATTAACAAAAATCCTACCAATGCATTAAAAACACAAGTTTACAAACTGATCACTGCCAACAATGCCCTAATAGGTAATTATCAACTCCCTAAAATAATCGGAGATTATAAACCCGGATATCTATACGGAACTGTTAAAATACACAAACAAAATTCCCCACTCCGCCCAATCATATCTCAAATCACTACCCCTATATACTCCCTAACAAAGACCCTAAATGAACTTATCAGCACATATATTCCTAGCAAATACAGCGTTAAGTCCACACAACAACTGTTACAAATCTTACACAGCAAAAAACCTGAGAATAAAACCATTGCCTCTCTAGACGTAGAAAGTCTATTTACTAACGTACCTGTAAAAGAAACAATAGATATAATCATAAATAATATATATAATAACTCATCTCTCCCTCCACTTAAAATAAATAAAACAATTCTTAAAAAGCTACTAACAATATGCACCACTGAAGTACCTTTTTACGACCATATGGGAAACATATATACGCAAATTGACGGGGTATCTATGGGTTCGGTTCTCGGCCCGACTTTTAGTGAATTTTCCATGTCCAACCTTGAAAATCTAACATTCAACACAATTGAAAAACCTCCTATTTACGTTAGATATGTTGACGATATACTAATTCTAGCCAATAACACTAAACAAATGAATAAACTTAAAGACCTATTTCAAAAAAACTCTGTCCTTAAATTCACTATAGAATTAAACACTAATAATAAAATCCCATTCCTAGATGTACTAATTGACACTTCTAACAATACTTTTAACACCTCTACCTATAAAAAACCAACCAGCAAAAACTCCAGCCTATTAAATTTCAAGAGTGAATGCCCCCACTGTTATAAAATAGCTATCATAAAAAATTTACTAAACCGAGCAAAATTGATTTCGTCCTCTAAAAAAACACTATTCATCGAACTAAAAAATATAAAACAAGTATTAATTAACAATGAATTTCCCAACTACCTCGTCGACGAACTAATTAAATCAATGATAAAAAACCTTACAAACACTAATATAAATAATAATACACAACATAACTCCAATTACATCAACATATATTACCGCAACCAAATGCAGCCAAATTTCAAACTAGAAGACAAAGCTATAAAGAATATTATACATCGATATATATCTCCAACAGATAAAGAAAACAAAATTAAATTAATTATTTATTATAAAAGATTCACAACGCAAAACCTTGTGGTAAAAAACAACCCCTTTCCAACCCCCAAAACACTAGAAAGAACCAATGTAGTTTATAAATTTAAATGCCCTTTAGGAGGATGTACCTCCCAAAATAATAATAGCTACATTGGTTTTACAACAACCACTCTATCCCGCCGCCTCACTATGCACCTCACACACACTAGTTCAATATACAAACACCTACAAACGCACAACTACCCTACATCTGAGTTGAGACAGATATTAGTAACAAACACAAAAATAATACATTCCGAAACTAATTTTAAAAAATTAAAAATACTTGAAGCCGTATACATAAAAACGCAGCAACCTAAAATCAATAATATTTCATACGAGACAAGTAAAACTATTTTAAAATGCTTAGCCTAGTTTAGTGATATCAACCGGTGTCTCCTAATTCAATTAAAAAAATAGAGACATCTTATTAAAATTACTTATGCCTATTTCCCCCATTTTCCTTCTCCATAATTATTAGACGAGACAAAATTAAATCAGCCACTAATTTAAATTAAAAAAAATAATAAGAATAATAAATTAAATTAATAAATAAACGAAGAACTGTTTCAATTGTCACATTTTAAAATGTAGACGTCCGTATTTTACGCGAACGGTTTGCCGGCGTATTTTTTAAAGAAATTCCATTCTTTCACTCGCTTTGTATTCATTTTTGCCATTAAAGACCTGAAGATGATTCCGGAGAAAATCGAAAACGTTAGTCAAACACATGGATCCTTCATCAATTCATTCCATCTAAACGTCAAAAAGATCATTCGACGAATGGAAAAAATAAAAAAAGGAATCACTAAACAGAAGATTTCTGTCGTCTTCAATAACACATGCCTTAATATATATATATATATATATATATATATATATATACAGGGTGGGCCAAAATAAGGGTCCTATCTTTAAATTTGAATAACTTGAATTTGAATAACTTCCACAAAATAAAAGTTAAACTCACCAAACTTTATGTGTGTGTAGACTGACCCTTCCGAGATTTTTTGAAATAAACAAAACAAATTTTAGCCGAAAAACACTTCTTAAAACTTACAAAAACTAAAGTATTGTTTTTTACACTGTTTTGAGTTTTTTAAGCAAAAATGTTTTCTAAATGAGGGTACGTTCCTTAGGGCTAATACGGCTCATGCTTGCTTCGGAAGGGGTCCTTTACTTATTCTAAAAAAAAAAAAAAAAAAAAAAATCAATAAATAAAAAAGTTATGAATTTTTAAAAATAGGACCCTTATTTTTGCCCACCCTGTATATATATATATATAAAAAGTAGAAAGAGAGTTACTAAAACTTCATCTCTCGTTGGATGAGGAGGAAAATGATAGTATCAAAACATCTATACAATAAGATCTAACTTCCCTTGTTCACACCAAAATGAAAAATTAGTGATCAGATTATTGGAATAAAAAACCTTGAATTAACTTGTAAGATCCAAGCGGATGTCGGGTAGGTGAGGGGATGGCCTTCCTTACAATCTGGTCAATGACATTATTTACATATTTTGGACTGTTGTCCTCAACTTTGTTGTTGTTTTGGTTGTTGTACTCTCCAGCCTTCTTATTAACAAAGAAAGAGCACATAATCTCAGAATCCCCCACTCTATAACGAAGACCCAATGTATATTTATTTATATAGTTTATATAAATAAATATAAATTCGTCCCGTAACACAAAAGTTAGTCACTAAAAACGTGTCTATATCAGTAGTCATTATGCCAATACTTCCCTGAAAAATAGATATTGGATATTTAAAAAAAAATATTATACTAATATTTCACCACTTATCAAGGCCAAAAGCCAGTCGAGGAATACCCTCAGTGAGATGGATGGATAATCAGTTGAATGATGAAGAATATTATGAGAGGATTGAAAATCTCGATGTAGCACCCACTCATAACAACAGCCAACTCAGAAAATAATGAATGGAACGGAGAAAATTTGATAATGAATGGAACGGAGAAAATTTGATTCCTTAATTTGATTCCAGTTTATGATAATTATCTGTTGACATTGGATTTCAAGATGATCACAGAGAAGCACTCCTGTGGTAATGTGTTCCACAGATGAGACATTCTTAGAAAGAAACTGTTTATGGAAATTCCGTTTGATGTTAGGTACACATAGAAAGAAAGGAAAGTTCTTTGCAGTTGTGATAGAGTTTTTGCTGTTAGTATCTTATAAGGAGGAACCAGAGATTGAAGCTCAGTCGAGCACCTTTAATAAAAATTTTACGGATCAGAGGTTGAATATACGACCCCATTTTAATGATGCAACAACACACACAAAACCATTGTTGAAGCAACTTTACATCTTTCAATAAACAAGAATAAGTGTGTCGATTCTGAAGATGCGGCCACTCAATCGGCGCATTTACTGACGAAAATGCTATTTCAAATGTTAGCATGACAGACCAACGAAAATGCTATTTCAAAGATAAGCATGACAGACCAACGAAAATGCTATTTCTAAGATAAGCATGACAGACCAACGAAAATGCTATTTCAAAGATAAGCATGACAGACCAACGAAAATGCTATTTCAAAGATAAGCATGACAGAACGACGAAAATGCTATTTCAAAGATAAGCATGACAGAGCGACGAAAATGCTATTTCAAATGTTAGCATGACAGACCGACGAAAATGCTATTTCAAATGTTAGCATGACAGACCGACTGACAGAGCCTCTAATAGAGATACTTGGACGTCCCCAAAGAGAAGAAAAAAAGACAAGAAATATTACTCCCGCCTCTTTTGCCTCCCAAAA
The DNA here is from genome assembly GCA_963556195.1 of Sepiola atlantica. Lineage (NCBI taxonomy): Eukaryota > Metazoa > Mollusca > Cephalopoda > Sepiida > Sepiolidae > Sepiola > Sepiola atlantica. The sequence goes on from OY744537.1 coordinate 44,570,717, forward strand.
GATGCCATTGTTAATTCTTGTTACATTTATTTCACTGGTCAACCCTCCAAATAATAAAATTCTGACATGTTTGTTTTGAATACTTGAGTTTCATTCAGTGAAACCAGTTTATTATCTCAAAGAAGGAGAGGAGGGAAGATTAGATACAGGCAATGAAAACAAAACAAAAAAACAAAACCCACCTTGTCCCTCAGCTTTTAAACGAAAGGGTTTGCTTGTATCTGTTTTAGAAGCTGACCCTGAGGGTTAGATGAACTCGGATATTTGCACACCTTAATCAACAGGTCAGACGAGAAATGTCTTGTTCAGGTTTTTATCAGAAATTGTGTCTGGAATGCATTGTTTATCTGATGAAGGAAGAAAACTTGTTTTATTCGCCCATTGTTATATTTGATACTCATATAATGACCTGACGGGACTCTGCTTGATAGCATCGATGTAGCATGTACTTTTGAAATTAACTCATATATTTTTATATTTAATGCTGATTAGGAGAGTAGAAAGTGACTGGTGGATTTACTTTCGGAAGCCTCGTAACTCTCGCTTCCCTTATTTTGTCCTTTAGTCCTTACATTCCACGGGCGATCTTTGTGACAACGGGGGAAGAATTGCTGTTTTCTGGGTCGGAATCTAACACTTATTGTTGGCTAGTTTTTAACCGTCACTAGTATTTTTTTAGCTCCTTACATCAAGTGGCTTCATGCCTTGTCTGGAGCGATTTTATAAAAAAATACTCGTAGTATGACTGAGGAAAGGAGAACTAGCTGTGGATTGTAGAAGTCGAATTAAAATCTGGATAAATCTATTGCGGACTTGTTTTTATTACTGAGTCACCACTTATTAAGGCTTAAAACCATTCGAGAATAAGGGTTAATAAGATGAATAGATTGACAGTTGAATGATGATGAATACTATGAGAAGATTGAAAATCTCCACATATCACATACTCAAAACAACAGCTGACACAGAAAACTTCAATTCTTCTCCTTCGTCATACATACATTATATATATATATATAGTCTCGGAAGTTTCTCAACCATTAAAACTATATAAAAAAAAAACTTAAAAAAAACAAACTTTTAGTCCCAAGTCGTTCAGTGAAAAATCACTCATGTAAGTCAATTTATTTTTTACAGTTATTACATTAGTTTGCTTCTAACATTATTTAAGGGATCGTCAGTTGTTTACCATGAAAAACTGTTTTGGGAATTTAAAAACAAGACAGTATTTAATTTCATGGCTTCCCAGCAGAGTTGATCAGACCCCACTATATATATATTAGTTTTGTCGAGATAATTCAATAAAAAATGTTAATGCCATTAATTCTTGTTTTTATAGATATTTTACCCATTACTTTAAATATACATTAAGTAATAAATTCTAAATACCTTTCAAATAATAAAAAGAAAAACTATAACCTAGAAAGTTTTTATATTGCAGTATTACCTTCTATTGGAGTATCCTGCCAACCCTAAGCTGCCACTTGTCAATATAAGGAAAAGTGATGATTTCTCGAGAATCTCTTAAATGATGCATCACATATGACTTGTTACTTCACAATATCCAATCAGGTACGAGTCAGCATGGTCTATGCTTGTCCATAATATATAAAATCAAGCTAATCAACAGCCGACCAAGAAAAGAGCAATTCTTTCCCCTTTGTCAGAAACATCACTCATGGAATATGAGGACTAAAGGACAAAATAGGGGATAAGCGAGAGTTATGAGGCTGCCGAGAGTAAACCCAAGATCCACTTTCCACTCTCCATATTTTCTGACATTGCAGTTCCATTTGAAAAGGTATGAACTCGTACCCTCCCAAACTATGGATAAAATAGCAATTTGTGTACGATGAATTGTTACTCATAAGTATTGCATTTCAACATTAAATGACGGCAAAAAGGATTGATACGCTGTCAAACAAGACAAGCTGTACCCAACTATGTCTCAAAATCCATCAAGTTCTATTTCAATGAGGAATGTCTCTGAATAAACGCTTTTAAAAGCATCACAAATTACTGGCCAATTAATCTATAAAATTAAAAGGGCGCTTCCGTTTGTTTATTCACTACAAATTCATGAATTACTTAGCGAGTTCAACCAAACTCCATACAGAAATAGTCTCGTATTTAGGGAGTATTAATTGACCTAGGCCAATCCTGAAATTCATGAAAGGTCAAATATAAATTAAACAATTCCATTTCTTATGGAAGTCTTTCTAGAATGATCTGACATCACCGTTATTGATGAAATGAATCTAAAATGTATTTTTCGAAATTGATTAATATTTTTTAAATATCAATTCTTATACTAAAGCTAGATTAATCAACGTTTTTCTCCCTAAGGTTTTATTTCCTACATATTTTAAGCACACAAAATATTCCTTAGTTTTGGGATTGAGTTATGTTTTAAAAAAATTCCATTTTAATTGTTCTAATTAACTTATCAAGTAAACTACTTTCAATCTATCACTCTCACCCTCTATCACTGTATGTTGCTTGACCCCCCCCCCCCATTCTTACTTTATATGATATCTATCATTTACGCTTTCTCACTATCTCAGTTGCAGGTTATAAAGAAAGGAAAGAAAATATTGGAATGGTCTATTATAAACAAAAGGGAACATCACCAGATGTAGTAATACTATTTAACCCAAAGCCAGAGAGAGAGAGAGAGAAAGATGGGGGATTTAACAGACAGAGACTAAAAAAATAAGAAAGCAAAATCATAAAATTATTAACAGGTGTACTAGCAGAGAGTTACCACTTTTGACCAAGGAAATAGTCTATCAGGCATGTGTACGCAATGTGATGATGTATGGAAGTGAAACTTGGCCAGTGAGGGTTGAGGACATGCGTTGCATGGAGAGAAATATGACTCACATTACACATCTACTGTATCATTCTCATTAAAGACGGGTTTAGTTCTGATGACCTCAGAGGAAGATTAAATCTGGGCTGTATAGGGATATGTGTGTAGAAGAGGAGGCTTTGATTATATGGCCAAGCTGAAAGAATGGATGAGAGTTCTTCGGTTAGTAAATGTAGAACAGTTGAAGTAGCAGGTTCAGTTTATAGAGGAAGGCCAAGAAAAACATGGGAGGAAGTGATAAAAATGAACTTGAGAGAAAGAGGGATCAATAAAGACCTGGCCAGAGATAGGTTAGTTTCGAAGTCACTTTCTTAAAACAATCCAACGCATGCCAGCATGTAACATTGACGTTAAAACGATGATGATCATGACGTACGAGCATATCAGCCGTTTTCGGTTATTTAGTTCAGAAACAAAATACCTAATGTAAACTTTTTTTTTTGGGGGGGGGGGGGAATCGCTCCAGACAAGGCATGAAGCCACTTTATGTAAGGAGCTAACAAGAACAAATATGATTATCGCAAAGACAGGAGATGTCTATTGGCCTTATTCTTGAAAAGACAAATGTTATAGGTAGGAGGAAAACAGTCAGCAAGAAGAGAGTTCAACAAGTCTGCGGTTCCTGGAATAGGAAGCTGAATTGTAAACTATTCATTGATCGTTTCGCTTGGTTGTTTTACGGCATATCAACCCTTTTCTAGTTATTGAAAACCGAATCCAGTGAAATTACTGGCAAAAGTTTTTATGCTCTAAGTTCAAATATCTATTTATGCTGCAAATCGATGAAAGTAGAAAGTTGATCTTCGGTTGACCTTCGGTTGACTTTCGGTTGACTTTCGGTGAACTCACAATTCTTGCCCTCTGCCTTTTTATCCTTTAGTCCAGAAATTTCATGAGTGATGTTTCTGACAAAGGAGGAAGAATTGCTGTTTTGTGGATCGGCTGTTGTTTTGAAAGGGTTGTATGTAAAAACTTTTAATCCTCTCATAGTATTCATCATTATTCAACTGAGTGTTTTCAGCCATGATAAAGTAGTGACTCATTAGTAAAATAAGTATCCTCACCAAAAATTTAAAAAAATTATCGAGTAGAATTTTTTTCTTTTTTTTTTTGTACTGATAATTAGGGTGAAAGTTTTGGGGGTCATCCTAAATTGGGAGCTGTGCTGCAAGATGCTTGTTTACATTATTATTAAATTTCTGCATGTCAGTACAGTCTGGGAAACAGGGAGCAGAGAGGGAGTTCCAAAGGCCGGCAGCACGAGGAAAGAAGCTATTGGAGTAGAAGGCTCTCCGGCATCTGGGGACTTCCACAGTGAATGGATGGGATTTAGCTGATTGTCGGGTTGGTCGAGTGCATTTATGATGAGGGGGCACCAGAGCAACAAGTTCATCGGAGCACATTCCTTTGAAGTACTTGTAAAACAGACACAGGGATGCAACATTGCGGCGATGGGACAGGGACTGTAGCTTAGTGTAAAGTAAGGGATCTATTAGATTAGAGACTCTTTTTTGGACCTTGTCTAAGAGAAAGAGAGAGACTAGTGGATGGTGCACTAGCCCAGATATGACAACAATACTTCATGCATGGGCGGATGGTAGCTTTGTAAAGATATAGCCATGATAAAGTATTGACTCAGTAGTAAAAAGAAAACATGTGACCTGAATCGGTCGGTCACTGGGTATTCTCGTAAATTAGAAACTCTTGCATGATAACGGAACCGAATTAGGCAGGCTATAGCTTAAACGCAGACACTGAGCTAGTCTGTTGGGTGTGCATTTCCGCTGAATGGTATAAAAGCACTGATCGTAGACAAAAAAGAGACAAAATTCCAGTCTGAGCGAGAATATAGATCTTTCAGATCTGTTTAGATCACAAAATCATTCAAGTGAAATTAAATTCTCATATTACCTAATCGTTTGTCCTGCTACATAGGTGGTAGCCGTCCTGGCATTTTTCCCCAGGGTTGATGGTTTTAAATTTCAGTGCCAACTGAAACAATACCGGCCAACAGAGTGATAATTTCTGACCTGACCTATTGGAGACGTGGATTTATGTCATTTGCAAGGATTTTAGTGCAATTTTAACGTAGATTTCGGCAACAATTTGAATTCTGCTCACCAATTCCATTCATTAGGTTTTTAGCAGTTTAAACCAGTTCACTTGTTCCAATGAGTACATTACTTTTCCAACAAGCATTGATTCATAAAAATCAGACTTTTAAAATTATGGATGGCCAACACAACTTACATTTCTTTTTTTATATCTCCTAAAGTCTACGAAAATTCCTCAAGGCTTAGAAAATTCACTTTTTCCTGATTCAAAAAAATATAACCGTAGCTCAATTGGTAACACAATGGGTCACTTTTCTTTTAGTATATATATATATATATATATATATATATATATATATATATATATATATATATATATATAAGTTACATATTTTGTTATTGTTTTTATTGATGATAGTAACAGCCAGTGCTTTGTATTTTTTCCACTTCCTAAGCGGTAAAGTTTAATGCAGAAGATTACATTTTTAGTTGGCCTTAACTTTATAGGACATATTTTTGGCATGGAAACGATTGTCATTCTGGGGGAGCTTATTGCCACTCAAATTCCAGAGAAAGCTAATAGCCTTTATCAGCGAGAACTCAATGATAAACGGCTGTTGCGAGAACGCAAAGTGATTATAATTATTATTATTTCTTACTCACCATTGTTAATTACATTAGCGGAACTCCATTCAAATTTTACGGTTATTTGTACATCAACCTGTATAATTTACTGATAATAATAATAATATTCGTTTCGAAATAATAAATGTCTGTCAGGGTTAATACTCTTAATAAAAAATTGAGTTTTTCTTCTATTATAAAATTAATTGTCATTGTCTGCTAAATATTCTTTAAATAGATAAGAAACATATGGGTTTTATTTATTTATTTAAAATTGTAAAATTAAATTAATTTTAAAACAATAAATATTCTCTGTCTTACATAAAAATGTTTGTCAGCTAAATATGCTTGAAATCAGTAAAATTTCCACCCTGAAATGTATTTATCTGTTTTAGTCGATGTGAAGAAGACATAATTTGATTTTGGAACAATTCATTTTACAATGGGTACAATCGGAAATCTTTTTAACTTAGCGACACCAGATTAATCACCAATCATTGAGCGATCTCATTTTTGTTTAAATGTGTGTGTGAAACGTGATAACGTACGTACGAACATGAAATGCCTCAGTGTATTATTATATAGAAAAGTGGTTCCCCCTAAACTGTTTTCGTGTTCATATATTTCTTCCGGTGGACAAAAATTGTAAATTTTTTCGGCTGAGTAAAACATGAAATTTTCAAACAGAAATAACAGGTTTGATGGTTTGTTTATTTTACGGCATATCAACCCTTTTGGGATCATTTAATGCTAAATCTAGTTATTTTGGTAAAAGCTTTTATGCTTCAAGTTCATAATATCTTTAAATATATATTCATGGTGTTTGTCTTAACGAGTTATTCATGATTTGAATTTATGTGTAATACGACCCGGATACAGTTTGATGTAATACCCAGGGCAGATTCTATTTAACTCATGGATGAAACTCTGACACATACTAAAAATCCGGGTCAAAGTTGACCTGGGAGCAATGGCATACGGGGGGGGGGGACCACCCCGGTGGCCCAGGGCATTCAAATTGGCGGAACATCCAATCATTTTCAAACTATCTTCCTTTCTCATGATATTTCTTAGTACTAGGACTAGTACTAGGACTTATACTAGAGTCTTTGGGACATACAATCAAGGAATTGGCTCCAGACATCACCAGATCTCTGCACGCTAATGACCCCACCAACTATAAGGTGACTCCACACATCCAAAAGGTTTACTTTCAGCAACCTCGTACCCCCCCCCCCACCAATTTTGTCCTTTAGTCCTCACATTTCATGAGTGATGTTTCCGACAAAGGGGGAAGAATCGCTGTTTTCCAGGTAAGCTGTGGTTTTAAGTGGATGGTATGTAGAGATTTTCCATCCTCTCACAATATTCATCATCATTCAACTGTCAATCCCTCCATCTCATTAACCTTTATCCGAGAGTTGCTCTTTCAGTCTTTATAAGTCATGACTTATAAAGAAAAATAAAGCTTCCAGATTGAGGCCTCACCAGCGGATATTGTTTAAGGTGTTACCTAAGAAGAGAAAAAGTTTTAAAAATTGTTGGGGACTTTTAATCGTTTCTTATAATTAACTACTATGTATAGAGTATTACCCAAAGTGTGCCGTGTTAAGTAGTGACAACACATTTTCATGGTAGGTGCTCGACTGAGCTCCCATCTCTGGTTCCCCCCTGTAAAACATTCACAGCAAAAACTCGTCTAGCTACAACCACTGTAAATAATTTTTCTTTTCTTCCCCTGTGTACCTTGAGCTAAACGGAACTTCCACGAGCAGAATTTCTTTCCAAGAACTGCCCGTTTGTGAAACACAATCCCATGGAGCTGCTTTCTAGCTGACTACAACATGGTCGTTTTTAAGTACAATGCTAACAAATTCTTGTTGAGCCGTCCTCTTAAATAATCAAATTATGCTCAGTTCCAACCATCGTTACCAATCCTCATGGTGTTTGTCTCACCATCCACCCGACACAAATGCATGAACTCTTATCCTCGAATGGCCTTTGGGCCTTGATGAGCAGTGACTTGTTAATAAAAAAATAAAATAGAGAATGCATTGATCTATATTATTTAAATATGGAGTAAGTTCAGGGAACTTCTTGTTATTACTAACCAGCAGAACGTTACAACTGTTGACTAAGGGAAGAGTCTATAAGGCATATGTATACAGTGTAATAAGGTATGGATGTGAAATGTGGCCAGTAATGGTTGAGGGTATGCGTTGCATGGAAAGAAATGGTATGAAAATAATACGAGTGATGTGTAATATGAGTCTTGAAGACAGGCTTAGTTCTGATGACCTCAGAGGAAGATTAAATCTGGACAGTATAGGGAGCAAAACAGGAGACTTCGATGGTATGGTCACGTTGAAAGAATGTATGAGAGTTCATGGGTAAGGAAATGTAGAATAGTTGAGGTAGCAGGTTAAGTTCACAGAGGAAGACCAAGGAAAACATGGGAGGAAGTGATAGGTGTGGACTTGAGGAAAACAGAGATAAATAAAAAAAATTCTAAAAGCTGTTCAACACACGCCAGTATTTAAAACGGACGTTAAACCGAATATTATTAATTAATGAGTATCAAACCACATGCAAATCGATATTAAGCAGAAAAAAACAAACTTAGAATGAAAACCAAATTTCAAGTAAAATTCTGAAAAGCATTTCTCATCACAAAAATTCTGACAAAGTTTGTAAACTTTGTGCATGCAAACACAAAGGGTTAATTTGTACTTAACCACGGGGCATCCAAGTACCATTCTAGTCAAGGGCTGATAGGTTTCACATTCACTGCCAAACAAAGATTGGGTTTTTAATGCGCTGGGAAGAGTGGAAATCCAAACTGTTTTATCTTTGTTATTTTTCTGCGACTTTCACCGTTGATAGATTGGATAATGGTTCAGCAGTAGCACGGTGGATTACAGGACAAACTATTTGACCTCAAATCAACTCTTGTAATGCGATTTCTACAGAAAACAGACATACAGAAAAAAAAATAGATGTCAAATGACCTTTTGAGAGTTTTATTTGTCTGTTTACTCAGTAAGTGAAGATATCTTGGACTATTCTCATTGTAAGAACAGGGATACACATTATACACATACACACACATATATATATATATATATATATATATATATTAGCAAAACCTACCCGCCCTTTGGGTGGTGCATATAGTTAAAAAAAATATGTTTTTAATCAGAGAATTCCATTTATTGATTGAAATAACAGCAGACCGTTTTGATGGTAATATAGTTGTGATGAATGAAAAAAATATTTTGTATTTATTCATTCAGATATCAGTGGCGACACTAGCTCGTAAATGTTTGTCGGGCTCATAATCTTCAACAAACTTTGGTATTATAGTAGATATATGCCATTCACTAAATCCCACCCTCTTTCTTTTTAGGCGGTTAGGTGTAACACCACCCAAAAAAACATGGCGAAAAGAAATAAACAAAACAAAAAGAAATTTAATTTAGAGTGTGGAGGGGTAGTTTCGCATATACATTTAACGCCATTCTAGCGTTTTAGGGCATTAACCAAAAATGTTGCTATGTGCGCTTTCCTGTGGGTGAGAGGTTTCTATTTTCTTAGACGATTACATATGGTTTTACAAGCGTTTTTGTTTGGGGTAGGGTTAAGGGAAGGTTTTTGTTAGAATGGGATCTTGCCACTCGGATTTAGGGTTAATGGTAGGGTTAAGGAAAGCTTGCCACTTAGACCTAGGGTTAGATCGAATTAGATTTTGTGAATAATGATTATTATTATTAGCTGTAATGGGAAAAATTGTCGTACTACTTAAATTGATAAGGGCTCAGATCTCCAGGGCCCTAATTATTCAATTTCATTCATTTTACTTCGTTTTTGTTTGTTCATAATAGAAAAAAAAGAAAAATAATCAATTAAAAAAAATGTAGTTCGCTAAATATTTTGAAATAAATTTTGAATAAAGATGGAGCCAAGAATGAAAACAGTGCATTGCTTTGAAATAGCCCGACCTCTGGAGTATTCTTTTCTTCTTCTTCTATTTACGTCACTATTCCTTTGTTCAGTGGTCAGACGACACTGATTATTATATATATATATATATATATATATATATAATAAATTATTTTTATACTTTTTTTACCTACGTTTCGAGCTTATGGTTATCATCAGCGCAGGGAAATAACACTCTCAGACGGTAATAGGGTGCGAACCCGGTTCACGGATACACCTTGAATCTGTAATCGTTCACCTAGTCCCATTAGGCCACGAGAGATTGTCACGTAATAACGGAGAAATTAAGTGATATTTATACTGAAAACAGCGAATATAGACATCTAAATATTCGATATCACTAAACGACAGAGTCGGAGCATCGCACTGAAGCTTTTTAAGGTGAATGTTTATTTTTAATCTTTCCGACAGGACTCAACTTTCAATTGTTCATGAAATGGGGCTTATAATAATATTAAATTATTTTTACTGATGTATTTTAATGAAATGTTTATATATATATATATATATATATATATATATATATATATATATATATATATATAAGAAAATAACAAGGAAAAATCGATGACTAAACGTCTTTTGTTGTTTCGTCCAATTATTTCCTTTTTCTTTTTTAAAAAGAAGGGGTCGACGAAAGAGGGGAAGGAATAGGAAAACGATCTTTTAAGAAGAATCAGAGTTGAAAAGTAAGAAGTGATATACTTCCAATGTTCCTTGCAGAGAGGGGGAGAGACATACAAGAAAGGGGAGGGTGGAAAAGGAAACAGAAAGAGAGAAATGGGGAAAGAAAGAGGGAGGAATGGTAGAGAGATAGGAATAAAAAGAAAGAGGGTAGCAGAGAGAGAAAGAGGGAAATAATAGAAGAAAAAAATCTCTTGAGAAGAATCAGAGTTGAAAAATAAAAAAAAAGTATATCCTTCCAATGTTCGTTGCAGAGGAATTTAGCCTGCCTTGAAAATCAGAATTCATAATCTTGAATTCCAAATTGAGTTTGTGTGATAAAATGCCTTGTCGCCACTCGTAGTGTGACAATAAAGAGGAATAATTGACAGCGTCTACCCTCAGTTGTTTCTTATAGTACTGTGCCCCTTTAATTTGCCTCGGTGACAATATCTGTTATTTGAGATGGCACTAGCAGTCAAGTTTTCAATTGAGTTATCGCCCTTTTGCAGATTGGCTGTTTAGAGTTTCTGGCAGTTAATTTGCATAAGTGGTGGTTTATTAGTAGAAAAACTGTACTTTTGGGATTGAAGAGTTAGTTGACTTTCAGAAAGAAGAGAGAAATGCAGAGTGGATGAAAGTTGGATTGCCTTTGAAACCCCCTTTTACCTGGATTGCCTTTGAAACCCATTTGATCTGGATTGATTTAAAAACTAACCTATATCTGACCAGGTCTTTATTTATCCCTCTTTCTCTCAAATCCATCCTTATCACTTCCATGTGTTCCTTGTGAACAGTTGAAGTAGCAGGTACTTCAACTGTTCTACATCTACTAACCTAAACACTCTCACCCATTGTTTGAATCAGACCAAACCAACAGTCTTTTGTTCTGCACACATCTCTCTATACTGTCCAGATTTAATCTTCTTCCGAGGTCATCAGATCTAAATCAGTTTTTAAGACTTGCAGTGCACATCCATAGTATCATTTCTCTCCCTGTGACATATCCTCAACTATCATTGGTTAGTGTGCTCACTACGTATAGTCACTCTGATGAGCCTTGAAAATAAAACGAAACAGCTGTCTGTGGATAACTATATTATCTATATATATATATATATATATATATATATATATATATATATATATATATAGTACATGTATTGTATTAGTTTCTGTAAATGTAAATCCGTAGAAACTCAAGTGTTTATAAAAAGTGCTCAATAACAAGTAGAACTGTTTATAAGTATAAATTTTTATTTATACAAACATTATTGGTTACATATGTGCATACATGTTTCGGTTGCACTTTTCCCAGAAAGTCAACCTCATCAGACCAAGAATTTCAGAGAAATATATATATATATAGATAACACTTTTGACAACAACACGCTTGCCCCGCCTCTAGGGTAAATGTATGTTAACTTCAATTACTGTCTGTGGCGATTTCCCATAGCCGCGTGGTTAAAAAACACTTTAATATTAAAAAATATTCACAGTTAATGCCCCTTTAAGATTTAACAGTCTTAATAGTAGAGCACTCTTTAGAGTTACAAGATTGTTGTCACCAACGATTATGCAATGTTCTGCTTGAGTGTCGAACACTTTCGACAACAACACGCTTGCCTCGCCTCTCGTGTACGTTAGCTTCAATTACTGTCTGTGGTGATTTCTCGTTAGCCTCGTGATTCTAGTCTGAATCGATGAACTGTGTTCAATCCCATGCGACTGCTTGCAACCGCCACTCCTGCACTGATGAGGGTAAAAAAAAACCGAAAGATATCGTCTGTAGGTAAAAAAAACACTTTCGTATTTAAATATATATATATATATATATATATATATATATATATATATATATATATATATATATATATATTTAGGTAGCAAGTTGTTACTCAAACAGGCTTTGTTTAACAGAATTTTCGTTTTTGCATAACTTCTTTTTAAGGTTTTCGAGGCGTCGAAGCAATATTCATTAAAACCAAACAGTCTAATATTAATAAAATATCTCCCAACACCGGTACCAACATACTAAATGTATTTCATAATTAAAAAAAATAACAATAATAAAACCAAATAAACAAACAAATAAATAAAATATAATATAACAAGACAAAAGTAAACATACAATAATAATCAACTTAACCACACACCCTTTCTTTTCCTTCACTCACTCTTCACGATATCTTTATAAATGAGAAGACTTGATTTATTGTTTCTAATTAAAAAAAAAAGCTACTCCTGAGGACGACCAAGATCGAAAGCGCCAGAGAAATGGCCGAATTACGAACTGCCGCCTGAAACCCCAAAGATTGCTTGACGACTCAAAAAGAAGTTATGCAAACGCGAAAATTCCGTGTTGTTCAATAAAGCCTGTTTTTAGTAATATATATACATTGTATATATATATATATATATATATATATATATATATAGTAGTAAGCAATGAAAATATATATGGCAATCAAGCTACACAGAGGCTTTCATGTTTCATGTTTCATCCCCGGGGGGAATCGTCAGGATGCCTGACGATTCCCCCCGGGGATGAAACACGGGAGCCTCTGTGTAGCTTGATTGCCATATATATTTTCATTGCTTACTATTGCACTGTTGAAGTAAATACTGAAAACGGACACATACAAAATTATATCTCCTTATAATATTTTATGTGGATACATGAAGTACTAATATATATATATATATATATATATATATATATATATATATATATATATATATATATATATATGAATTAATTGAATCAGTCCATACACGTTTATCTAATATTAATTCTTTAGAAGAGTTCATTAGATTTTCCAAGCAGCAAAAATAAGGCAAAGGCGCTTTTTTTACCGTTTCTCATAAAATTGTATATATCACAAAACTGCCTTTCAAGAGTCAGTCCTATGACCAATTTATCTTGGAATTACAGGCTCACTTGAAAGAATCTGCCTTTCTTAAATCCGGTTCTTTTCTTCAAGATGAAGTCTTTTTAATTGGCCATAAAATCCAGCAAGACAGTTGGCCGTGACACCCTTGAAAACCATTAGATGTTTTTTTCCTGTTGCTGAAGTCACCCAATCTCTTGTGTGACACGCCTAAATAGTTTGCACTCAACTTGAAGTCATAAAAGATTCCTTTAATGAAACTGCAACTGAAAAATAAAAATGGCGGTTTACAAAAGTCTGACACAGCCTCAGGAGGCCATCCTTCCAAGCATTACCTTCTCTTTTCGGAGGGCCTACAAGTTTATTATTGCCTGTCACCTGAAGCTTTTTCATTTGTGAAGGAGCACCGACGACAGGTTGTTTTTGTATACGCTCTAGAGTCCCCTTTTTGGGGGAACTGGATTCTTCACATCAAACCGACCTTGTGTTTAACTTTGCCATCATGAATAGACAAGTAGATAAAATATTAATATCAGAGACATTTATCTGTTTAGCGGCATATCAACCCTTATCAAACCGTTATTTAATGCTGAAACATAGTAGTTATCAGAAACGATTTATTGCATACGATTAATTAAACAAAAAGTGTTTTAAGTATAGTTGAGCAGAGATTGAGGGTTCATACCTTTCCTAGAGGAATTAAACGCAATAGATATGGTAGAAAGGCAGTAACCAAGTTCAAATCCTGAGTGTCTGTTTACTACTTTTAGGCTATCAGACATTCGAATTTTAAATTTGGTAAGAATATTCACCTATCTATACAGATTGTTGTCAGCAGGGGCTTCCCCAAAAGTGAATGCCTCCATCTCTCTTTGATAAGCTCCCATGGCTGATTTTCACTCGATCTGAAGTGAGAGACATACATATCCAACCTGTTGCTAAGGTTGATGGGTAAATGGTTGGATCATTCTACTGCTCCAGAAAGTATCTGACTCCTGATGTAATCCTCTATTTGTATGAGAATCAGATACGTCCTATGGGGAAGGATTTTTATGTTAAAAAGTTCGTAAAAAATAGTTACTTACCCTAGGTCCAAATGGTAAGCCCCCCCCCAAAAAAAAGAAAATAAAAAAAAACTGTTCCATAACCCTACCACTAACTTAGAGTGGTACCCCCTAAAAACTTCCTTAACCCTACCACTAACCCTAAGTTCGAGTGGCAAGCCCCCCCCCAAAAAAACAAAAAAAACTAAAACCTTGTAAAACCACACATAAACGTAAAAAAAGTACAGCACCACCCAAAAGAAAAATGCAAAGTTTATCTCCTATAACAAAAATAAAATAAAATAAAATTGGTAAACTGCCCTAAAAAACTAGAATAGCCTGGAAATGGGGGACCATTTTACATCAGATTATGGGAAATCAATTTCGAATATGAATTCGAATTCTAAAAGAATTGGGGGTTTTTCTTTAAGATTTTCAGGGTGTTATATCTAGGGAGGCACCGCTCAGAGGACTTTTCTTAAACAATCGACTTAACAATATAGTGGCGGGTAATCTCTTCTGTTTTCTGTAGCGTTGCTAATCTTTCTCTACTCTATCGGTATTTTAATGCTGAGTGATCCACTGACCTTCAATCTCTGGTGCTTCCTTGAAGACAATCAGAGCAAGAACTCAACCGGCTAACACAATTGAACAAAACTTTGCTTTCTCCATCTGTGTACCACACATCAGGCGGAATTCCAATCAACAGTTTCTTTCCAAGAACTTCACACTTGTGGAACACGTTACCACGGGACTTCTCTTCAGACTATAACATGGCCGTCTTCAAGTCAAGTGTCAACAAATACTTGCCATAAGTAATCAAACTTTGTTCATTCCTTTGGTCAATTTTAAATCGTTTCATATTGTTTTTCATCATTAAACCGAAAATCAATTAATCTTATTAATCCTTATCCTCGAAGGGCTTTTGTCCGTGATAAGTGGTGACACATTGGAGGGAAAAATATTGATTTTTATTGAGAGTTAAATCGTTTTTAAATTATACCACATTATTTTTATTCTTAAAATTCGATCATTAAAAGAAACCCTCTAATGGGGACTTAACTCCACAAAATGAACACGTTTTTTATAACCCCAAAGTCAGTCGTGCATATTCTACGGTCACACAATTTTTTTTTTAAAAATATTGCTTGTGTTAAATATTGGGCGAGTATAATTTTGTTAGTTGAGGATAACAAGAAATAGAGTTGAGTCGAGGTCAGCTTAGTGTACATTGATGTTAGCTTGACCTCCTATGTGCTGGAAGAGGATGTGATGTCACATGACCCAAAGAGAGAGCGCAAGGGAAAGAAGTCGTCAGTCTGCTTGGAAGCACACATCTGTGAACTTGTGGTTTTAGAAATATCTAGATAAGATATGATTAAGCAGTAATTATTGACTTCTCTGTGTCTCCCCGCCCCATTGGTCAGTGATTTAGAACAGACGATCCCAGGCAAATAGACCTCTTCTTGTCTTAAACTGTTCTCTTCTTGGTCCTTTTTTTGAGTATGAACGAACTTGTTTGAAGACGGCGTTTCCTCAGTCAGGCAAGATCACATTAGGGGTGCATGCCGGAACGGACGGCCAGCAAACTGCATTATGAACGTCTATATATTTTAATTGATTGTGACTTATGAGACATTAGACCTCCCCTCAGATGTAACAATTGGAAATATCTCCTGCACTTGTTAAAGGGTTCAAAAGTGTCCCAGTACTATGAACCCATCAAGGGGCGGGTATTCCAGCTAATATACTAATATGCAGGGACTCTTATTCCCGCATCGGCCTCTACAGCCACAGACGTCGATACTCCAGCCAAACAGACAACTAACGATGCTATTAATGGTCAACCCTGACCGATAGAGCCTACTATACTAATATATGAAATACGCGTTTTTGTCTGACTGTTTTTCATGTGTGTTTCTATATGTTAGTGTCATTTTTTTTTTACATATGTATATATATATATATATATATATATATATGCCACCATCTGTTCCACCGGTAGTGAATTTACTTGTAATTTGTTTTGTTTTTCTCTTTTTGTAAACTAGACTGGGTTTTTCTTTTTCAAAAATATTTTTCTTTTTGTTCCTATCAAATGGAAGTAACTATGTATAGATGAATATGAAGATAGGTCTTTTTTAAGGTAGCAGCCATTCAAAACTAATTCCCACCAGGCCAAAGTATTTTCTGAAAGAAACTAAAGCGAATTACATTTTATTCTTCTTAACAACATGCTGCAACGATCCACAAAAAAACCTGACAAACCAGAATCAAATATTGATTTCGTAGGAAGAAAGCTATCGATGACAACAAACGATAAAAAAACTGACTTTACTTTATATATAGACTAGCAGAGGTACCTGGCGTACCCCCCCCCCCGTTTTCTCCTCCCTCTCTGCAGGTGTAGCAATCTCTCTCTTCTCCGGGATAAAAGCTGTGTCTTCCCCGGTCGCCCCCGACCCTGGTGCCCCCTCTCCCTCACCCCGCTGTTTTCCTGCGTGCTCCCTCATGAACGCCCTCCCTACTCCTTACCCTCACCCCACCCCCTCTCTCCGTTGCCTGGTCAAAAGTAAGTACTAACTCTGCCTTCCCTGTCCCCCCCCCTTCGATGTATATTTAGGTCACCGTTAAATAAAATTATGGGAGTCGGTGGGGATCGAACCATCAACCTCTATGTCTCGGCCCTTTGTCGTTACTAAATAAGCAAAACGAACAGAGTATAAAAACTGATGAAAACTCGGTCACTTAAAGCCATTTGAATCTGGGCTGTGTCTTGTATGCGCGCATGCGCAGAGCATACAGTTGACCGAATGGCGAACACATTTAGGGAGCCCTGTCACACGTTTAGGGTCCGTTCTATATGAAAAAAAATCGATGTTTCTATTTTCGATATTATGCGACCGAAAGCTGGGCGATTCAGAAAATGTCAACTTTATGATACTGTCGAGTATCTTGGGAGCCTTTTGCAGACATACAAACACACAGACAACTGCCCTTTATATTATAGAAGATATCATGATATGTAAGTGCTCATTTGATGCATATTGGAAATAAACGTAATGAATAAATTAAAGAATATATATTTTAAAATTTAATTTGCCGTTTCTTATGTATTTTCATTACTTATATAATATTTAAACTTACTGATAGAGTAATATATGGTTGCTTAATAAGAGGTTATGTCTCATATACTTACTGGATATATGTTTTTAAAAAAAATAATACTGACATTTGATGTTTTTTCTTAAATGACTTCTGTATGTGTTATTGTAAAGGGTGCTGATAAAGATATACTTTTGATGACTCCAAATAGTAATACAAAATAATTTTTTTCCAAATTGTCTTGGAAACGATCGTATGCTAAATAATCGTTGTGTTTGAATTCTTGGAACTGATATAAATAATTTTCTAATTTTGTATATCTCAACTATCTATCTATAAATAAAAAAATATATATATTTAATTATATATATTTTACCTACGTACGACGTCGTTTCGAGCTTATGGCTCTGATCAGCGCAGGGAAATAACAATCTCAAACGGTCATAGGGTACGAACCCGGTTCACAGAGACACCTTCAATCTGTAAGCGTTCACTTAGTCCTTGAGGCCACGAGAGATTGTCACGTGATTGCGGAGAAATTAAGTGATAATATATATATATGTATATATATATATATATATGTGCGTGTGTGTGTTAAATTAAATTGAATAATTAAAAATAAATCTAATTAAGGATGAAAGGAAAAAGAAGAGAAAAAGGAAAACAATGAATGAAAAAGAAGAGAGAAAGGGGAAATATAAGAAAGCAAGAAAGAAGGAAAAGGGAGAAAAAAGAAAGATATACAAAAGAAATAAAGGTCATTATGGCAAAGAAAAAGAAAAAGAGAAATGAAGAAGGGGAAAAAGAGGAAGAGGAGAAAATAAAACAAATGAGTATAAAAAGTCAAATAAATATCTCTTGAACAAAAACGAAAACAAAAGTAAACTAATGTTTGTTTTATACTAAAGAGGAGTCAACACTTACCAAGGCCAAAAGCGACTCGAGGATAAGGATTAATGAGATCGATAGATTGCCGGTTTTATGATGAAGAATATTATGAGAAGATTTTAAATGATTAATTCAGTTTGATGAAGTACTATAAAACGATAGAAAACAATGAATGGATTGGACAAATTTGATTACTTAAGACACGACAGCTCAACAAGTATTTGGATAACATTGGACTTGAAGACGACCATGTTGAAGTCTGCAGGGAAGCAATCCGTAACAATCTGTTGAACAGATGAGAAATTCTTAGAATTTCCACGAAGAGAGCTTCTTTCTATTCCGTTTGGTTTTGAAGCACAAAGATGAAAAAAACACCGGATTTAAATTGTAAAAGCGAAATTGTAAAAACATTTAATAAAATTAAAAATAACAAAACTTATTTTTATAATAGGTCACCACTTATCCTCGAGTGGTTTTTGTCCCTGATAAGGGTTAAAACTGACATTCTTTATAAGTGTTCATCAATCTGAGCGTTTAGCAATTAAAATATTTTTTAAAACTGAAGCGTGACATAACGACGGACGGACGGACGGACGGACAGAGTATCTTATAGAGATGCATGGACGCATCTAAAAATGCTAGTTTAAGATTAAGCGTGACAGACCAACAAAAACTATTCTAAACTAAAGCATGACAGACCAACCGATGGACATAGATTTCTATAGAGATGTTTGGACGTATCTAAAAGAAGATCTGCACGTTTAACGATGAAGATGCTATTTCAAACGTAGGCATGAGAAACCAACGAAAATGCCATTTTTAAAACTTAAGCGTGACAGACCAACGAAATGCTCTTTCAAACGTAAGCATGACAGGCCAGGGAAATTATTATTTCAAACTTAGGTATGGCAGACCAACGAAAATGTTATTTTAAATTTTGGTGTGACAGATCAACGAAAATGCTCTTTCCTACCTGGCGAATATACCCGGTGAACCAAGTGCAAGAGAGATCTAAACAATTACGCTTTAAAAGACGGTTAGAATCCTAAAAACATCTCTCGGTTGGAGTCTCTGAAAAAGTGGGTGAATGTCTGGCATCCGGTACGATGCCCCATCTCCAGCAAAAACAAAGGGTGTACTTGTGTCGTCACCGATTTCTGACCTTGCTCACACGCCCCTATTCCGAATTCGTGGTCAATGGTCATAAGCAACGTTGTAAGTGTAATTTAAACGGTTTATTCGAATTATTTTATGGTTTTCAGTACTTGATATTTAATTTTCATTAAAAAAAAAATATTCCAGCAAATTGTAATACATTTTAATTCTAAAAATTGTCGACTGAACTCAATACTAAAGGTTATTAAGTCACATGAAATAAATTTTCAGGAAAAATATTATTAAATATCATGGACACCTTTAGCTTTCTTTTTATTTATAATCAGATTTGAACTTTGACATCAGCTATCAATAACATTTAGTATTGATTACATGTAGAAAGGTTCAATTGAAAACTTTTATAATTAAAATGTATTACAATTTGCTGGAATACATTTAAATTAAAATTAAAAATCAATTAAAAGTGGAATTTTTAATTGATTACTAAAAACCATCAAATAATTCTAATAAACCGTCTAAATTACACTTAAAACGTTGTTTATGACCGTTGGCCATGAATTCAGAATAGGGGCGTGTGAGCGAAGCAAGAAATTAGGGACCACAGAAGTACACCAGCACCAAACAAACATAAGAACATTGAAAAAAACAAAAACAAAACAAATGCATGACAGACCAACGAAATGCTCTTTCAAACTTAAAAGCTTTTCATCAGGTCGAGATGATTGGACGCATCTTAAATAAAATGCGTCCATTAAATTTACACGTTTAGTGATGAAAATGCTATTTCAAATTTACCGACAGACAGACAGACAAAGCTTCTCAGAGAGATGTGAGGGCCTATACCCCCCCCCCGCCTCAAATAATCTTTAAAAAAAGAGAAAGTTTAGTTAAGCAAGCATCTCGTATGTCGCTGTATTCTTTCCTTTTGTTTGTTGCGGTCACAGATCAGACATGGCAGCTTGTAAAGAAAAAAAAGAAAAGAAAAACAATACAAATTTCCAAAGAGGATTTGTATAAATCCTTTCTCTCTGGAATGGTAAATGGAAGATAGCCTGGCATCAGGCCGAAGGGAAAGGCAGAAACGAGAGGGTAAACCAACAACCCACGCACACACAACACCACCACACACAACACCACACACACTCGGAACGCAGTGGATGGAAAAACAGGCCCCCATCCCAGTGTCTAGACGCACTTTTAATGAGTTAGGGTTTAGGGTAAGCCGTTTAATAGTCAGCAAGTTTTTTTTGTTCTGTTCCCAGCCCAAAAATGTCCGGAATTGTTTAGCAAGGATCTACTTATTGTAAACAGGGTTGTTGGCAGATGTGTTTACACATTCCAATATAGAAAACCAGTACTAAATACAAACGTGTATACACGTTTACACACACAAATGGTTGAACACATTCGTATAGATGCTTACGTATACACACATACGCATATATTCATACATATGAATAAGTGTAGGTTAATTTCGATTACTGTCTGTGTCGATTTCTCGTGACCGCGTGGGCTTGTGATTCTAGGCTGAATCTACAAACTGCGTTCGCTCCCATGCGATCGCCTGCAACTGCCACTCCTGCACTGATGAGTATAAAAAACATCGAAACGATATCGTCTTTAATATTTAAAAATATTTACAGTGCATATATATATATATATATATATATATATATATATATATATATATATATTAGTCTATTATAATTACTTTATGTTATAAAATTTATATTTGAATACAAAAAGTTCTAAATATAAATAATTAAAAAATAATCTCTCTCTCATATATATATATATATATATATATATATATATATATATATATATATATATATATATATATAAGGTTAATACAACAAAAGATATAAGAGGCAACTAATATCTTTAATTAGTGCACATCCGGATAAAAAGAAAGCTCAATATACTGGATAGAGCATTAATAGCAATAGATAAAGTGAAAGAATAAAATAAGGTGCGAATCAAATTTTATCACAATTCAATGTTCAGGCAAAGTTCTGTAAAGTCCTTAACTCATGAGTTTTGAAAGAAAATCTTCTCCTCAGAGGACCATTACCGCAATGACATTACTGCAGGTAATAAAAATTAAACTTTGAAAAACATATTTAAAAAAATATATATAAATACATAAAGGTATATAAAACATCAAATATATCGGCCCAAAACATACATTTTAGTAAAACTATACAGTTCATCCAAGTCAACAAGTCTAAAATAGCTCCAGGCAAGATATCAAAGAGGTTGATTAAAAAATAATCCAATTGGTGAATGGTGGTTCAAAAACGACAAAAGGTATCCAGGTGGGAAATTCGTTTGCTATCGATGCAGTAGATAACAGTGAAAATTGTATTCAAGGTGTATGCAAATTAATAAAACGATAAAAAACGATAGAGAAAAAAAATCATATGAAAAGTTCAGAAAACTCACTTGGTGTTGAATATTATAATGTCCAAATTCAGAGTCCCCAAGAACTGATAGGAGTAATGCAAACCATAAAATCCAATTCGAATAAAATTAAACTGACCTGATGTATTCGGCCATTTTTTCTTCCGGGTCCGTTAAAATTACTCAAAAGAAAAACATTACATTCTAAGGTAATAAAGCTCGCGCAAGCCCAGTAGACAGCGTAAGAAATCCGAAAGTGAACACTTCTCCTTGATAAGACAACAGCACGAACAAAAATGAATTCAAGCCGCGTGAACGAAAATGAATTCAAACTGAACATTGAATTGTGATAAAATTTGATTCACACCTTATTTTATTCTTTCACTTTATTTATTGCTATATATATATATATATATATATATATATATATATATATATATATATATATATATATATATGTGTGTGTGTGTGTGTGTGTGTGTGTGTGTGTGTGTATTTAGGCAGCATGTTTTCATTCAAGCAAATGTTATTGAATAACAGAGTTTTTTTTGTTTGACTGAGATAATAAATGGATTATTCAAAAGAAATTTAAAATATAAAAAAAATCTCATTAAATTGGTGTATATAAGTTTTGTGGGTTTCTTGTTCCATTTTTCCTTTTGTGTTTTTCGCGATTTTTTTTCTCAATTTGATTCACCAAATCATCATCAAACGGGTTAGTCTTGATGTGTTTTATGGCTAGTAATTTACGACTTTAAAATGAGCGTCTGTAGTGATGAGATGTTGCATGCGACCTGATTATGTGCAATGCGTGTACAAAATTCAAAACGATGTTTAACGGCTAAGAATTTGTTACTACGGTAGACACTTTAATATTTTGTGACTAGCTTCGTAATTAATATTAATTGTGGGTTGTCTAGTTTGAATGTAAATGGCTTCAAGAATTTTTAACCTTTTTATGTTGGTATCATGGTGCATTGTTACCATGCATCTCTTCGACACGAGCTCGATTTGCCAACACTTAAAAAAAAAACATGGCTGCCTCCTTCTCAATATAGACACATTAAACACAAAAACAATACATGTTTCTGAATTTTTGAGATGAGGATTGATAATTTGCATACTTTGGATTATTCGAACTACTGTTCTCATTTTGAGTGTTATCCTCACAATGTTTCAGCCGTTGTAATCTCCGGCCTTCTTCAGGTTTATTTTTTCGAACTCGGGAATATTTCTGTGGAACTCGGGAATCTGGACTAAATTTCGAATGGAACCCTTTATTTAATCCATGGGGGTAGCATGCTCTCGTTACGCCAACCATGACTGGGAGAAGTCTTCAGTAATTCGCACTGAATTTTACTTAGTATTATATCAACCACACCACAATACTCGCCTTAAGGCTTCCAAAATTCATACTAGTATTGTCTGCAAGGACCCATGGCGCAGTGGATATAGTACTAAGTATAATTCAATTCTGAAGATTGAAAGTTCAATCCTCAAAGAATTGCGAATTACTGAAGACTTCTCCAAGTCATGGCTGACGGAACGAAAGCATGCTACCTCCATGGATTAAATAAAAGGTTCCGTTCAAAATCCTGTTCAGATTCCAGAGTTCGACAGAAATATTCCTGAGTTCGAAAAGATACACATGAAGAAGGCTGGATGTTACAGCGGCCGAAACGTTGTGAGAATAACACTCAAGATGAGAACAGTAGTCCGAATAATCCAAGTTATACAAAAATAATACATTTGTTTTTAATCTTTATATGGGGTGGTTTGTGTGATGCATTAATTTAACGTAAATAGGGGTTATATTTATGTTAAATTGATGGAACCCCGAATATAAATATGCTTAAATAATTGTGTAATTAGAAAATTAGCCATACACTGTTAAATTGTATGTGTAGTAGGAGGAGAAAACGAAGAAAGAGGAGGAGGGGACTTTGAAAAAAAATAATATTGTGGACAGGCAATAGTTAAAAAATAATCCTATCTTCCCTCTCCATCTTCACACATTTACAAACCACAGAATGGAATTCAAAAGGGTAAAAAGGACGTCCTATTTACTTCATTAAAAAAAACTATACCTTTAAGAAATTTTAATCAAATTTGGAGCTAGATTAAAAGCCGTCCAGACGGCAGGCTATTGTTTACTAGTGTAAAATTATATATATATATATATATATATATATATATATATATATATATATATATATATATATATAATGTATAAATACACATAAATATTGATGTAAAAATAAATAATTACAATAATAAAAATAATAATATTAGTTCCATATGGGGAGACCACCCTGTAGAAAGATGAGGTTTTCGAAGTTCGAGCTACAAGATCAGTGGGTCAGCTGTATATAGCTATAGTCCCATATGCCGCCTCCGAGACGATCACCTACTCCCCAACGTTCGTGTCGTAGTTTCGTTATCCTTCATCTTCTCATTCTGGCCATGCTGTCTCTAATATTAGTGATCGCCGAGGGAACACTCACTAGTTTACAAGTTGTGTTTAAAACAAAAAAAATAGCAGACTCACACGCACACACAAAAATACTAACTCAAATGTATACATTGTATTTGATTCGTTGGTAACAAGCATGTGTGTGTCATTAGGGCCCACCGCTAGTGTCCACATCCTAGTTAAGTTCAAGTCTTTCAAATACAGAATTTCATCTTAAGACTAACTCTGTCGTATGGCCCCTTCGAACTGGTCTGCATGTCTACTTCGTCTCCAGGCCTCTACCTCACCATAATCAGGTCTACTCCAATCTCTTCTCAGCCGAACTCTGACTGATCTTCGTCTGTTCAATCTCCTCAATATATCCACCTTCGACCGGAAATCTCCACTAGTCACCGGAAACGACTACATCCGTCTTTCTCAATCCATCGATATCTGACCACCCAGAAACTGACCAATAACGGCCAGGGCGCCATCCAGTCTGAGACACTCCCTTGTTGTTGACCTATCTTACTTGCTGATTACTTTTCCCAATTCAACATTCTTGGCTGTGTGTGTGTGCCGGGGTGGGGGTGGGGTGGGGTGCAGTTTATAATATCACACAGCCATACTGATGAGGTTTTATGAGACGAAAAACGCATGTCTGTATATATAAAAATATCTATGAAAAAATAAATAATTAAAAATAATAATAATTATATGGCGTTCGATCGTTTTCAAGACAATTAGGAACATTTTTGTTATTAAACTTTAGATGACTCCAAAAGGTTTTCATCAGCACCCTTTACAACATCGCATACAAAAGTCATGTAAGACGAAACATCAATTTTTAGTATTATTTAAAAAACACACACACACATATCTAGTCAATATGGGAAACATAACATCTTATTATGCAATCACATATTATTCCATCAGTAAGATCAATAATGATAATAGTAATGAAAATATATAGGATACAGCAAATTAAATATTTAAAGTATGAACAAAGTTGAAAAATTTTGTTAGTGCTCAATTATTTAATAAAACGAGCATAATATTTATTTATTAATTGTGTTACAGAAGATCAGATCAAACCAACATGATACCATCGGTTTCAAGCCAGGTCTGATCTCAGAAAACGAAATATAATGTAACGTAAACAAACCATCATCCGTTCTTATCAGCCATGTTTGAATGTTGGGAAGTCACGTGTTCACTGGGGAATTGTACATCGTTATTTCAAATTTTTTCTTTCTTTCTTTTTCCTTTTTATGTAATTAAATTTGTGGATTTTATATATATATATATATATATATACACACACAAATCCTTTCATAAGAAACGAATAGAGCACTCTTGACTGCTGATATTGTTCATATAAACAGCGAGATGTCCCCTTCGTAGATTGTGCTAATGCACAACGGATAAAAGCGGACTGTCACCCCCCCCTAAAAAAAACGACAAGGTTTCAAACTCAGCCTAAAGCGCTCGTAGCATATGTAGCCACACTGAAGAGCTGTCACACAGCAAAACAGTCTGTCCGTGGATGACTATGTATGTATGTTTGTCTGTAAAAGGGTTTGCAAAAAAACAGCAACAAAAAAATACAAATAAATAAGAGATCTATCGAGTCAGAAATAAGAAGTTGAAGAACGAACGCGAGAGCCGCCAATAAACCTTTCAAAACAACAAAAGATAAAAAGGATCTCGTCGTCCTCGTATGAAGGCAAAATGTGCTTAAAAGTTAACTGCCTGCAGGGCTCTGACCATCGGACAAGGCAACGGCATTATTAGTGCAGTTTACGACAGGTCATTTGGTACAGGAAGCTTGTTTGACAATAGGAGTGAGGGTGCATCTGGATATGGAGATGCTATGAGCAAGGAGGGGGGGGGGGCGCCACAGGTTAAAACGAGAGAGAATAAATATTACGTAAATAGATCCGTTTTCTGTTCTGTGCCACCACTTTGTGTTCAAAGGGGGTGAACTAATATATATATATATATATATATATATATATATATATATATATATATATATATATACATATACATATACATGCATACAGGTGCGACAAAAGGAGAAAAGAGTAATTACAAGGCATAAAACAACATTTTATTGGTCTGTTTTTTTCACCTGCAAGGCATTTTGTATTGTTATGAGAAGACCCCCATTGTAGCAACACTGACTTTTACAGCTAATATATAAGAGATGGTGAAGTGGTCACCGATGTGGAATGATGACCTGGGCGTACCAAGTTCGAATCCAATCAGTTCCATAGCATCGCTTTAACTATGAATGTTGGCAGTCTTCATGTTGTCCCGCCTGATTATAGGAAGAAGTGAAGAAATCAATGCCAACAGCAAAATCAATCCGGTCAAAAAGTCTGATTCATACAAATTTACAGCTAATATAGAAACAGTCAATATGACCTGACATTAACACAAGCAAGAAGCAGACGGCATCCAGCAAAAAAGAAGTCACTGATGTCGATTACGCCGATGATATTGCACTGTTAACTAATAACGATACTAATGCCAAAAGGCTACTCCATCTTTTGGAAGAGTCAGCTGCTATGATTGGACTGCATACGAATGCAACGAACACAGAATATATCTGCTATCATCAAACAGGTCCAATAGAAACATTGAACAGAACACTTCTCAAGCAGGTAAATGATTTTGGATATCTGGGCAGCCACATCGGCTCTACAGAAAAAGACGTGCTCGTTAGAATAGCCAAGGCTTGGAGTGCACTTAATCGGCTAAGGGCTATTTGGAAATCAGCACTGTCTGAACAAATAAAAAAACCTTTTTCAGAGCCGTAGTGGAATCCATACTGCTTTATGGATCACCAGCTTGGACTCTAACAAAAAAAAAAAAAAAACTGGAAAGGAGACTAGATGGAATTTACACACGGATGCTCCGTGCTGTATTAAACATGCACTGGAAAATGCACCCATCTAATAAACGGCTCCATGGCAACTTGTCTAAAATCTCATCAGTAATAAAAGAAAGAAGAATAACATTTGCTGGACATTTTTATGAAAGCAAAGAAGAGGTTATCAGTGATCTGATTTTATGGAACAGTTAAAGTTGGTCGACCCTATAAAACGTACACAAAACAGTTGAAGTTGACCGAAGATACTGGTTCTCAACTCGAAGATCTTCACAGAACGATGACGAACAGGGAAGTATGGAGGAGTTGGGTCAATATGTCCCGATCTGATAGATAGAAAGGGTGTTTTGCCAATTATCTAATCTGTATAAATATATGTCTTTGTTTAAGACGGAAGGAAAAATCAAACGATGCCACAAATCAGCTTTAAGGCAGAATCTCTCTCTCTCTCTCTTTCATATATATTAGTGTAGTTTTCACGTATACTTCTGTGTTAATAGTCATGTGATGTAGGCCTTTCACTGTTAAAAAAAATGTGTTTCTGAAAAGTTCAACCATAAGTCGTCCAAGCAGTAAATTGCAGTTTTAAATATTGTTGCCACATCTGGGTTGGTGCACCATCCACCAGTCTCTCCCTCTACAAAAAAGAGTTTCTAATCTAATAGGTCCCTCACTATCCACCAAGCTCCAGCTCCTGTCCCATCGCCGCAATGTTGCATCCTTGTGCTTGTTTTACAAGTACTTCAATGGAATGTGCTCCGATGAACTTGCTGCTCTGGTGCCACCCTCGACGTAAATACACTCGACCAACCCAACAATCAGCTAAATCCCATCCATTCACTGTGGAGGTCCCCAGATGCCGGAAAGCCTTCTACTCCAATAGCTTCTTTCCATCGAGCTGCCGGCCTTTGGAACTCCCTCCCTGCTCCCTGTTTCCCCGACTGTACCGACATGCAGAAATTTAAAACTAATGTGAACAAGCATCTCACTGCACAGCTCTCAGCTAAGGATGACCCCCCAAACTTTCACCCTAATTCTCAGTAGCCCCTTACATCTACAGTGGCAACTTGCCAAGTTTGGGGTGAACCAAGTTAACCATTTTTTAAAAAAGTATATGATTGTAGAAATTAAAAATCAAAACAAAGACTTATATCACTTGACTAGTAACATAAAAGCATACGTGAAAACAACACTATTTTTAATAATGTATTTTAAACCTCACCAGTTATAATATAAATACCTGCCTCTCACCCCCCTCCTCCGCAAAGAAAACGGTTGAAAATCGATCTTTTTAAGCGATCACACAAGTTTTAAAACACATGTATGCGTTTGAAGCAGACAGTTTGAATTTTAATCAGATTTCGCATTTAGAATCTTTGAGTAAGAAAGAATGGAGGCCATTCGGAATTATCGGTCCCCAACAAGAAACAAATATTTAAAACAATATTTTAAAATAGGCTTTTGAAAAGTCTGATACCACAAGTCAGCTTCAAGTCAGAATCTCTCTCTCATCTATATATTAATACGATAGCGTGTGTGTTCGTGTGTCACGCTTCCGGCAAAAGCTTTGCGCATGCGTGCCGCACCTAGATTTTGAAAAACATTTAACTCGCCTAATTTTCGAAACATTTTCAGGAGGTCCCTTTGGCGCAACGGTTAGCGACGTAATATTTTTGACTTTGGCCCGATCCTAACCAACCTCTAAGATTTTTTTTCTACATTTCGAGGAGAAGGTGAAGAGAGGTAGGGAGGGGACGACCGGGAAGACACATATTAATACAATAGCGTGTGTGATTTTGTGTGTCATGTTTACATCAAAAGCAACGACCTTCCGAATCTTTGTATGCTACTCATGAATTGACTTGGCTTTTTGGCTAATATCAAAGTGTAGTATCTGTTCCGATGGATACTGCACTCCATAGACTGGTATTGTCTTGGCCTTCGAGGCTTGATTTATGCCGGTCTATGGGTCTGTTCTGTGCAGTTCTAGGAGGTCCACCCTCCCAGGCTTCGCCTCCCCTCTTTGGGGAGGAGTAAGTTTATTGCTTACTGCCTGGGGCGCCCCTACCGGGGAATGCCAACGGGGCTGCCCAGGCAATTTTTAATGGCCAGAGTGCTCACCTTCTCGAGCGCTGGCATTTCAAACCCCACTTTCCCGACCCGACCGTGGGTCACATCTTACTTGTGGGAGTTAGATAAAACTTGCCTTGTGCCTAACTCCTGGAGAGGTGTAAATACATATTCATGAATTGGAGCCAAATTTAATTTAATCGAAAACATTTACAAAGTAAGGTTTAGTCGTCGAAATATTACCTTCACTAGAAATATTGTATATAAAGAAGTTTTGTAAATTGTTTCATGTAGTGTTCATTTAAAAAAAATATATACAAGTCCAAATCTTATCATATTTTATTCAAACATGGTTAGGAACAAGATAATAAGTATTAAAAACATCATTTCGTGTAATTTACACGGGTCCCGCTAGTATATACTATTGTACATTTCATGTATGCTTCTATGCTAATAGACAAGTGATGTGAGCCTTTCAGAAATAAAACACCAAAACCTATCACATATAATAAAAAAACTTTTTAAAAATGTGCTTCTGAAATTCCAACTATGAGTTTTACAGAGACTCATGAACAAATAAGGAAGTCTTAAGTATCTTGTTATTTTTTTATAGAATTTCCTTTAGGATTGAACTTTGAACAAGACTTTGACAAAATATGATATAATATATATAAATGCAAGTAAACACTTATGTTTAGTCGTAATAATTAATTTACGTCATTTATTAGAATGAGTGCTTTATCGTTTAAAACAAAGGAAGTCTTTTCAACTATATATATATACTAGACCACCCGTGACCCGTTGGGTCAGTTTGTTATATTAGCTATGGAATTCATGTATGTGCGTGACACTTGTGGATGTTATGATTTTTAGATCTCGTTTTGATTTGAAGACGCTTGTCATGCCAGCTGGAGTGTTGTTGTCATGGCGACCGCCACCTCGATGTGTCTTGTTTGGGCGATTCCCGACTGCTCAAAAGTGGAATCCCAGGCACTGGGAGGCGTTCTGTGATCGCCACAGTGGCACAAAAGTCGGTAAACATAATCATGTTTACTACCACGAAATTACGGGCTGACTGATCATGTATCGGGATTATTGTGGCGAAAATAGAAATTCAAACAAACACAGTTTGTTGACGCCGGCCGTCAGATTTTCATCTCCGTGTTATCGGTCGTATGTGTACACCTACGTCCGCAGGCTTTTCCATAAAACCAGCTGGCCCAAGCAGACGACAGGAAAGAAATCTGGAATCAGCCAAGAACACAAGAATAGCGACGTTCGGTCCTCCTCAAACAACGACAAAAAAAACCAGCAACTTCAAGTACAAAAATTAAACAATTCAACAACGTATCACGACAATTTCGTCGGCCAAACGCCATTGAATCAGCGACGCTGAACAACAACAACACAACTATTGCCGCTACTGCTACACCGCGTCATCCGACGCCGACATCGTATAACGCAACTATTACTGCTTCTACCACTGCTCGCCTACAGGACATTGTCAACAATTTACTACTACCCACCAAGGCTTCTCGACTGTTGCGACATCCACTCCAATTCCGAAATCCCTTATCGGAAATTTCTTCCCGTTGAATTGTTCTGGAAAATAAACCATAATATTTTCCCAATTTTAATCCTGTGTTGTTCGTTCATTTTTGCTTGTCACCATACGCTTACAGTAATATAACATGGAGAAAACAAAAAAACTATTTGATGAAATTAAATGTAATTGTTGAAAAAAGAATAGATAGATTTCTATGCGTCGTTCTGTTTATTATAATTGTTTTTTTTTTAAATTATAGTTACTGAATTATAAGTGGTTGGCCATACTTATAGGTAAATATGCACTGAACAGGTACCATAATACTTATTATAGTTAAATTCAAATTTTTATATATAATCTTTTAAATGAAATTGTTAGTTTCAACTAACAATTTCATTTAAAAGATTATAAAAATAAAGGCGATTTGAGAAAGAAAGGGGGTACAACCGGCTGTCTCGCGTACGTAACGAAAACAGAGGGAGTAGGAGTGGTGAAATCTGTGAGAGGAAAAGTGGGAGGTGGTTTCGTCACCGCCGCTATTGATATTAATAATGATTGTTGTTGTTTTGTTTGTTTGTTTTTGTTTTTTAAAAGGGTGGAGCTTTTTTGAAACTGCGACAGACTTTACAAAGTCCTGCCGTTGAATGTTTTTAGCCGTGGAGAAAACAAAAAAACTATTTGATGAAATTAAATGTAATTGTTTTATATTTAAAGCGATATAAACATTTCCAGAATGAAAAATTTCATGCGTTCGTTAATAATAAGAGTTCAACGGAATTGGATTAACAGATTGAAAGACGATGCTATTTACGCATGCGCAACCGGATGTTGAAAACCGGAAAGCTGAAAGCTGATTGCAAACATACAAGACCCATAGACTTTTAGTAGTATATAGATATATATATATATATATATATATATATATATATATATATATATATATATATATAAATATATATATATATAAATATATATATATATATATATATAAATATAAATATATATATATAAATATATATATATAAATATAAATTTATATATATATATATAAATATAAATATATATATATAAATATAAATTTATATATTTAAAGTCTAGGGATGTCATACCCACGTAGTATTTCTTGTTATTTGGTCTTTCGTTGGCAAATATCGTTGCTTGGTATACAACACTTTTAGTTAGGCATTTATTTTGTAGTGGACAAAGTTTACGATTGATGCAGTTACATCTTTTCTCTTCATTGCTAACTTTTTCGTTTCTATTCGGGTGGTTATTATAAGTGTTTTGTTTATTTCTATTAGTATTGTTTATATTTTTGTTCTTCGTAGTGTTATTTTGTGTATATTTTCCACTTTGTTTATTTTTTTCTTCTCTATTGTTGTCTTTTAGTATTTTGTTGTTGTGTGCCTTAATTATCATTTCTAGGTTTACACAGCAGCTGTAGGATAGTTTTAGATTATTTTTATTGAATATTTTATGTAGAGGGTTGGTTACGGGGAAGTGTTTTTCAATCAGATTTAGGAATTTTTTGCCTAGTTCAGTTTTTAGCATCTGGTTATAGGGAGGGGTATAGTAGATTATATTTCTTTTTCTTTTGTTTTTATTTTTAATTTTGTTGTAATTATTAGTGCCCTGTTTTTTATATTTAATTTCGGTATTATGGTAACCACTATTTTTTAGAGCTGTATTGTAAATGTTGATTGATTTTTTAAAACGCTTTCGTTGCTAGAATTGTTGATAAGCCTACTTTCGATCGAATTCGGGATATGTTTTATGATTGATGGGGGGTGATTAGACTTTGGGTGTACATATATTGGATTGGCGTTATCTTTTAGGTATGGTTCGTAGCCCCATATAAATATATATATATATATAAATATATATATATACATATAAATATATATATATTTATATATATATATATATAAATATATATATATATATAAATATATATATATATATATATATATATATAAATATATATATATATAAATATATATATATATATAAATATATATATATATATAAATATATATATATATATATATATATATAAATATATATATATATAAATATATATATATATATAAATATATATATATATATAAATATATATATATATAAATATATATATATATATAAATATATATATATATAAATATATATATATATATATATATAAATATATATATATATAAATATATATATATATATATATAATTCCATTCATCATTTCCAATCCTCTCGTAATATTTCTTCATCAATAAACCGACAATTCGTCCGTCATTTTAAGTATCATCCTCGAGTTGCTTTTCGCCTTGATAAATTGTACCTCATGAAAAAAAAAACTCGGCATCGATGATCACAGTCTGTAACGATATCCAGTAGGCCATTTAAGCACTTCTAATATAGTTTGAGAACTGACCAGTTTACCTTGATAAACCAAGTCGTATAGCAAAATGATTACCCTTGAACATTACCCCTGCAGTCAAATAAGAGCATTACATAATAATAACATTGCATTTTGTGGACTTGTACTGAAATGGTTGTTTTTATTGCACACGAGCTGCAGACGAATAAAACCTTCAGTAAATCCATTAAATAATCTGCCAGAGAAGATTTTAATCATAGTGGCAGGTTTGCAGCTGGAGACCCTTGCATTATTTGTCTGTGATGTAGGCTGGATAATACAAAAGAAAAAGGGTGGGCTACGGTTAGGGCTGGAGATGGCGTGGCGCTCGGCGGTCAAGGTGGCTAAAACTGGTTTGGTTATTCAACAATCGAGGGAATCTAATTCCGTTTTCATATTCATGTTTGTTGTCAGCGTTTATACATTTTTCAAGGCATAAAAGAGATGGCATGAAATTACATTTGGAAATGTCAAGACACGCGGCACGAAGTTCGGAGCAGGCTTGAGAAAGAGAGAGAGAGAGAGAGAGAGAGAGAGAGAGAGAGAGAGAGAGAGAGAAAGAGAGAGTGTGTGAGAAAAGGGGGGGGGGGGAGAGAGAGAGAGGAGAAAGAGAGGGTATGAATGAAGAAAGACAGCAAGAGCTGATATTCTTGAGTGTTTAAAGCTGAAAATGCCAATTCAAACTGAAGTGTGACAAATGTATGAAAATGTGATTTATAAACTACGAGTCAAAAAAACCCTCTATCAAAAAATGATGGAAAACAAAAAATATGCTTCAATAGTGTTCGCACTAATATTCGTATTCATATAAAATAGCTTTTTAAAAGCAGAGAAAAGAAAGAAAAGAAAACGTTTCAAACTGAAAAGTTAAAAAAATGGAAAGAAAAAAAAAAAAACAACGTATGAAGCGGTATAGAAAGCAGAAAGAAAAACAAAAAAACAAAACGTTTCATTATGGAAATAGATTTGCTTTCGCAATTTTCCTAAATACTTGAAATGGATTCGCTCGGCAGATTTTACTCGCTAACATTCCTGTAAAAGGACATTATATATATATATATATATATATATATATATATATATATATATATAATATATATATATATATATATTAGTGGGTTACAGAAGGTCAGAACATCAGTACCGTCGGTTTAACTCCTAACAAAAGGGACCTATAAAGGCTTCTTTAACGAAACTCTCTTCAGCCTCTGTTTTTTTGTGATAAAGAAACCTTTATAGGTCCCTTTTGTTAGGATTTGAAACCGACGGCACCGATGTTGTTCTGCCCTTCTGTAAAACATTAATGAATAAATATTACGCTCTTATTTTTGATTTTTCTTAATAATCGAGCACTCTATTGGGATTCTCTCCCACTAACCTTATACACATACACACACATTATATATATATATATATATATATATATATATATATATATATATATATACAAAAATAAATGCACATTACTCATCATTATAGAGTGGAGGATAACATGATAAACCTAGGAAGAGAGTGTTTGATAGAGATTTGCGGACACATCTAAAAATCATATTCTTCCTCTTCCCCCTTTCTTTCACTTTCTTCCTCCTCCTTCCCCTTCTTTCGTTTTTGTAGAGGGAAAGGCAATATCAAAAAATAAAATCTATCCATACAAAATTAACTCATTTTTATTAACAACTTGTTAAGACAACGAATGATAAAGAGTTGGTAGAATACGAAAGTTCAAAGAGTCCGAAGAGCATTGTAAATGAAAGAAGGGTTGTTTTGTCTGTAAAGATGAATTGAGTAGACATATTCATTTCAGCTGGTGCCGTGTGCGTTTATGTGTGACAATGCATGTAACATAAGTAGGCATTGGAGATGTGTGTGTGTGTGTGTGTATATTATTTTGCCTCTGTTTTGTTAGTGAGAGAATGTATGCATCTATGAACTTGTGTCTACATGCAGTTGGTTAGTAACATAGATGTACTGTCGCTGGGGTAGAATAGTTAATGAAAGTATATTTGTTGCGTCTGTCGACAGACTTTGGCTCCAAAAATCATAGGCAGGATGTGTCGTACGCACGTGTGTTATCTCTAAAAAAAAAAAAAACAGGTTTGGGTTTTTATAGTGCATGCAAATTTTATGCAGTAAATATCCTCTCTTCTGTGGTTAGCTGAAAAAAAAACTGCTGATTGGATAATAGTGTCCAATCGATAGTCGATGCATAACAACAGCATTCGATGTTGTTGCTGCTTCTAACAGCATGACAGATCAAAGAAAATGCTATTTCAAACTTAAGTGTGATCAGCTGAGATAGCGATTGATTGATGGACAGAGCCTATATATAGATGCTTAGATGCAATTAAAATAAGATGCATCGGGTTCATGTGCATTTAGCGATGAAAATGCTATTTCAAACTGAAGCAAGACCAACCAACCGATGGACAAAACCCCTCATAGAGAGATGAGGATGCATCTAAAGAAAAACGCCCAAAACAAAGAATTTCTCTGCGAAATGATTTCAAAGTAAAACAATTAAATACAAAGGAACACATGTGACTTCATGGTGCATGCCTACTTAACAGGAGAGAGTTTGAATGCCTACAAGACATCATCCTCGAGGGTCTTCGGTCTCTCTGTACAAGGGTTTGTCAGGATAAACTAGCATGAGGATACTTCACCTTACAAGTAAACCCTGACCAAATATTCAAAATAACATAGTATTCGAAGCCCAAATAAGATCTTCTCAACACAGCTATACACTGGCCAAGACAAGGAATGGTGCACCTTATCCTAGTGATATGACCTCAAGTAACAACACTTAGCTGGATACTCTACCAGACAAGATGAATTCTTGTCTTAGAATCCGGCAGGACCAAGAAAAAGTCACAAGAAAGACTATAACATAGTTAAATGGTCAATTGGGGAATGGAAAATTAGTGTTGTTTACTGCTCAACATTTTGATGGGTAGAGGAGAATCTTAATCGAATATTCAGATATCTATGCATCTCAGGTAGAAATCAAGTGTTAACTTATGGTAGGATCCCCTTGATTTCTGAGAGCTAACTGAATTAAAATTAAAAAAACAACAAGAAGGTATCAATTAGTTTAGCCGAGTTAAATAATACTATTTATAAAATAATGATGTTCTAATCTAATTTTGGGCTGCTGATTTCAGATACGATATCCATTTTCAGTCATCACTTATAATGGGTCACAACCGTTATCATTATTTATTCTACTTCATTCAAAAATTAATAAGCTTTGATATATATTGCATAACTAAAAATAATAAATCTCTTTACTTCTATATTATCCTTCTTCCTCTTCTTCATCTTCTTCTTATCATTATTATTATCATATAGAAGTATTATCATTATTATTATTTTTATCATATAGAAGTATTATTATTCTTTATTATTCTGACATAGATGTCAAGAAACATTTTGTCATCTAATTTACATAGGTGTTTCTGGTGTGTATAGACACATGTATGCAAATTAAATAATGATGCTTGAGAATAGAGAACCTCTCTTTCTCTAAATGTTCACAGACACATAAAAAATATGTTTCTATCACTCTCGCTCATGTCGCCCTCTCTGTCTCTCTCACTCTTTCTGTCTGTTTATTAACAGTCTATGGTAATAAAAACTAGCTATAAAACAGAAGATTAAAATAGTCCATTATAGACAATAGGGAATATCACCACAATTATTAATATTATTTAAAGTATAGACTAACCAAAATATCCTCCCGGCGGTCGTATATTTTAGCTAGGCTGCCGCGTCTCTTCGTCGTGTGACTGAAGAGTTACACAGTCAATCGAGCGTGTTCAGTGAATTGTTTAAGTGAGTTAATTTGAAAGACTTTCATAAGTTCAGTCAGTAAGGACTAAGACTGCAGGCCTCAAGTTCCCGGTTTCGATTCCCAGTGTCGGCGTCAAGTTTCTTTATTGTTTATTTATTTATGTAAAAATAAGTTTATTACGTTTAGAAAGTATTATAAGTAGGAGAGAAAGAGAGAGAGAGAGAGAGAGAGAGAGAGAGAGAGAGAGAGAGAGAGGAAGCGAAGAAGCTATAATGAACAGAAAGAAACTAATTTTGGATTTTATTTTTTTAATCTAAAATTTAAACTCACTTTTATTTGATTCAAACAATCTAATCCCAAGCTTAATGGATGACCCAACGAGTCACTTTTTTCTAGTGTGTGTGTGTATATATATATATATATATATATATATATAAAATTGTGCTTGTCTGTCCCTTTCTTATTTAGCATGACCATAATGCTGTCATTAAGCATCATGCACTAACTCCA
Organism: Sepiola atlantica; assembly: GCA_963556195.1. Classification (NCBI taxonomy): domain Eukaryota; kingdom Metazoa; phylum Mollusca; class Cephalopoda; order Sepiida; family Sepiolidae; genus Sepiola; species Sepiola atlantica. The sequence continues at coordinate 44,608,049 of OY744537.1, forward strand.
AGGAATGCTATTCATCCAAACCTTGTAAAACATTTTTTTTGATGACCTAATCTTCACCCTTTCCCATGTCCGGGATATCATAAAAAACCTTGACTCCTCCAAAGCATGTGGGGCTGATCTTATCTCAGCAATAGTAATAAAGAAATGCTCTGCTGAGCTGGCCCTTGTCTCCTGAAAACTCTATAACAAATGCTTTACCGAATCTTGCTTCTCTGATAGCTGAAAAACTGCATCAGTGGTACCAGTTTTCAAGAACTCTGGTGATACAACTGACCCTCATAATTATCTACTCCCACTCTTTGCTAAAATCTTTGAATCCTTAATCAATCTAGTGATAGTCTACCATCTCGTTAATGCTAAACTTCTTCTGACCATTAATATGGATTTAAGCAAGCATATTCTATTGCGGATATACTAACGGTCATCTCTGAATGCCTATGCCATACACTGGACAAAGCAGGTGAAGCTAAGGCGGTAGCGCTTGATATATCCAAGGCCTTTGATAAGATCTGGCGTAATGGTCTTCTAATGAAAATCAATTTGTATGGTATTTCTGGATGTATACTTAATATAATTAGATCCTTCCTATCCAAATAAAAGATTCAAGTTGTCCTAGATGGCTGTTTATCTAATCAACATGTCATAAATGTAGGTGTATCTCAGGGATCGATCCTTGGACCTTTATTGTTCCTGATTTTCATAAACGACCTCCCTGATGAAATTGATTCTGAGATGGGTATATTTGCTGATGACACCACGTTTTACTCTCGACATGCCTTTTGGCTAAGATCAAAGTGTAGTATCTGTTCCGATGGATACTGCACCCCATACTGGTGTTGTCTTGGCCTTCGGTTCTTAATTTACGCCGGTCAATGGGTCTGTCCTGTGCAGTTCTAGGAGGTCCACCTTCCCAGGCTTTGCCTCCCCTCTTTGGGGAGGAGTAAGTTTATTGCTTACTGTCTGAGGCGCCTCTACCAGGGAATGCCGACGGGGCTGCCCAGGCAATTTTTAAACCCTACTTTCCCGACCCGACCTTGGGTCACATCTTACTTGTGGGAGTAAGATAAAAACTGGCCTTGTGCCTAACTCCTGGAGAGGAGTAAATAAATACTCTCGACATGTGGGAAAAACAGACGCACACATATCCAAGGCAATGGCTGAATCCTTAGAAAATTACCTCCAGTCTGTAGTTGAATGGGGACACAAATGGATGGTAACATCTAATGCTACTAAGACAAAGCTCTATTTCTGTAAGAACTACAAGAAACCTTTTAAACCAGCGATTACTATGGATTATAATACCCTACTAGAGAGTCTAACCTTCAAACTCTTCAACCTAACATTATTACCAGGTAGCATGAGTTGGAACAAATACATAAACGACATTGCCAAGGCTGCTGTAAGGAAAGTGGGCTCCCTCTACCGTGCTAGAAAACTTCTAATACCGACCAGTATCCTATATCTCTACAAGGCCACCATCTGCCCATGTATGGCATATTGTTGTCACATCTGGGCTGGTGCATCAATCACTAGTCTCTCAGGGTTGAACAGGGTTGAAAAAACAGTCGCTAATCTAATAGGTCCTTTACTATCCACACAGTTCCCATCGCCGCAATGTTGCATCCCTGTGCTTGTTTTACAAGTACTTCAATGGAACTTGCTGCTCTGGTCTCCCCTTGATGTAAATACACCCGACGAACTCGACAATCAACGAAATCCCATACATTCACTGTAGAAGTCCTGAGAGGTCGGAGAGCTTTCTACTCTAATAGCGTCTTTCCTCAAGCTGTCAGCCTTTGGAAATCCCTCCCTGTTCCCTGACTGTACCGACATGCACAAATTTAAATGTAATGTAAACAAACATCTTGCCGCACAACTCTTCTCTTAGGATACGCCCCATAATTTCTAGTACTTAATCCACAGTAGATCTTTACACCTCAGTGGCAGTATGTCTTGTCTGGGGTGAACTCAAGGTTAAGAATGGAAACAAAAAACAAATAGCAGACGATAACTAATTTTTTTTACATGTTAATCTAATTACAAAAGTTGAAGGTAAAATACAATTTAACCAAAGTTTTCAAAAAAAAAAAAAAATGTGTGAAAATAAAAACAGAAATATTTTTCTTGTACTTTTACTGTAAAATGGAACTTTAATCTAAACATTCTTGCAATTCATAGTATTTGGACTTATGACAAAAGTGTAAGTTAAATGACAGAAGCAACCATGAAATTTCCATGGCTCGCGCTAATATATATATAAATGCGTATGTTTTTTGTCAAATCTTTATTCTGAATATGTGTGTATATGCACAGAAATTTGACAGAAAAAGATACTCAGAAAATATACTCCGAGAAATTCAGGAAATGTGATGAAAGTTGAACAGAGGACAAAATGTTTAATAAATAAAAAAAATACTCGTGAAGAGAATTCGTTTTTTTGTTGTTGATTTATTTCGTTTTTACAATAAAAACAAAACTACAATTCTGGAAATAAAAAATAAAACACACAAAAATGTTGACAGAATTAAGTTGAATACACGAAGCAGAAATTGAGTAATTCTTGGAGAATAAGGCAAGCATGAAATAAGTTCCTGGAGCCTTTTGTCGTTTTCAAGGCTTGTACGTGGAGAGAGCGGATATGCACGCAATAAACTATCACTCACTCACTCACACACACACACACACACACACACACACACACACAGCTGGCTTTTGGGGGGTAGGGGGCAAAAATTTGTGTCATGAAGATGAAGTAGATGAATAGGGAAGAGAGAATAAGAAAGAACGAGCCGAAGATAGAAGAGGAGAGAATAACAGATAGGGGGAGGGGGAGGGAGGGGTGAAATAAAAAAAAAGGGGAGCTAGAGGTTTATGCGAGAAAGAAGGGAAGAAAAAGGAAAAAGACAATTGGTGAGAGGAAAACGGTAAGAGAGAATGGGGGAACAACACGGTGAAACAGAAGGGGAGATGATGAGAGACAGGAGGACTTAAACGTGGAAGAAAAGAGAGCAGAAATTTGTGTCATAAATATAAAAAGAGGGAAAAAGGGGAGAGAGAAGAGGAAAGAATAAAAGAGAGAGGGAAAGAGAGGTGAAATAGAAAATGTAAGAAAAAGAGGGTGATAAATACTGGGAGATAGACCCGTGTGTGTGTGTAGGGGAGACATGCATGGAGTATTGTTGCAACATCTGGGCTGGGGCATCATCCACTAGTCTCTCTCTCTTAGACAAGGTCGAAAAAAGAGTCACCAACTTAATAGGTCCCTCTTATCAACCAAGCTTCAGGCCCTGTCCCATCGCCGCAATGTTGCTTCCTTGTGCCTGTTTTACAAGTACTTCAATGGGTTGTGCTCTGATGAACTTGCTGCGCTGGTGCCCCCACAACGTAAATTCACTAGACCAACCCGACAATCTGCCAAATCCCATCCATTCACTGTGGAGGTACCCAGATGCCGAAGAGCTTTCTACTTCAAAAGCTTCTTTCCTCATGTTGCCGGACTCTGAAACTCCCTCCCTGCTCCCTGTTTTCCTAACGTTATTGACATGCAGAAATTTAAAACTAATGTAAACAGACATCTCGCTGCAAAGCTCCCAATTTAGGTTGACCCCCTCCCCCAAAAAACTTTCACCTTTTTCTCAGTAGTTCCTTACATCTACAGTGGCGGCCTGCCTTGTTTAGGGTGAACTATGATAAAAAAAAGGAGAAACAATGGTGAAAAAAAAGGAGGGTGAGAGATAATGGGTAAACAGAAGGGAGAGGGAGGTGAAAGACAGGAGTGAGACATAGAATAAAAGAGAAGGAAGGAGATAAATACAGAAAGTGAAATAAGGAATAAGAATAAATATTGAGGGAGGAGGGCGGAAGATTGGGAGAGAAAGAGAGATGATATCAAATGAAAGTGGAAAGAATTAACAGATTAAAAGGGGAAAGAAAGGGAGAGAATAGGAGAGAGAGAAGATGATTACAGATGGAAGAGAGAGGGAGAGAGAGAGAATGAGCTAAGGAAGAGAAAAAGGCAAAGGAGGTGGGAGATTAAAATAGAAGGAAATATTAACGTAGGAATTGACAGGTGAAAAGAGTTTTGGGAAATTAGAACTGAAATCAATGGTTTTGTTTGCCCTCATTTGAATAATGTGGAAGGATTACTTGCTGGGTCTTTTCTGCCCAAAATATTTATTCATCAAACCATTTTGTCTCTAAACAAAGAAATCCTCTTTTTTCTATATGACATTTTTATAACTCATTATCAACTTATGTTTTTCGAACTTTTAATTGAATTCACACTATTCCATTTCATCGCTATTCATGTATATATATATATATATATATATATATATATATATAATCTTCTATATAAAACTGAATGTCTGTATGTTTGTGTGTCTGTGTGTGTGTTACTTATAGGAAAAAAGTTAGAGAATATAGATAAAATCTAAAAGTGTATTCTGACGTAAAATTCACAGAGTAAGTTGATGGGCGTATTGCCGAATCTCTAAACACACCCCCTTAGGGGTCTAGGGACAGATTTCATCGGGGGGAGGGGGGTCGTTTTCAGTTATTTTTCATTCTATTTTATAGTAATTAGAAAATGCTGAGTCATATTTTGCTTTAATTACGTAATACTTTGAGATAACTTTTAATTTTATTTAAAGTTTCTTAGCGTCAATTCTATTTACATGGAGGGGGTAAGAAACTATGCGAAGGTCCGCCACTAGCCGCCACTGCCCGCCACTCTGTACGTACACAAATACATGTACATGTACATTTTCTAATATCTTATATAAGAAAAGTATTCAGCTTCGTCCGGCAAATTATACCTCAAGTACATAAAACAATTTATGGTTTTTAACTCATGTTTAAAAACACAATTTAAGTTTGTTTAAAAAAGATTAGAGAATATAGATAAGCTATAAAAGTGTATTCTTATGTAAAATTCACAGAGTAAGATGATGGAAGTATTGCCGAATCTCTACACTCACCCTTTAGGGGTCTATGGGTCAGATTTCATTAGAGGGGGTAGTTTTCAGTTATTTTTCATTCTATTTTATAGTAATTGTTATATAAAGATGTTACACACACTCTTTAATTTCTACTACTTTGTTTTTTTTATCGCCCCGGGCAACGCCGGGTAGCCCTGCTAGTATATATATATATATATACAAATAATTTATTTAAAAACTATACGTCACATATTTGTTAATCGTATCGCGGTTTCATCCAGATGGGCTGACTTTTTTAATTAAAAAAAAGTCTATACATTAAGGGGAATTGTCAGCGTGCTTAAATGAGATAAAACACAAGGAGAAATGTTGTTTGTGGTTCAGTGTTAAAAAACTTTTTTGCGATTGAGCACTTTATTGATTTCTTTTCAATATAACTTGACACACACACACACACATATATATATATATATATATATATATATATATATATAAGGTGCTAGAACAGCAGTGTGTTTTTTTCTAGAATTTTATCCGCTACCTAAGCGGTTAAGAATATATAGAGTATTGCATTCAGTCGCCCTTAATCGGACAAGTCATCAATTTTTATTTTTCATATATATTTATTAATTAATTTTTATAAATTAATTTTACGTACATAAAACATGTACGTGAAAATTAATTAATATATATATATATATATATATATATATATATATATATATATAGAATATTAGTATATGTAATTGTGGATAAGCATGTAACAAACTAGTAAAAATAAGGACACAAACACATCACTAAAGCAGAACCAAGATATTTCGGTCGATTCATTCGACCATAATCATTTGGTATAAATAAGTTTCATTGAACAGAAAACGAGGACCTTTTATACAATAGAGCGTGAACGGTAATTAAGGGAAAAGAGAGCATGTAAGGCAAAGAGCAAGTGTGGTAAAATATAAGTGGAAGTTGCATTGAAGAGGAGTGAGGGTGAAGTATGTAAGGAGAGGAGAAGGTGGAGAAAAGATGTAAGGCAGAGAAAGAGTAGAAGGCAAATCGTGTGAGTGAGCCAAGTGTGTGAGGGTAGAGTGGAAGGTCGGTTAAGTACGATGGGAGGAGGAGGCGACGAGAAGTGCTAGGGAAAAAACATCACCTCCTCCTCTTCTTGCTTCTTTGTTCAATTTGGGGAAAGAGAGTTGGAAACAACTCCATTTTTTGGTAGTACTAGTAAGCATTAGATACACAAGAAGTGCAATGGAATTATAGGTGCGTTGAGAGTTGGTAACGAGTTTGTGTGCAAAAAGTGTAAGACAATGAAGACGGATGAGAACTCAGATGTGGAGAAAGTACATTTAGATGGAAAGGCTATTGAGGTTAGGGTTAAGTACATTTAGATGGAAAGGCTATTGAGGTTGGGGTTAAGTACATTTAGATGGAAAGGCTATTGAGATTAGGGTTAAGTACATTTAGATGGAAAGGCTATTGAGGTTAGGGTTAAGTACATTTAGATGGAAAGGCTATTGAGGTTAGGGTTAAGTACATTTAGATGGAAAGGCTATTGAGGTTAGGGTTAAGTACATTTAGATGGAAAGGCTATTGAGGTTAGGGTTAAGTACATTTAGATGGAAAGGCTATTGAGGTTGGGGTTAAGTACATTTAGATGGAAAGGCTATTGAGATTAGGGTTAAGTACATTTAGATGGAAAGGCTATTGAGGTTAGGGTTAAGTACATTTAGATGGAAAGGCTATTGAGGTTAGGGTTAAGTACATTTAGATGGAAAGGCTATTGAGGTTAGGGTTAAGTACATTTAGATGGAAAGGCTATTGAGGTTAGGGTTAAGTACATTTAGATGGAAAGGCTATTGAGGTTGGGGTTAAGTACATTTAGATGGAAAGGCTATTGAGATTAGGGTTAAGTACATTTAGATGGAAAGGCTATTGAGGTTAGGGTTAAGTACATTTAGATGGAAAGGCTATTGAGGTTAGGGTTAAGTACATTTAGATGGAAAGGCTATTGAGGTTAGGGTTAAGTACATTTAGATGGAAAGGCTATTGAGGTTGGGGTTAAGTACATTTAGATGGAAAGGCTATTGAGGTTAGGGTTAAGTACATTTAGATGGAAAGGCTATTGAGGTTAGGGTTAAGTACATTTAGATGGAAAGGCTATTGAGGTTAGGGTTAAGTACATTTAGATGGAAAGGCTATTGAGGTTAGGGTTAAGTACATTTAGATGGAAAGGCTATTGAGGTTGGGGTTAAGTACATTTAGATGGAAAGGCTATTGAGGTTAGGGTTAAGTACATTTAGATGGAAAGGCTATTGAGGTTAGGGTTAAGTACATTTAGATGGAAAGGCTATTGAGGTTAGGGTTAAGTACATTTAGATGGAAAGGCTATTGAGGTTGTTCACAATTTTTTATATCATCATCATTATATTCGGTTTAACATCCGTTTTACATAATGGTATACGTTCGAGGGCTTTAAGAAATTGGCTTCCAAACTAACCCATCTCTAACCAGGTTTTAATTTATCCCTCTTTCTCTCCAGTCCATTTTTATCACTTCCTCCCATGTTTTCCTTGGCTTTGCCTTGTGAACTGGACCTGCTACCTTAACTGTTCTACATCTACTGACCCAAGAACTCTTATCTATTCCTTCAATGTGGCCATACCATTGCAATTTCCTGTTCTGTACACATCTCCCTATACTGCCCAGATTTAATCTTCCTCTGAGGTCATCAGAATTAAGCCTGTCTTTAAGAATCATATTACACATCCATCATATAATTCCCATATCATTTCTTTCCATGCAACGCATGTCCTCAACCCTCACTGGCCAAGTTTCATTTCTATACATCATCACACTGCGTACACATGCCTGATAGACTCTTCCCTTGGTCGACAATGGTGATAGAGCGTATAAAAAGAATGCTACATACTATATTAGTATAAGCGATTAATTAAATTATTCCAAGATAGAAAGAGTCAAGTGTAAAAATTACATTTTTTCACCAATATTTAAAAGCACACTCATTAGTTTTTCCTCAAACTTCAACAAAAGTTGGCATTAATGGTTGCTAATATTAGTCAAGTTGTACTGACTGTCGGGGGAGACAACTTATGCTTTACTTATTTGCTTTTGTAAATGCTATTATTATGTACTTAAGGAAAACAGCAATTATAACGAATGACCTTTTCAAAATTATAGCGTTTTTATTAACTGTGAAGAATTGAATCACTTTCTTCAGAGAAATAAGTGTACATGGCGGCCATGTGTTTTCAGTCAGCTGCCATTTTGGGAAAATGAGGAACTGAACACAAAGAAGAGGAGGAAAACAAACAAGTTTTGGTGTGAAATTCGAAACATATATGAAGGCTGAGAATTTGTTGGTTAGTGTTGAAGTAACCACAAAAGAACTAAACAACGCACAAGTGCAGCTGACTTGTGGCAACTCTTGCAGGAAAACTGGGCGAAACTACCTTCAGTCCACCTCCAGATTTTGATGGGAAGAATGCCGAGAATCTGTGATAGCAACCAAAATTAGGTCATTTTGAGAAATAAAAGTTCAAGTAGTTTTTTTTGTATTTCTTTGTTTTGTGGGTTTTAATCAGCAAACTTAAATCCTATTGAACTGGTCTGGAATAAACTTGACCGAAAAGAGTTAAACAACCTACAATTGTGGTTCATCTCTGGTAACTCTAGCAGGAAAGCTGGGCAGAATTATTTTCACTCTAGCTCAAATCTTTGGTAAAAAATCTGCAGCAGTGATAGTAACCAAACGGGGGTCATTTTGAGGAATAAAAAGTTGAAGAACTTTTGTGTATTTCTTTAGTTTAATTTGTATTTAATAAGCCACAAGATAACTTATATTTAGTGAATGCCTACTAGACACTATCCTCGAGTGTCTACGGTCTCTTTGTACAGGGGTTTGTCAGGACAACCTAACATGAGGATACTTCCCCCTACAAGTAAACTCTCAGCAAATATTCAAAATAATTTAGTATTTGCAGCACAAATAAAATCACCTCGGTATGGCTACCCCACACTGGCTTATACAATAAAAAGTGCATCTTCTCCAAGTGATGTTGCCTATAGTAACAGCACTAAGCTGAATACTCCACCAGACTAGATGAATTCTTGTCCTGGAATCCGATAAGACCAAGACACCATGAAGAAGGTATACTATAACATAGTTAACTGGTCAGTTGGGGAAAGGAAAATTAATGTTCTTAACTTCTTTACTAACGAAACAGTTGAGAAGTAAAGGAGTACTTTAATGGGACACGTAAATATCTTTGTATCTCATATAGAGATCCAGTGTTAGCCTCAGGAAGGGGCCCCTTGATTTCTGAGAACTTCGACTAAAGTAAAATGAAACAAATGTATTAACAGTTAGGAAAAGAAAAATCAACTTTTTCCCTATTTATAAAGCAGACTCTTACGCACATTATCTTCAAAGTAATTAAATGTTATTGTACCTTAAACAGAAAATTAAAAAAAAACAAACCCAATCATTGTTGCCTAGCATCTCACACATGCGTATAAGTTTTGATATTATATTTCTTATTTGAACTTCTACGTGATTTCATATTATTACTAAGAAGTGGCACTGAGGAGGTTTACCCTGCTTCTCACTTACAGAGATGTTAGGGATGAAGTTTAACGTGGCGGGAAAATCCAGCTTTCCCGTGTGGATATTCTGAAAGGGTCTAGAAGAAAAGTAGCGGAAATTTGACGTTTGAGACAAAGGAGAACTTCAATGGAATATTCGAATATCTATGTATCTCAAATAGAGATCACGTATTAGCCCCAGGAAGGGGCTCCTTGATTTCTGAGAACTTCGACTGAAGTAAAATGAAACAAAAGTATAATACATAAAACCATTGTGGTACTTGACTCACATATTTTGAGGGTGGCCAAATAATTTTGACTGGTCGTCTAGCTGTGAGCTACTTTGTGAATAAATTACATAAAACAAAGAAAAGAAAAATCTTGATAGGCTTATTTGCTAATAAAAACTGTTTCTCTTCTTTCATTGGAAATTAACTTTGACAGACTGTGCTTGTATTTAATTAAAACAACGTCAAGTTTAATCTCATATCAATCGGCCACAATGAATTAATGAGAGACGGAGGCAACAGAGTCAACAGCCACTTGCAATTGGCTGAATGAGCAGATGGTTGAAGTTAAAATGGACCCGAAAGGCCCCGCCTCTAAATCCATCATTATTTTATTTGATGCTAATTGAAACAAACCTTTTTTATTATAAACATCAAACACTTATGAAAGTATCAAAGTAACAGAGTGATTTCCCTTTGAATGGTAAATTAGAGTCAGATCATCATCATCATCATCAACAACAACAACAACAACCGGTTTATTTGTTGAATCAAGCCACAATTAATCCTCTGATGAGGGTGGAGTGTGATTGTTCATTTCCGATCTAAGTCTTCCTCTCCATTCTTGTCTTTGGTGAGGCTCGAAGGAATCCATACCCAAGGCTCTCCTATCACGTTTGATCACGTCCTCCCAAGATAACTTGGGTCTGCCAGATGTCGCTTGCTACTACTAAGTGCAATGAAAAGCTCTTTGTAAATAACCAAATGGAGCAGTCAATGTTTATATAGAGACATTGTAGATATCATTTATGAGCGCCTACCTTGTAGCTTAGCGGTAAGAGCTATTGACTATAAACTAGATGGATGGAGGTTCGATCCCTGGTTTGGGATGGGTGCTAGTGAAACCGCACAGTTTGTCTGTGCATGACTATAAATGTATATATATATATATATATATATATATAATTACAGATGACACTATACGTTGATTCGATCGATCATTGATATCTGAAGTTTAACAGAAACAGCAGAAATCCAGCCCATTGAGCTTCAGAATATCAAGTGTAGTATTCTGTAAAGAGTAGAGAATGGCTAAATATGTTGAATAATTACTTTTTAAATCATAGGCTAAAGAACGGCTACTCTTGATATTTTTTTAGTTCAGCTGGCTGAATTTCCAGTGTTTGTATGAAACAGTAGATATTGATGGCTAATCAAAATAGTGTATAATGTTATTTCTAATATATATATATATATATATATATATATATATATATATATATATATATTAGTTCGTCAGGGTATGTTGAAACGAAATCAATAAAGTGCTCGATCTAAAATACAAATTATTTATTTAAAACCTATATGTTACATATTTCAAAGACATACCATGGTTTTATTGGCATGGATAGACTATTTCTCTTTAGAAAAGGTCATGGTAATCCATCCCAAATCGTCGGCGACTCACAAAAATAAGACAGTTCAAAAAAATGGAAATACACAATCATTGGTGAATTTGCTCAAGTGTCCTTTTTGGGAAAAGTACCGAGTTAATGGAGAAGGTCTGTATGGCTGTATGCGTCCTAATCGTAACTTAGCATCCGTAATCAACATTTAAATTATTTAAAAATAATACTGTGTGTTTGTTTGTTTCTATGATGTATTTATATTTAGGGGTGATGGTGGTAAGTGTAATTTATTGATCGGCGCGTGCGTTAAATTCTGGAGTGGCCTATTGTTATTACTTTACCGGGTGGGGTGTCTAATTGTTATTAAAGGGTTTATATGTCAAATTTAGATTTATTTTGGAGAGGTGTGGGGTGTAAAATAAACAAACACTAATAGATACACCTTTTAAATAAAATATAAATAAAATAAATAATAAACATAAAAAAAATCATCCCAACAAACAATAAAAATACACAACGAACAAGGAATATCTATTATGAGGGAAAACACAAAAAAGCGGGCACCACTTGTCTTGAACCGATGATTTCTGTTTTTCCCTCTATTTTCAAAGTCTTGCCTAATGAATGGTGCTGAAGTGTAGGTATTCCCCTATAAACTGATTTTATCCCAAACGTGGCATAGTCAGATTGATGAAACCCTGGTACACTCAAAAGGCATAGTAATGTATAATTTTTAAATAAAATACATTAATTTGATCAGCCATCGATACATGCAGTTTCACGGAAACACTAGCAATTCAGCCTGTTGGGCTAAAGAATACAGTGTAGCTGCTTAATATTGCTGACGATGGCAGGGTTGTTTACGTTACATCATGTTTCGTTTACTTCAGCCGTTACAGCTTGAAACCGATGGTGTCATGTTGACATGTTCTGATCTTCTGTAACACAATTAATAAACAAATATTATGCTCTTATTGTTTAATAATTGAGCACTCTGTTGGATTTCTGTTTACAAAACCAACCCAAGTATATATATATATATATATATATATATATATATATATATATATATATAGTGTGTCAGGTTGTATATGAAAAGAAATCAAATAAAGTGCTCGATCATATAAGAGAGCTAATATAATTTATTTAGATACTGTATATTACATAATTCAGCAATGTACCGCGGTTTCATCCAAAAGGGCAGCAATTAGATTAGATGTCTAAATCTGCCCTTTTGGATGAAACCGCGGTACATTGCTAGATTATGTAATTTACAGTATCTAAATAAATTATATATATATATATATATATATATATATATATATATTTACAGTTAATGCCCCTTTAAGATTTAACAGTCTCAATAGTAGAGCACTCTTTAGAGTTACAAGATTGTTGTCACCAGCGATTATGCAAAGTTCTGCTCGAGCGTCGAACACTTTTGACAACAACACGCTGGCCCCGCCTCTCGAGTAAGTGTACGTTAACTTAAATTACTGTCTGTGGTGATTTCTCGCGGCTGCATGGGCATAGATGTTAGCCTCATGATTCTAGTCTGAATATACGAACTGAATTCGATCTCATGCGACCACTTGCAACACCCACTTCTGCACTGATGAGGGTAGAAAACCCGAAACGATATCGTCTGTAGGTACAAAAACACTTTAATATTTTAAAATATTTACAAATATATATATATATATATATATATATTACAAAAATATGACTAAAAATTCAATCTTCTGCATTATTCTTTATCACTTAGGAAGTGAAAAATAGAAAAGCAACAAACTAAACGAAAACACAATTACATAAATACATAACATATTTAGGTGATAAAAATCGTACAAATTTCCGTGCAAAGCATCATGGTCCCGAGGTAAAATTCCAGACTTTAGACATTGATATCGAAGGTTCGATCCTTGTCCAAGTTAGCCATGCCAGAAACAGGTGCCTATGAATTACTTTAATTTACTATAAAATTAATATATATATATATATATATATATATATATATATTTCATGTATCCACATAAAATGTTATAAGGAGATATACTCTTTTATGTATCAATTTTCAGTATTTACTTCAACGGTGCTCAATACGTGAGTAGAGCTAGGTAGTAAGTTATGAAAATATATTTATTTTCTGGAGATGAAACGTGGAAGCCTCTGTGTAGCTTAATTGCCATAAATACATTTTTTATAACTTACTATAAATAATATATATATATATATATGGATATGGATATGTCATTATCCAGTTGTATCCAAGTGGGATTTAATGTATGTAAAAGAAAATGTATCTCTTTGCAAGTAAATTTAAGAAAATTTATGTCTTTGTAAGTAAATTGCTCTACTTAAAGAATGTGTTTTAGTTTCTTATAGTAAGTGTATATAATAATTTTATGGCCTCGTCACTTTTTCCCACCTCCTCCGGTTTTTAGTTTCAAATATAATCTATCCCATCTGCCAGAGTATGCTCTCCCACTCACAAAAAATGTGCGAATTTCCTATTTTATGGAAGTTTTTCTTTTCTTTTTTTTACTATCTTGAAATTCTTTGCAGTTAAGTGATAATAATTTCGAGAACTGGTTTTATCACCGACTGCTCGTCACAATTAGTGTTACATAACGTATGTGAATGTTACATCAGCTAGTATGGATTTGGTATCGAGATGGACCAATGAAAAATCTTGACACGGAAATCTGGGGAACAAGTTTGCTCGGACTAAAAATATGAATATACCTGAACTTTGACCCCCTCCATGATCTCTGATCTAACAGGTGCGTGGTAACAGACTCAGAGTCCTTATTTGAGGCAATTACGTCATAATCGTGGGAACGAAAAAGAAAGAAGCTTTTTGGTCAGTCCGTCTCTTGGAAGCGTGGTGAGCGGACGCAAGATCGAGATGTAAACCAGAAAAAGAAAAACGGGGATTTAATTCCTAAAAGAGTTAATAGCGACTGGTAATGCCCCCTTCCGTATTATCCCCGTAATGAAGTTGATCTAAGTCAGGAATAACAATTTGACATCTCTTTTTAAACTAATGAAGGTATGAACTTTTTATAATTATGACGAGAAAATATCTCTCAAATAAAGACCAGTTACATTTTATGCCGGATTCGCCTTTTCCCTCTCTGCATGTAAAGTTTTAATTATAGACCCTAGACAATCATGATGACGACGGCAAAGGCAGACCATTACGATGATGACGATGGCAAAGAGACAACACACTGCAATGATGATGATACAACGGCGCGTCGGGCGTCAGTATACAAAAAGAGAACGTATACAAGAACATTTTGAAGTAAGGAATTTTGATATAAAGAACATGGTTTTAAAAAACGAATACGTTACAATAGAAATGGAAAAAACAAACTTTAGACTAAAAATTTGAATGAAATTTAAAAAATTTGAATGAAATTAAAAAAAAAAGGCATTCATTCTATCTTCCACATTTAGTGAGGAAAATACTATTTAAACTTTTAGCTGATAGATAGACATAAATAAATGAGTCCCAATACTAAATGAGAAGGAACGAAGAGAAAAACTGTGATAAAGAACGAGTGAATAAGCCTAGGTATATGCTTTTAACACCCGGTTTAGTATTATTTGATTGGACAAGCTGCAAAAAACGTACAAGATTATAAATTATTTTGTTTTATGGCCTTCCATAACTAAAAAAGTATGATGTTGTAAAACTTTTGGTGACCCCAAAAACAAAGCGTATTGCCACTGAAGCACAAAGGGATACTGTGGTAGGGGCCAGTTTTATATGGGGGCAACCTGGGTTATGGAGGCGGGCAGCAAGATGTTTGTTCACATCACATTTAAATTTCTGCTTGTCAGTACGGTCGGAAAAACAGGGAGCAGGGAGGGAATTCCAAAGACAAGCGGTTCGAAGAAAGAAACTATTAGGATAGAAAATCTTCCGGCATCTGGGTAACTCAACAGTGAAGGAGTGGAAATTTGTTGCTAGTCGGGTGGGTTGGAGGTATTTGTGTTGAGTGGGTCTGAGATAGATGCGTGGACATCTAAGATGAGATGCATTTATTTAATTTGCTTATTTAGCACTGAATGCTATTTTAGCAGTTACATAATTACGATCTATTTTCTTTTGCACTTGCATCTTCTCACTCGCGGAGTGATTCGTACATGGTTGGGTAAACCTTTTTCCCACAAATAAAACAGTTCCGTTTAAAATATCAATGCGATAATACGTTATATTTCTCTCCTCGTTTCTAGCAATAGCTTTGCTAGACGAGTTGAAACTCACAGACTCAATTCCATTTCTATCGTCCATATATACGTCGGCAGACCGAACCCATTTTTTATTCGTATTTTCATAACTCTTTCCGTCGATGAAACAGATGGTAGAGAAGAAGTTTGTCCTTTTAGCAAAAGATTGGTGACTCTTTTCTTCATATCAAACACGACCAGTAGGATGGATACCGATGCAGTAACCCAACTACAAAATGGTGATCTGACATCTTCTCCCCCAACTTCATACTATTTCAAACTTAAGCATACCAAACCGACATAAATGCTTTTCTTATAGTAATGGAGAGTAGAAAGTGGACCTTGGGTTTACTTTCGGCATCCTCGTAACTCTTGCTTCCCTTATTTTGTACTTTAGTCACCCCCATTTCATGAGCAATGTTTCTGACAAAGGGAGAAGAATTGCTGTTTTCCGAGTTGGAATCTATCCATCTAACACTTATCGTTGGCTAGTTTTTGACCTTGAAGTAGTTTTTTTTTTTAGCTCCTTCAATCAAGTGGCTTCATGCTTTGTCTGGAGCTATTTCCGTATGAAAAAAGAGAGTCACCACTTTCCAAGGTTAACAGCCACTCAGTTGTCAGTTGGATGATAAATAATAATTTTAGAGGATTTGAAATGATGCATGGAATAGACAGAATTTGGTTATTCAAGAGGACGGCATAACAAGTATGTGCTGACATTGGACTTGAAGACAAATATGTTGTAGTCAGCAGGGATGCAGTCCCGTGGTATGTGTTCCACAGATGAGAAGTTTTGGAAAAGGAGCTCTGTTCATGGAGATTCTGTTTGATTTTAGGTACACAGAGGATGAAAGGAAAATTCTTCATATTAGTGGTAGGAAGACGAGTTCTTGCTGTGAATGTTTCGCAGAAGGGAAACCAGAGATTTGAGCTGAGCCGTGCACCTACCATAGGAATAACGGTAAACTATCAGCGTCTATTCTCTGTAAGGAATAAAAGAAATCATTTCCCACTAGATTGCAAAGTCGATTTTCTACTCTGTCAAGGCAAAAAGAAAAGTGCTCTGAGCAGCACCTCCCCAGATTTGGCAGCAATGCTCCATCTGAGAACGTATCTGACTCTTATATAGAGGATTGCATCATAAGTCAACTACTTTCTGGAGCGGTAGAATGATTCAACCATTTTTCCAGCAACCTAAGCAGCAGATTTGATGTAAACTTCCATTTCCGGTTTGGAGTGAAAATCTATTTCAAGCTCACACCTGACCGACTGACGAACAGACAGCGCTTCTTCTCGAGATGCATAGATGCATCTTAAATGAATTCAAAGCCTTCAGTTACAGTAGGCGACATTACCTTTAGTTTTCTTCTTCTCTTGTTCAACACTCAAATTTGACGAGCATCTCTTCCTCATAAATATCTCTTTCTTTCTCCTTCGTATCATTGTGTCTAATATTTTCTGTGACGTTTGTATACATTTTCGAATTTGCTTAACTGTCTCTTAAATTAGGAGAGCAAACAGTTGACCTTGGGTTTACTTTCGGCAGCCTCGTAACTCTCACTTCCCTTATTTTGTCCTTTAGTTCTCACATTTTATGAGCGATATTTCTGACAAAGGGGGAAGAATTGCTGTTTTCTGGGTCAGAATCTATCCATCTAACACTTATCGTTGGCTGTTTTTTTTTTACCTTGAAGTGGTATTTTTTCTTGTTTAGCTCCTTACATCAAGTGGCTTCATACCTTGTTTGGAGTGATTTCCATAAAAAAAAACAATATAGTTCTATCAGGTACAACAGTCCATGCATCCGTGTTTTTTCAAATTGTAAATAGTGTTTATTCAACATGTGAAACAGCGTGGCTTTTCTGTTTTGTTTTAAGTAAATGATGTTAATGTTTGACACACTCTTTTTCATATATTTTTCAAGTTAATTTAACTGGAAATTAAAAGCTTCATCGAGATTAGCATTCCTCTAATCTCTGATTTCAAAAATCGATACTGTGTGTGTGTGTGTGTGTACAAGAATGTCATTGAAAAAGAAAAAAAAACTATAAACAAAGCGGCAAACCAGAAGAGTACCCGATTCAAAGTCAGCAGCAAACGGTGTTCGGTCATATTTAGTTCCTGATATTAAACTTCATCCATAATATAACTTCCGGCGAGAGTTTGCTGCTGACTCTGAGACAGAAATATTAGAGATATAGTATCGATTTTTTAAATCAGAAATTAGAGGAATGCTAATCGCGATGAAAATTTAAATTTTCAGTTAAATTAACTTGAAAAATATATGAAAAAAGAGTGCAATAAATATTAACATAATTTACTTAAAGCAAAAAAAAGAGTTTTATTTTCCCCAATTTATTAATTCATTAATTAAATTGTTAGGTGAAAGTACAGAATAGTTAAAAAAGCCCCCTCCCATGGCTTTCTACATAATAATGTAATTATTTCAGCACAGTCCGTAAACTGAAGAATATTATTTAGAAAGCCATTCTTAATATGGGTAAGGGGGCTTTGTTAACTATTCCGTACTTTCACCTAACAATTTAATAAATAAATTAATAAATAAAAATTAGCACAACACTTTGGCAAACCAGAAGCGTAAGCGACCCAAAACAGGAAGTCTTTAATATCAGGAACTAAATTTGACCGAACACCGTTTGCTGCTGACTGTAAGTCGAGTACTCTTCTGGTTTGCCAACAAAGTAAAGCAAATACATCTTTTCCCGAGTAAAATTTTATGAGGAATCCAATGGTCGTATTCATTTCGCAATCAGGGTTTTACAATAATATTATGAGATCTGTGTGTGTGCCGGACATCCATAAACATCAGTAAGGACGTTTTAGTTTATTATTTTTTGTTTTTGAAAATTGAAAATTATAAAAATAAAAAAATACGAATAAAAATAGTAATA
The DNA here is from genome assembly GCA_963556195.1 of Sepiola atlantica. NCBI lineage: Eukaryota > Metazoa > Mollusca > Cephalopoda > Sepiida > Sepiolidae > Sepiola > Sepiola atlantica. The sequence goes on from OY744537.1 coordinate 44,626,384, forward strand.
TGAGGTTCAGAACTGGAATCAGGGGTTAAATTTTAAACATTAATTGTTAATACAAATGCTTTTAGGAAACTCTTGAAAAGATAGACATTTTAATTGATTAATGTTTTATCCCAGCTGGATGGCTTCTCTTTCTATGTTTATTTTTCTTCTTTTTTAAATTCTTTTTTGCTATTTTTGTTGTTGCTTTAAGCCAAATCATAAATAACAAAGGAAAAAATAAAATAAAGAAAATCAATTAAAATATTATTTAAATCTAATATTATTAATATATTATTATTAATATTATTATTAAAAGATAAGAACAAGCAGTTTCAAAGAATTATTACTACAAGTAAACTTTTGTACTGATGAAGTATTTATGGCTCAAGGCATTGCAATTTGCCAGTATAGACTAGAATGCACTCTGTAGAGTTCATGCCTTCGTCAAAGTTCAGTAAACAAACATCTGTTATAACTAGTCTTTAATTAAAAAAAAACTAAAATTATTCAAATTTCATAAGCAGTTTCAAACTTGGGACATACAGGGTGACCCCCCCTCCCGCCAATTATGAAATTATTAATAAAATTCACCATCCTTTCTGCAATTCAACCATATTTGGTTCAAATAAAGGCACTTCTGCTGTATATGTTTAGCAGCACATTTTCTTTCCTTTTCCTGGAAATAAGGGAGATAATTCAACCGGAAGCGATTTTTTATTTTTTTATTGTATAAATTAAAACATAAAAAAAAGACAACGCTGATTTCTTTTTGGGTATAATATAACAGTTAACAACTTTTTTGTTATTATATGAATTAAAAATTTCTGAAAAGTCAACAATGATTTTTTTTATTATAATTGAAAAGTTTTGATTGGTGTTTTTTTTTTTTTTAAATTATAATTGACAAGTTTTGATTGGTGTTTTTTTTTTTAAATTATAATTGACAAGTTTTGATCGGTGAATGTAATACACTTACGGTGAATTCTGAGTGAATGGTACTTGGAGGAAAAAAAAAATGGAACTCTTCAATTTCGATTTCTAAATCGGCAGCTGCTAAACATATACAGCAGAAGTGCCCAAATAAACTTTAGTCTATATCTAACTTGTCCACGAAGTTTCAGTCATGAATATCCAACAGTCTCTGTTTTATCACCATTTAATGATAGGCACATCTGGACAAGATGCGCAAAATTGTCAATAACATTAACACACTCCTCTTTTAGCACTGTCCTGATTTTGGCTGTGCCGATCCTCTTATTTTAGTAATAGTCTGGGGATTGGTTTGATAGACATAGTCTTTGAAATAACCCCACAGTTTAAACTCTTGGGGGTTACGGTCCGATGAGTGTGAAGACTATTCAGAATCACATCCCATACTGATGAGACGATCACCAAAGTGTCCCCACATTTTATTGAATGGTGATCAAGCAAAGATAGTTGGACATTCATGACTCAAACTTGATGAACAAGTCGGACGTTTATTTACCCCAAATATGGTTGGATAGCAGACAGTATTGTGAATTTTATTAACGATTCCATGGGTGAAACTTTTGGGTTCACCCTGCACAAAGTATTTAACCTATAAAATAAAGTTTTACTGTTAAAGTCATTTAGTTAAATTGGGGAGGGGGGGAGGGTAGAATCAACGTTTGTTTTTCAGCACTAAAAACCCATCAAAATGCAGAGGACATTTATTTTTAAATCACTGCAGAATTTATTTTTTCTAAATTTTATTTTTAGAATTTAAATGTTAGTTTTTACTGATACCAGCTTGATAACCATCTTTGCAAAAGTAAACTAAAAATATTAAATATTTCGGCATCATCTCCTTTATCCGGGCTTGAACCGAAATTTAATGGGTTATTCCATTGCTCAAGTATGACCTTTCCACCAAAACCTTTGGAAATTGATTTTATTCCCATTCTGTACTCAATTTTACTCTACGTTTTTTAATTTTTGAACATTTTTTGATTAGAGGCTCATGTCCATGAGAACTTTCTTTGGCAATATTTTTGAAGCATCTTATGACCTTCAAAATTAGTCCTACTCAAACTTACATTCCGTGGGTAATACCTTAACATTGTCAAGATACATTTTGAAGCAGGATTTATCGGCACTTGCTGAAATGGATTGAGGTAGAGTTATTTTCCCTTGACAGATCACATGACTATAATATACAGGGGAAAATTCAAATATGCATGCTAGATCGACCATGCCCTGCAGACATTTAATTCATCATCATCATCATCATAGTATTTCCTTCAGTTATAAAATTGTTAAATAAATCATTTTATATTATTGATCATCATCGACATGCAAAGTTTGGTCGTTTCCGAATCTATCGTAAACAGACAGTTCGCTTTGTTTATTAGATATAGCAGGAAATTAAGTTCAAGAAAAAATAATTTAAACAAATAAATAATACAATTTACATAAATTGTAGCAGTCACATGATTGACCGGAAGTGCGCTCTTCAGTGTATGAGATCCACACGAGAGATTGTAATTTGGCGCAAAACCAAAATAATGTGATCAGCGTGGTTAACCAGTTCAAGCCAGGATTCTGAAGTAATAAGATGTACTTTCCTGCACTCTCTATCGGGCCGACTGTAGTGTAGTCGACGAACTCCAGGAAAAAGTCCACTACATCTTGTCTGCCATATTCAACCCCATGTATAAAGAATGTGCTCTTCCTTTGTTGCCGCCAATCTCTCTCTCTCTCTCTTTCTCATATGTATATATATATATAAGTTTAAGTAAATAATATTGAATTATTTTTATCTATATACGCCAGCGTTTCAAGCTTTTGTTCTTATCAGTGTAGGGAATGATAATCTCAGACGGTCGCAAGGTTCGAACCCCCGCTACAGAATCAACCTAGACTCCGCAAGGAAGGGTCATAACCAATCGGCCACGAGACATTACCACAACAAGAAGGGAATTTATGTTCTATTTATGCAAAGGGAGGCCCACATAGAAAGACTGACTAGAGAATTCAACGAACCTTGTCGGAATATGCCTTATGGCTACGTGTCAGTCTATTTTTAACTTCCTCGAACAGGGCTACACTTCAATCTTAATAAGAGGCTTACAACAATATTAATTTAAAAAAAATAATATTATATTATTTTTACCTACATACGCTAGCGTTTCAAGCTTTCACTCTCATATATTCCTTTAGTTGATGTGTCTCATTTTAATCCGCCTCCCTACATCAGCTAAAAGTAAACGTGTCTGAATATTTTTTATAACACTAGAAAACAATTACAAAGAAAAGCTTCGCATGCGTATATTTTCTATTAAATATTATATGAATCGAACATTTCCGATTGAAAGTTGATCAACCTCGACTTGCTTGTCCTAGTGTATATTCTACTAACTCTCTAATTACTTGCCTTCACACGAGGGCAAAGATTTTTGTTTTCTTCATCAAGACGTTGCGAGATGACGTCATAATAGGCATCATTATATATCGTTTCTTTCTTTCTCTCTTTTTTTTCGTTTTGTTTCACGTTCTTTTTTTCTCTTTAGTTTTTCTCCCTTTCTTTCCTTCTTTGTCGCCATCTCTTTCGCTCTCTTTTCTTCCTCTTTCGCTTTGTTTTTTTTCTCCATTGTTTCTCTTTCTTTGTCTTTTTACATATTTCTCCATTTTCATGCGTTCCTCAGTTTCACTCAATCCGTTCATAATCCAGCATTGACCGATAAAACCTAAACGTGACATGCAGTTATTTACAGAAATTTGATCACCACAAATCATTTCAATAGTTAATTACTAACTCAAAGAACGAACATTGTACAATAAATGAGTCGTAGCTTTGTAAGGTTTAAAGCTTATTTAGACTAATAGAATTTCTTACTCAGCTCCAATCTCTGGTTCCTCTTTGTAAAACATTCACAGCAAGAACTCGGCTTCTACCACAACTGCAAAGAACTTTCCTTTCTCCCTTTGTGTGTCTAGCATTAAACGGAATTTCTATGAACAGTGTTTATTTCCAAGAACTTCCGATCCGTAGAACACATTACAACAGGACTGCTTCCCTGCAGACTGTAACGTGGTCGTCATCACACCCTAATTCTCAGTAGCCTCTTATGTTTACAGTGGCGGTTTGCCTTGTTTGGGGTGAACTATATTAAAAAAAAAAATTTTAAGTTAATATCGATTATGATTTAACATTCAACCCCCTGAAGACTGTCACTTAGAATTGATGGCACATATTATTTAAAAGTAATATTGTAGAATCAAAAAGAGCACTAGCTGGCATCCAGTTGACAGAAATATTTTTGCTGGAATGAAGTTATATTTATACACTAGAATGTCCACTCATGGACTAACAACCAATGAGAGCCCAAAGAATGGAGTTGTCTATCTAACCACAATCGAATATCTCAGCCTGCTTATATACTAACTCTCTGGCTTCTGATCTCTATTTAGTTTCAGCTCAACTGGCCAGACAGCTACTCACTGGCTACTCACCAACTGCCTCGTTCTTGGCCTTTTGGCTAAGATCAAAGTGTAGTATCTGTTCCGATGGATACTGCACCCCATAGACTGGTATTGTCTTGGCCTTCGGGGCTTGATTTACGCCGGTCTATGGGTCTGTCCTGTGCAGTTCTAGGAGGTCCACTCTTTGGGGAGGAGTAAGGTTATTGCTTACTGCCTGAGGCGCCCCTAACGGGGAATGCCGACGGGGCTGCCCAGGCAATTTTTAAACCCCACTTTCCCGACCCGACCTTGGGTCACATCTTACTTGTGGGAGTAAGATAAAAACTGGCCTTGTGCCTAACTCCTGGAGAGGAGTAAATCAATACTCACTGACTACTAAATTTAATAAATATGTTTTCAAAGTTAAGAGTAATATATAATTGCCAAATAAAAAGAGTTACACAGCTATGATCAACTTCACCTGCCTCCAAAGAGAGATATTTCATTGGTTGTGTTTGGTCATGTGACTTGACATAGAAGGATTTCAAGTAATAAAGACGGTTTGATTTTGTTGATTAAGATGAGAAAGATCGTCATGTGAAGTTTATCTACATACGAAGTTAGACTTCATTCAAAACGGATTCACTCATTAGTAAGCCTCAGTTTTTTTAGAAAATGTGATTAGTAATTCTACGATTTGATCGTCAACACGTTCAAAACATCTAAAGATTTAAAAAAAAATTGAATAACAAAATCAATAAGATGGTGGTGAAGAAATCCTCGAGATATATCAAGAGGTCTAACTAAGAGAGCAAACTGAAGCACCCGCTAAAAATTGAACAATCATTTTTTCAAAAGAAATCTTGATAGGCTTATTTGCTAATAAAAACTGTTTCTCTTCTCTCATTGGAAATTAACTTTGACAGACTGTGCTTGTATTTAATTAAAACAACGTCAAGTTTAATCTCATATCAATCGGCCACAATGAATTAATGAGAGACGGAGGCAACAGAGTCAACAGCCACTTGCAATTGGCTGAATGAGCAGATGGTTGGAGTTAAAATGGACCCGAAAGGCCCCGCCTCTAAAAACAGTCATTATTTTATTTGATGCTAATTGAAACAAACCTTTTTTTAATAATGAACATCAAACACTTATGAAAGTATCAAAGTAACAGAGTGATTTCCCTTTGGATGGTAAATTAAAGTCAGCAGCAGCAGCAGCAGATGATGATGATGATGATGATGATGATGATGATCATCATCATCATCAACAACAACAACAACAACCGGTTTATTTGTTAAATCAGGCCACACTTAATCCTCTGATGAGGGTGGAGCGTGATTGTCTAGTCTTGATCTAAGTCTTCCCCTTCATTCTTGTCTTTGGTGAGGCTCGACCGAATCCATACCCAAGGCTCTCCTATCACGTTTGATCACGTCCTCCCAAGACAACTTGGGTCTGCCAGAGGTGGTCTGCTTTAGTAATCCAGCCATTACTGCGCTCAACGTGCCCCAACCAACGCAGTGTGCTCTTCTGCAGGACATCCGTGAGGCTTTCCAAGTTGACCCGTGCGAGCAGAGATCCAAAAGGCATGCTCTGTTCAGACGTAACCATACAGATCCATCTGGCCAATTGCTTTGTGATTATGGTGCAGTTTCTTTAGTGTGCCGGCAGAGGCATCCCAAGCTTCGGAGCCATACACCAGCACACTTCTGACACATGAGGAGTATAGACGACCTCTCGTAGCTGCTGGCAGGTGTTTGTTTGTCAGAATTAGTAGCAGCTCTCTAAACTGTCTCCAAACAGACTTGCAACGTGTAGTTGCCGCGAGTTCACAGCCGCCACCTGATGACAGCACGTCTCCAAGGTAACAGAATTCCGTCACTGCTTCAAGCTTGTCGTCACCAGTATACACCTCCGTCAGTGGTCTGCCATCTATTGGTATTGCTGCTTATTAAAACTAATGTGTAACCAACAGTGTATAATAACACCCATAATTCCCCTTAAATTGCAATCGGTAAATCAATGGAACAATCATTTGAATTTGAGTTTAATCGGATATTTCTATCTTTATTTCCTTTGCCTCTTTACTATTAACTATCTTTTTAATGGTCTGAGGGGGGGGGGTAGTAAACGGTGTATAGTTACAACTAGTTCCCTCTTAAATTGTAACCAGGAAATGACCGGAACAACCATCTCATTATTCAATATGCATTGGCATAGACAGACCACAAGAGATTTAAAGAACTAAACCTTGAACAACATTCACTCTATTCTTTACAGGTAGTTTTAGTTCCTGTGGCGATCATCGACAAACGGATGCCTCAGCAGAAAGAACAACATAGCTTAAGAACAGGAGAAGGCACTACTGCAACGAGCAGAAAACCGTAGAACTACAGGTTTTGATCCAGATGGCTTTTACAAGTACTACTGAACGACATGTGATGACACAACAAAGCAATCGACCCGAAACTATGATGGGTGGCAGAATTTTGTTATCAAGCATGTGGTGAAGCTCTTCGGAGTATTCACATAAGCTAACCTGTTTTTTTTTATGGTTTGAATCTCATTAACACTAGGTATGAATTTTAGTGTGCATATGTTGGTGGGGGCTGTCACACTCTCTTAACACCCCCATTCAAAAATTGCAAGAGGTTAAGCCTTGTAATACTTCAAAGCAACCAAAATCAGTGAAAACTAAAATCATTGATTGCTATGTTGAAAAGGATGTAAAAAAAGAACCTACATAAATGAAGTTATAGGATTAGAAATGTCTTTATTTTGTGGCGTTAAATTTTGAGAATCAATTTAATTTTGTGTTGTTTAATTTTGAGAATACAATTAAATTTAGAGAATCAATTTAATTTTGTGGTGTTACATTTTGAGAATCAATTTAATTCTGTGGTGTTACATTTTGAGAATCAATTTAATTTTGTGGTGTTACATTTTGAGAATCAATTTAATTTTGTGGTTTTACATTTTGAGAATCAATTTAATTCTGTGGCGTTTAATTTTGAGAATCAATTTAATTTTGGGGTGTTACATTTTGAGAATCAATTTAATTTTGTGGTGTTACATTTTGAGAATCAATTTAATTTTGTGGTGTTACATTTTGAGAATCAATTTAATTTTGTGGCGTTTAATTTTGAGAATCAATTTAATTTTATGGCGTTACATTTTGAGAATCAATTTAATTTTGTGTTGTTTAATTTTGAGAATAAAATTAAATTTAGAGAATCAATTTAATTTTGTGGTGTTACATTTTGAGAATCAATTTAATTTTGTGGCGTTTAATTTTGAGAATCAATTTAATTTTATGGCGTTACATTTTGAGAATCAATTTAATTTTGTGTTGTTTAATTTTGAGAATAAAATTAAATTTAGAGAATCAATTTAATTTTGTGGTGTTACATTTTGAGAATCAATTTAATTTTGTGGTGTTACATTTTGAGAATCAATTTAATTTTGTGTTGTTTAATTTTGAGAATACAATTAAATTTAGAGAATCAATTTAATTTTGTGGTGTTACATTTTGAGAATCAATTTAATTTTGTGGTGTTACATTTTGAGAATCAATTTAATTTTGTGGTTTTACATTTTGAGAATCAATTTAATTCTGTGGCGTTTAATTTTGAGAATCAATTTAATTTTGGGGTGTTACATTTTGAGAATCAATTTAATTTTGTGGTGTTACATTTTGAGAATCAATTTAATTTTGTGGTGTTACATTTTGAGAATCAATTTAATTTTGTGGCGTTTATTTTTGAGAATCAATTTAATTTTATGGCGTTACATTTTGAGAATCAATTTAATTTTGTGTTGTTTAATTTTGAGAATAAAATTAAATTTAGAGAATCAATTTAATTTTGTGGTGTTACATTTTGAGAATCAATTTAATTTTGTGGCGTTTAATTTTGAGAATCAATTTAATTTTATGGCGTTACATTTTGAGAATCAATTTAATTTTGTGTTGTTTAATTTTGAGAATAAAATTAAATTTAGAGAATCAATTTAATTTTGTGGTGTTACATTTTGAGAATCAATTTAATTTTGTGGTGTTACATTTTGAGAATCAATTTAATTTTGTGGCGTTACATTTTGAAAATCAATTTAATTCTGTGCCGTTTAATTTTGAGAATCAATTTAATTTTGTGGTGTTACATTTTGAGAATCAATTTAATTTTGTGGCGTTACATTTTGAGAATGAATTAAATTTTGTGGCGTTTAATTTTGAGAATCAATTTAATTTTGTAGAGATTGAAAATGATTTATCACAGAAACAGCAAGTTAGGTTTGGTCTCCTGTAAATAGGTTGCTGATGTTTGAAATGAAGACCTGGTAGTAGAGATCTATGTAAGGAGTTAATGGGGTTCATGCTCCCTTAAGTAAAGTGTTATTTGTACCAAATTTGTAGTAGTTAGCAGACATACACCGATAGACGTATCTCACATATTGGTAAGAATTTTGTTTTTGGCGAATTTGTTTCAACTGTTTTTGGTGTTTTTGTTTCAATAGAAGTTTGAAAATTGTCACTTCCCTTTAATATTTTGGATAAGGCGTCCTTAAAAAACAAAAAATATCGGACACATAAGAAAGGATGATTTTCAACATTTATTTTTGTGTTTGGTTAATTTTCTTGTTTGAAACCAAGAGGATTTCTCGTCTTTTCTTCAATTCAAAGAGATAAGCTGGAGGTGAAAAAGGGGGGGGGGGCGGAAACCTTTCAAAAAAATACTTTCATACTTTGGAGCTTACTATGAGATACAGATTTGAAAATAGATTCTTATAATAAAAATCTCTTAGAAATAACGATTGTGTTTTATGGAGATTATCTCAAAGAAAAGGTGGACACTTTCTCATGCCAGTTTAGATTCCGAAAAGATTATTTATTCAAATATAAGGTTATTCAGAAAATAATAACTAATTTTGAAGGCACCCACCCACTACTAGACACAATCCTCAAGTGTTTTCGGTCTCTCTGTACAAAGGGTTTGTCAGGATAATCTGACATGAGGATACTTCCCCCCTACAAGTAAACTCTGACCAAATATTCAAAATAACATAGTATTCAAAGCCCAAATAAGATCCCCTCGACACGGCTATACACTGGCTTATATGAGGAATGCTGCTCCTATTCCGAGTAATGTTACTTATGTAACAACACTTAGCTAGATATTCCACCAGACTAGATGAATTAATTCTTGTCCTGGAATCCGGTAAGACCAATAGACCACAAGAAAGATATACTATAACACAGTTTAATTGGGGGGGGGGAGAGGAAAATTAATATTCTTAACTTCTTTACAAACTCAACTTTTGACAGGTAAAAGAGAACTTTAATAGAATATTCGAATATTTATGTATCTCATATAGAGATCAAGTGATCAAGGGGCCATTTGATTTCTCAGAATTTCGACTGAAGTAAAATTAAACAAGATATAGGAGAGTTTGAATTACCTACTAGACATCATCCTTGAGTGTCCTTGGTCTCTCTGTACAAGGGTTTGTCAGGACAACCTGACATGGGGATACTTCACTTTACAAGTAAACCCTGACCAAATATTTACAAAAACATCGTATTTGAAGCCCAAATAAGATCCCCATGAAACGGCTATACACTGGCTCATACGAGGAATGGTGCACCTTCTATTGGTGATGTTACCTTAAGCAACAGCAGTTAGCTGGATACTCCACCAGACAAAATAACTTCTTGTCCTGGAATCCATTAAGACCAAGAGAGATACACTAAAACATAGTTAACTGGTCAATTGGGGAGAGGAAAATTAACGTTCTTCACTTCTTTATTGACTCAATGTTTGACGGGCAAAGGAGAACATTAATTGAATATTCGAATATCTGTGTATCTCATATATAAATCAAGTGTTAGCTCCATGGAAGGAGCTCCTTGATTTCTGAGAACTTCGACTGAAGTAAAATAAAACGAAAAAGATATAAGAGATGGATAGGAGAGAACTTGAATGTCTCCTAGACACTGTCGTTCGAGTGTTGTCGGTCTCTCTGTACAGGTGTTTGTCAGGACTCTCTGACATAAGGATTCTTCCTCCTACAAGTAAATCCTAACCAAATATTCAATATAACATAGTATTCGAAGCCCAAATAAGATTCCCTCAGTATGGCTACCCACACTGGTTTATACAAGAAATGGTGCACCTTCTTCAAATGATGTTGCTTCTAACATCACTAAGCTGGATACTCCACCAGACTGGATGAATTCTTGTCTTGGAATCCGGTAAGACCAATAGACCACAAAAAAGATATATGACATAGTCAACTGGTCAATTTGGGAGAGGAAAATTAACGTTCTAACTTCTTTACTTACTGAACGTTTGACAGGTAAAGGAATATTTTAATGGAATATTCGACTGTCTGTATATCTCATATAGAGATCAAGTGTTAACCACAGGAAGTGGCCCCCTTGATTTCTGAGAACTTCGACTGAAATAAAATGAAACCAAAAAGATATATGTATGGTGATTGTCACTTCTTTATAGAACCCCCCCCCCCCCCCCGATAAAATGGCAATGCCCGATGGTTCAGCAGCCTAGCTTTACTTTTACAAGTCTTGCTATATGTGAACATTTGCTTTCTTTGTATATACTTATGTTCTTCTCCCCCTTGTTTCTCATGTAATTGAGTTTTGTCATGGGATATCATGTAGTTGAGTAGACCAGTCTTCGACAGACTGATTCTGCCACAGGCACTACACATATGGTCAAACTGAAATGTCTTTGGGAAATTTAACACATACTACTTTCACAAGGCGATTGTACGGAGGTTGGTAGAATGGCAAATTGGCTAAGTGGTTAACGACGCAGACTGAGGACCTGGATGTGCCGGGTTCGAATCCAGTTTGTTCCACAGAATCATTTTCATCAAAACCCACACCTGACCTTGTGTCCAACTTCCTGGAGAGGAGGTAAATAAAATACTACTTTCACAAAGCACATCTCGGTATTCTCGTCACCCAAAACCTTCACAACCAGACTGATCGCTGTGAAGCCGTCCTCTCAGGGCCTTAAGAGACGTTCTAAGGATGTCATAAAAGACTTATGACATCCTTAAGACGTCTCTTTAGTTTGTATTTGGACGTTACCATGCAGTTCCCCTATACAGATGTCCTGCCCAGCATATCTGACTATTCATATTGTGCATTTCTATACCAGACACACACCTCTGTAGTAAAACATATAATATCTCTATTTATATAAAAGAAACGAGTGTGAGAGTAAGACTGCATCAACATATACCAGCAATAAAACTACACCATGTAAAATACTTTATTGTGTTTCAAGTCATCATTTGTGAAAAAATCTGCAGAAGAATATACTTCCGGAAAGGCTAGGAGAATTCATCAACCAAAGAAAAACAAGTGATGATTTTCAGTTTTCATTAACGTGGCATTCCTGAAGGAGATAATGGCTCCGTGACACATAATTATTCGAAGGAACCATTTGAGGAACTTAACAGGCTTATTTATGTGGCCACTGCAATTAAAATGGAGGATAATAGCGTTACATTATAAGTATCGCCTAATAAAAAAAAAATTATACTCATAAACGGTTTTACTATTTATGTAGGACAGATTAAGGCACGACAAGGTACGACCACTGCTGCTGCTGATTATCTATTCAAGCAATCTCGGTACGTCAGGCGAGCAACCTGATTCCCATGCAAGCTGTGCCCATCAGTCTGAAGAATCTGAAATATTTCTTGCGGTATTATTTAAAATAAAAAATAAAACAGATTTAGTCACAACTTTCACCCGAGAGTTTATTTTCGGCAAATATCTCTTTAGATCCATACCTAAAAAGATATTTATTTAAAAAAAAAATCGAAAGTTTATTTTTAGTATTTCCTCTTAAGCCTAAAAAGAAAATTGTTTGTGTACTTCTTACAAAATTGTGCGGACAAAATCTTAAGTAAAAACAAGTGATATTTTTTTTTTAAATTTGAATTTTTTTTAACTCAATAACATATCTGCATAACATAAAAATAAACTCTTGGCTGAAAGTTGTGACTAAATCCGTTTTAAATAATTTTAAATAATATCACAAGAAATGTTTCAGATATTTCTGGCTGGCGGGCTCAGGTTGCTCGCATGACGTCCCAGATTGCTTGAATAAATAATCAGCAGTAGCAGCGATCGTGCCTTGCCGTGCCTTAATCTGTCCTACATGAATAGTAAAACTGTGCTCATAAATGAGTTTTTATTTTTCTTAATGTTTCACCATTTAGACTGATATATATTTTGCAAAGTATTATAAAAATACCTGCTTCTTTTGTAGTTTTCTTAATTGTTTTTTAAACACGTTTTTAATTTTTTGAAAAGTGATTTCAATGCCGCGTTTATTCCAGTTTGCTTCAATCATGTGCGGACTTGAATAAGTTGATCAAATGAAATATTTTTTAATAGACTTTTGTTTTAGATGTTATTAGTGTTTTTTTTTATGCTTTTCGTGCTTAATACATTTTTGAATTAAATTACTTTCACACATGTTTCTGACAGTTGTTCACATCAAGAATGAGGGTGAAGAAATGTTAACCATTTGTATATTTTGGTTTTCTATCTAATCTTTGTATTAATACACGTAATACAGGGTGTTTCAAAAGTCTTGGGAACATAACGATTTTTAATAACTCAAAAACTATTAGGAGTTGAAAAATGAAATTGGTACCGTTGGAAAGGTTAAAGTTTCAAGTTTTGTGGGGAATCTTCAAAGTTGCTCAATATGAGCACCATTCGTCACACGGCAGACATCTAGTCGATAGTCCATTTCCTGCCAAACGCGTTCCAGCATCTTGACGTCAATGGTTCCCACAACTGCCGTTACTCGAGCCTTTAGTTCGTCAATATCTCTTGGAAGGGGCGGCACATAGACTTGTTGCTTGACAAAGCCCCAAAGGAAAAAGTCACACGGGGTAAGATCTGGAGACCGAGGAGGCCAGGGCATGAGAACGTCATCACCCCGCCCAGATCTCCCAATCCATCTACCAGGCAGCCTTGTGTTAAGAAACTGCCTTACTCTAAGACTCCAGTGTGGTGGTGCACCATCTTGTTGAAAAATGAAGTCATCAGATTCTGCTTGTTCCAACTGAGCCATTAACCAGTCTTCCAGCATGTTGAGATAGGATTCACCAGTGATAGTTGCCTCTTCAAAGAAGAACGATCCATAGACACCTTTCTTGGAAATTGCACAAAACACGTTCACTTTTGGTGAATCTCGCTCGTGCTCAAGAAGTTCATGAGGATTCTCAGTACCCCATATGCGAGTGTTATGCTTGTTAACTTTGCCATTCAGATGGAAGGTCGCCTCATCGCTAAAAACAAGCCGGTCATCAAAGCCGTTATCTTCCAACTTCTCTTGCATTGCAATGCAAAAGTCACGGCGAAGTGGCTTATCAGTGTCCTTCAACTTTTGGACCAACTTGAGCTTGTAAGGTACCATTTGCAGTCGTTTCCTTAAGACACGCCAGACAGTTGCTGGAGCAAGCTGAAGTTCCCTGCTGGCTCTTCTCACTGATTTACGGGGACTCCGCTGAAAGGCTGTCCGAACTTGCTCAACTGCATCTTCTGAAGTTGAAGGGCGACCTGTTCGCTTACTTGGGCACAAACACCCATCTTTCACAAATTTAGCATGCCATCTGACAATGGATTTCCTTTCAGGGGCTTCTTTTTTAAATTTCCTGCGAAATGCACGCTGAACACATGTCCACGATTCAGTCTTTGCAAATTGGAGGACGCAAAATGCCTTGTCTTGTTTAGAGAACGCCATTACTGCACCTGGAAAGATAACACGAAAATCATTAGTATGACCAAAAACTTGATTAAGCAAGCTTTAAAATGGCACCAGTTTCATTTTTCTACCTGGAATAGTTCATGAGATATACGCATTTGTAATGTTCCCAAGACTTTTGAAACACCCTGTATTTTCTCTGATAGTTTTATGTTTCTTGCCTATATTTTGGATGTTTTCTTTTTTTTTGGGGGGGGGGGGGGAAGGGTACTGGTCAGCTTTTATAAGGAAACAAAACCGACTTTTACCAACGTAGACTTATGTAAACAGCCGGCAAAAAAGCAGAATAAAAACGAACCAACGTTCAAACCGAAAAAAATAATCATTAAACAACTAAACTGATCGTATTTTAGTTTTTATGAAAAAATATTTATTTTTTGACGAAGGAAATTAACAACTTTTTTTTTTTTTTCACAAGAAAGTTACAGTAAAAAAAAATTATTTTTCAAGAAATCAAAGGGTAGAGGAAGTAGAAGAAAGTTGTTCGACAGCGTACACATCTGAATTATATGGAGACGAAAGGGTTGATTCGAAATTTTTGTCTCCACATAAATTCGAGTTGATAGCTGTCGAAAAGATCCCTGCTCGTACCACACTCTTTCTTGTTCCGTTGTTTTTCTTCCTTCCATATTCTCTCTAAATGGTTCGTTGTAGCATTCGGTTTCTACTTTAGAGTATGGTTTGCTGTCAAGTGTCTGTTTTTTCTGGCTAAATTCGATCAGTCCTTTGGGAGAATGAATCGCCTGTCCTAACGTGATGGCATTCATTATTGCTGTAATTAATTGGCTTACGTTGTCGTCTGCCTGCCAGGAAATTTGATAAGCGCTTACGTAAACAGTTGAAAAAAAAAAACCCGAACAAAATGTCGATTTTGTCTGATTGAAAAGCTGGACCAGCATCGTTTTTTTTGTCACAAGACTTAAGAAATATAGTTTAATCTCTGGTAAAGTTAATAAAAGAATACAATTGTTATCAGTTGTCCGTTTCTTCGAAAAACGTTTGTCATATATATATATATATATATATATATATATATATATATATATATATATATATATATACTTCTTTGTAAAATGGTAGGAAAAATCCCAGCAGAGTGCTCGATTAATTAAGAATTAAAATTAAAAATTAAGAGCATAATATTTATTTATTCTGGTACAGAAAAATTAGTACAACATTCGTACCGTCGGTTTCAAGCACGGAAGGTCTTACCCATCCGGCTCTCTTCAGCTTCTGTTGTCATCTGTTTTGGAAATGTGAGGTCACATGACACTCTCGTTGGGACGCGTTATTTGCAAACACTAAATTTAAACAAACACACACAACACACTGGGCAAGGACCTATAAGAGTCTGGTAGCCATGTTGGATGTGTTCAGAAGTTAAGTAACTATTGGACCAGAAAGACTGTTAAAGAAATTGGATTACCAGCGGATGGCATTAGGATATTTAACTATGGGAGTGAGTCTATAATTGCTTAAAGGACAAGGGAAAAAACAAGAAAAAATTTATTAAGAAGCTAAGTATGATTATTGTTAATATTTATATATTTATGTTTTCTTGAATACTTCGTAAGTACAAAACAAACAAAAATACAGCAACATATTAAAGGCATATGCGAAAATAACCCCCCACTGTAAATTCTAAAAATAAAAATAAGTTTTTTTTTGCCGGGAGTTATTCTATAATTTTTTGTTGGCGATCTAGAATAGTCGCCAATTTGTATTTTGTTTAATCAAGAAATGCCGAGTCTCAACATTTAACTACGGGAGTGAGTCTATAATTTGTTTAAGGAAAAGAGAAACAAAAAACAAAGAATACGATTAGGAAACGAATTAATGTATATATTTATGTATTCTGGAATACTTTAAAAGTTAATAAAAAAGATACATGTTATGTTCAAATTCTATGCAAAACTTATCCCCCACTGTAAATTCTAAAGTAATTGTATGTTTGTTTATTTGTTTATTTCCGCTCGATTTGATTGAAATTTAAAATAACTGTGTGTATAATAAAAAGAAAACAACTACATGTTACATTAAAGTTTTTTTTTCTGCCGAGAGTGAGTCTGTATTTGTTTTGTTGGTGATGCACAATAGTCAGTGATATTTTTTATTTCATTTAAGCAATTTTGACAGAAAATCCTGAATCAGTCCCAGAAATGTCAGAAGCAGTTTGCGATTTGAAAGCCCCCTCTTTTTCTTTTCTTTTTGAGCAAGTTTTTTCATTATTTTATTTTTTATATTGCCATTGAGACGTACGAGGCGAGTGTGATTAGGGACCAGATTTATAGGAGGCATCTTAAGTGGGATTTTTGCTGCAAGATGTTTGTCAAATGTTAAATATCTTAATACCATCCACTGGTAATCCAATTGTTACTTAACTTCTACAGCATCACAGTCAAACGGTTGATCTAAAATCCAATTGTTACTTAACTTCTACAGCATCACAGTTACACGGTTGATCTAAAATCCAATTGTTACTTAACTTCTACAGCATCACAGTCAAACGGTTGATCTAAAAGCCAAACTCATCGCAGCCTTGGAATCAGCACTTCCGAGCCGATGTTTTTATTGATGTCAGAAGTTTGTCAACTTTTTAAAGAAACATTATTCAAAATTAAAAGTACGTAAAAATAACGTTAGAAACAAATGTTCACCATTTTTAGCGTTTGTTTTTCAGTCGACTGAACAACATACCTTACTTATAATAATCTGTACCTTTTCACTCCCAGGAAGAAAAATAAATAAACATATGAAAATAAGCCACGATTGTTTCTTAGTCAAATCATTCCACGTGTTTGACATCGTTTGTTTTATTTATTTTTTTACTTGGGACTTTTCTTTGATTCATTTATTTTAGACAATCGAACTATTTCAGATCTATGTGGAGAGACCCCTATGCTGAACTCATAAACACTATAAGCAGGTTAAAAAGAGAAAATATTCTCGTTTGTGCCATGGCCGTGTGGATAAAGCGTTCACCTTCAGTTCAGTTTTATGCAATCTTTCAGGATTCGAATCTAACACAATTGTTTTGCTTGTTTTTTTACTATAGTGTTCCAGTTATTTCTTACCCGATATCAATCATCATCATAAACTTGAATATTTATTCTGATTATTTTATTTTGATTTAAAGTAAACAAAACATTTTTTCATTTAAACTCATGTGCAGATAAAAGTTTGAAAAATCTAGCATTGATAGGTACTTCAGTTAGTGTATATTGCGACCGTCTGAGATTATCATTCCCTACACTGATGAAAGCGAAAGCTTGAAACACTGACATATGTAGGTAAAAATAATTATATATATATATATATATAATATATATAATATATATAATATATTATATATATAATATATTATATATATAATATATTATATATATAATATATATAATATATTATATATATATATAATATATATATAATATATTATATATATAATATATTATATATATAATGTATTATATATATGTAATGTATTATATATATGTAATGTATTATATATATAATATATAATATATATATAATGTATTATATATATAATATATAATATATATATATAATGTATTATATATATAATATATAATATATATAATGTATTATATATATAATATATAATATATATATAATGTATTATATATATAATATATAATATATATATAATGTATTATATATATAATATATAATATATTATATATATAATGTATTATATATATAATATATAATATATTATATATATAATGTATTATATATAATATATAATATATTATATATATAATGTATTATATATAATATATTATATATAATATATAATATATATAATATATTATATATAATATATAATATATATAATATATTATACATTATAATATATTATATATATAATATATTATATATATAATATATTATATATATAATATATATGATATATATATATATGATATATTATATATATGATATATTATATATATGATATATTATATATATAATATATAATATATTATATATATGATATATTATATATATGATATATTATATATAATACATTATATATATGATATATCATATATATAATACATTATATATATGATATATTATATATAATACATTATATATATGATATATTATATATAATACATTATATATATGATATATTATATATAATACATTATATGATATATTATATATAATACATTATATATATGATATATTATATATATATAATATATTATAGATATAATATATTATATATAATACATTATATATATATATTCTGTAGGAAATGGGCTTTAGGGAAGAGAAGAGATCACCTCTCACTAGATTGCAAAGCCGATTTTATACTGTGTCAAGGGTCAAGAAAGAGTGTTCCGAGCGGCACCTCCCCAGATGTGACAGCTGTACTCTATCTTAAGATGTATCTGACTCTTATACACGATACAGGTGAAGGATCACGTCAGAAGTACGATACTTTCTGGAGGGTAGAATGGTCCAACCATTTTTTCAGTGACCTTAGAAACAGAATTAATCTGTTTTCCATTTCAGGTTTTGAGTAAAAGTCAGCTCTTTGAGTTTATCAAGACAAGGGAGCCATTAATTTAAACTGTGACAACACAAGAATCCGAGCATTGGTGGCGAAAGGAGAGAAGTTTGGTATTAGAGGTGTTAAAAGTAACAAGCCACTTTTATCCGCATGGTAAAATCCATAAACTTATCCATCTTTTCCCCATCTTTCACTTCCACTCTGTTTTGGTCCGATGACACTATGGAATCCACAACTTGATAAAATCTTATTTTTTATTTCTTTTTATTACCATAATAGCATACACGGCACCTGTTAAAATTACATGGATAATTAGATAAAATAGGTTTTAATGAATATTTGAATGAAAACTGCAAATGTTCCCAAGACTATGGAAATTCATCAAACATTGACGTAGTTTTATATACTAGCTGAAGCGAACGTTTATGACAGGGTTTTCAAACCTTCCGCTTGATGGCACGGTGGCGGAATGGTTAACTAAAAACATTTTTTTTTCAGATTGAATTAATGTATCACATAAGATGTTTTAACGAGAAAAGAATTTTAAATAGGTTGTTTGGAAGGAAAAGTGTTTAATGATTATGAAAATGTAAAATGTTGAGACGTTAAAAACTCTTAATTATTCATACATGTTTAAAAAGATATTAAGAACTTAAATCGATTTTAGGAGACGAGCCTTGGGTCGGCGCTTCCACGAACAACTTTCGTATTATTCCGAAAACCTTTCATATTAAACGCTTCTAAACTTTGCGTATTATTTTCGTATTTCGAGAAGCGTTTGATAGACTTTTCGTGGCGATAATTTTCATTGATAATGTAATAAATGTCTATTTGGTGCCGTAATATAACATTGTTATTATGTTTATTGTTGTTGTTATTATTATTATGTTTATTATTATTATTAGCATTATTATCATTATAATGTTTATTGTTAATATTATTATGTTTATTATTATTATTAGCATTATTATCATTATAATGTTTATTGTTAATATTATTATTATTATTATCATTATTATTATCATTATTATTATCATTATAATGTTTATTGTTATTATTATTATTATCATTATTATTATCATTATAATGTTTATTGTTATTATTATTATTATTATCATTATTATTATCATTATAATGTTTATTGTTATTATTATTATTATCATTATTATTATCATTATAATGTTTATTGTTATTATTATCATTATTATTATCATTATAATGTTTATTATTATTATTATTATTATTATTATTATCATTATAATGTTTGTTATTATTATTATTATTATCATTATAATGTTTATTGTTATTATTATTATTATCATTATAATGTTTATTGTTATTATTATTATTATTATTATCATTATAATGTTTATTGTTATTATTATTATTATTATTATCATTATAATGTTTATTGTTATTATTATTATTATTATTATCATTATAATGTTTATTGTTATTATTATTATTATTATTATCATTATAATGTTTATTGTTATTATTATTATTATTATTATCATTATAATGTTTATTGTTATTATTATTATTATCATCATCATCATCATCATCATCATCATTATCAACTTACTATGGGTTCTCACACAGGTCATCATTAGTGGTTACTCATTGATAATAACCGGTGGTGTTCCTTGGAGTGTAAGTGACAACAAGTCTCCCCAGGTTTCCAGTACTCTCCATCTTTTTCGATAACCATTGCAAATGACTTTGCGTTATTGCAACAGCCGCTTACCATTGATTTCTCACTGGTAACCGCAATTTGTCTTCATTGGAATTTGGATAGCAAAAAGCCTCCCCAAAGTCTCAGTATTGTCTGCACTCTTACAGTGGAGGTCTGGTTAGTGCTCTCTCTCTCCTCAGGCTTTCCATTCTCTTTGACCCTTCACGACTATTTTGTGTGGTATCAGCTGAGACTGGTGGCATCTCTTTTTTTGAAGAAGGGAGGGAGGTCAGTTAAATGAACATTTTTGCAGGTTCAGTTCTCTTGTTTTCATGAGGTCATGTTCTTTCTATGTCTGTTTTTATTTTATTTCTATTGAAACTTGCATGTGACTCATTAGCGTTCGCAGTTTATGTCTGTTAGTTTCCTCATTCAAAGATTTTCCCTAAGATTTCAGCTGTTTTCATTATTGCCGTCCGTTTTATAGTTTCAGCTTCCCCTTTCATTCCAATTTCTCCCAGTTTTTATTCGAGTTTTTTCGGGACTGTTCCTAGTGCTCCTACGATTATTGGTGTTATATTGACTTTTATCATGTTCCATATCCCTTTCAGTTCTCTGGCAAGTTCCGTGTTTATTATTATTATTATTATTATTATTATTATTATTATTATTATAGCCCCCTCAGGTCGAATATTTTCAATTTCTTCACCCTGTAGTCTTCTGGGATGGCAAAATCTACGATTTGGCAGAATTTTCCTTCTTGTTGACTATTATAACATCCGGTTTCCTTGCTTGGATGAGTTCACCTGTTTCTACGCTCATATCACAGAGGATTTTGAGATTTTCTTTTTCTAGTACTGCCTCCGGTTTGTGTTAGAACCATTCGTCTGGGTGTTCGAAATGTAGTTGTTTGCATAGTTCCCAGTGTACTACGTTCTCCACCTAGTCGTGCCTGTTCTAATATTCTTTTGAGGCAAGTTTGCCGCATTCACTAATTATGTGGTTTACCGTATCGTCTCTTTGTTCACAGAATCTACATAGACGGTTTTCTTGGTTTTGATCTATTTTAGCTATATTATTATTATGTTTATTGTTTTTATTGTTATTATGTTTATTGTTTTTATTATTGTTATGTTCATTGTTATTATTGTTATGTTCATTGTTATGTTTATTGTTATTATTGTTATGTTTGTTATTATTGTTATGTTCATTGTTATTATTGTTATGTTTATTTCTATTAATATTATTATGTTTATTGTTGTTAATATTATTATCATTCTTATTATATTTATTATTATTAATATTATTATTATATTTATTATTATTAATATTATGTAGATTGTCATTAATGTTATTATTATTATGTTTATTGTTATTATTATTATTATTTTATTCTGTTTATTGGTATTATTATTTTTATTGGTATTATTATTATTATTTTATTATTATTACCATTATTATTTTATTATTATTACTAGCAAATATATACCCCCTCCGGTCAAATATTTTGGTTAGCTTGGGAGGATGGTATTATGATGAATGGAAATATACTATTATGTTGATTGTTATTATTATTATTATTAATGATAATAATAATAATAATAATAATAATAATAATAATAATAATATTATTATTATTATTATGTTTATTGTTATTGTTTGTAATCACCAGCAGTTATCACACAAGTCATTGTCAGTGATGATTGTTTACCGACAACAACCTGTGGTGTTCCCTGGAGTCTGAGTGACAATAAGCCCCCCCCCCCTATTTCGGGGGGGGGGGATTTATGAAATTTCTTGAAGTTTCTGTTTTTTGGTTCGTGTGGTTATGTTATCCTGTGGTTTTGTTTTCTTCATATTGCAACTTCTATGTGACTAGTTACCGTTCGTAGCTTATGCAGGTTGGTTTCTGCATTCGAGGATTTTCCCTAAGATTGCAGCTGTTTTCATAATCGCCGTCCTTTGTATGGTCTCAGTGACTCCTTCGATTCTAATTTCTCTCAGTCTTTTTTCCAGTATTTTGGGACTGTTCCTAGTGCTCCTACGATTATTGGTATCATATTGACTTTCTTCATGCTCCATATCCCTTCCAGTTCTCTTGCAAGTTCCGTGTGTTTATTGGTATTATTATTATCATTATTATTATAATTATTATTAGCAAATATATACCCCCTCCGATAGAATAGTTTGGTTAGCCTGGGAGGATGATATTATGATAAACGGAAATATACTATCATGTTTTTTATTATTATTATTATTATTATTATTATTATTATTATTATTATTATTATTATTATTATTATGTTTATTATTATTACGTTTTGCTATTAATAGTATTATGTTTATTGTTATTAATATTATTATATTTATTATTATTATGTTTATTATCATCATCATCATCATTATGTATTACTATGTTTATTTTATCATCATATTTTGGCTAACCTGGGAGGATGTTGTTATGATGAACGGAAATATACTACATTAACTCTTTAAAAGGAGGAGGTAATTCTTGGGAGGATGGTCTCATGACAACAGAACAGATATTATACCCCCACGAATAATAGTAAAGTTTCGGCTTTAGTCAGACAGATACCAAATCTCCATTAGTATTAGATTATAACGGTGTTCTAATGATAAATGTTAGTCGAAAGAAGATATTTTTTTTTGGGGGGGGGGGACATATTTATTAAAGTTAACCTACTTTGATTGGGTATTTTAAAAGGTTGCATCGATTACGTTGAAAAAGTTCAATATAGATCACCTTTAAACAATAAAATGTTTATCTTTCTTTCAATAATAATTTATTAAAACATTAGAATCTATTTTTAAACTCCTAAATATTTATTTGCAGTTTCCTTTTAGTTTTTTTTTTAAATCTTTATATTATTTTTGTTAATTTCGTTTCAGATGTTTTTTTTTGTTTTTTTTTGCTTTCAAAATGTCATGATTGTTTTTCAAGAAAATCCCATCAAGTTAATGAAAGAGAAAAAATGCGAGAATAAACAAAGAATAAACAATCTTGTATCCAATTAGTTTCAATTTTCAGTTTCGGGAGATCAATTGCAGAAATTCCATTATAACATGACGCCAAGAAAAAATTGGCCTCAAAGAAAATGGAATCTTTTTGTAGAGATGAAAAAAAAGAACAAAACAACAGAATACGTTGGATATAAGCTCTTCAGCTTCTGCGATGAATTTCTCAGAAATTCTGTCTGTTTGATTTCAATCAAATATAACAAGAGTCAATATATAACCTGGGGGGGGGGGGGGAACTAATATTTCCTGCTACCTTAAACAGTGACTTTTTATTCAGGAGCTGAAAAAGTGTGTGCACTGTCATAAGATCCAATTTTGTTTTTCTAAGTAACCCGATATTAGCTGTTTTAATTATACCCCCCCCCCCGATAAACTTTAAAAAAATATTCCGTTTTTGACATACTTTTTATTTCTTCTTTATCATCATCATCATCATGATTATCATCATCAGTTTAACGTTCGTTTTACATGCTGCCATGCATCAGACGTCTTTAAGAAATTGACTTCAAAACTAACCTATGGACATGGCTACGAAAAGGACACCTACACAGAGAAACGAACTCACTACTAACAGCCGCACAAACAACGCCAGTTCTTAATTTATCCCTCTCTCTATCAAGTCCAGTTTTATCACTTCCTCCCATGTTTTGCTTGGCCTTCTCCTTTGAACTGGACTTGCTACCTTAACTGTTCTACATCTACTGATCCAAGAACTCTCATCCATTTAAAAAAAATGAAATACATCTTTGGAAGGACTATATAACATATGATGTATATCTCTGTGTACCAAGAATCTATCTTTGTGCATACATATACACGTATATGAAATTAGTGGATAAGCATGAAACAAAATAGTTCAAATAAAAACGTTGAAGAAGATCATTATTATTAACTATTTTGTTTCATGCTTATCCACTAATTCAATATAAAACCATTCGAGTTTGAAATTTTATTTCAGGTTTCAAACTTCCTCATGCACGTATGTGTAAACATATTCAGTAGTTGTAGTAGTGAGGATAGTGTTCAATATCGGTACTAGAGCTTATGTATCTCCAAGTTTCGAGATATGAAAAGAAATCCATACAAAGTCACTTAATAATCAACGACCCCAAAAAACAAAAATAAATAAACAATAAAAATAAAACAAAATGAAAAATAAAGAAAGAAACAGTATATATATATATATATATATATATATATATATATATATAACTCAATGTGAAATTTACCGGGGACGACAATGGAAGTGTTCCCGAATCTCTAGATGCACCCCTAAGAGGGTATAAGGGCGTAAAACTCTTAAAATTTCAAATATATCTTATTTTGATGACATTTTAATCATATGTGTAACATTATACTCGGAAGACAATGGAAGTGGTCTCGAATCTCTACGTTACCCTCTATGTGCCGAATATCTATGTACCTCTACCTCTAAGTGACCAATGAGAACAAGACCGTGGCCTTCGTAAAGAGAAGGGTTTTCCATTGAGTCTTGTTTTCCTGCTGACGTCACAGTAATTGGTGCTACCGAGACTTTGAAATACCTGAAATGAACTACTATTTTCAGAGGATTAATAGAGGTTCTCTAATGTTTTTTCATGTTGACTCGAGATCAGGATCATTGTATTGAGAAAAATAGAAAGAATGATTGTCTGAAACACTTTAAATTCTCTGTTAAATAATTTTTGTGGTAAGAAAAATGATAATATTCCAAATAACAAATTAAGTAAAAGAAAATGTTCAAACATAAAAAAATCTGTTCGATAATTTAGTTGAATAAGTTTTAGTTTTTAAGTTTATTTCTTAACTTTATTGTTTGTCTATATTGAAATTATTTGTTTGAATATCATTTATTTTATTTGTAACTTTATTGTTTGTCTATATTGAAATTATTTGTTTGAATATCATTTATTTTATTTGTAACTTTATTGTTTGTCTATATTGAAATTATTTGTTTGAATTTCATTTATTTTATTTGTAACTTTATAATTTTTCTATATTGAAATTATTTGTTTGAATTTCATTTATTTTATTTGTAACTTTATAATTTTTCTATATTGAAATTATTTGTTTGAATTTCATTTATTTTATTTGTAACTTTATTGTTTGTCTATATTGAAATTATTTGTTTGAATTTCATTTATTTTATTTGTAACTTTATTGTTTGTCTATATTGAAATTATTTGTTTGAATTTCATTTATTTTATTTGTAACATTATTGTTTGTCTATATTGAAATTATTTGTTTGAATTTCATTTATTTTATTTGTAACTTTATTGTTTGTCAATATTGAAATTATTTGTTTGAATTTCATTTATTTTATTTGTAACTTTATTGTTTGTCTAAATTGAAATTATTTGTTTGAATTTCATTTATTTTATTTGTAACTTTATTGTTTGTCAATATTGAAATTATTTGTTTGAATTTCATTTATTTTATTTGTAACTTTATTGTTTGTCTATATTGAAATTATTTGTTTGAATTTCATTTATTTTATTTGTAACTTTCTTGTTTGTCAATATTGAAATTATTTGTTTGAATTTCATTTATTTTATTTGTAACTTTATTGTTTGTCTAAATTGAAATTATTTGTTTGAATTTCATTTATTTTATTGGTAACTTTATTGTTTGTCTATATTGAAATTATTTGTTTGAATTTCATTTATTTTATTTGTAACATTATTGTTTGTCTATATTGAAATTATTTGTTTGAATTTCATTTATTTTATTTGTAACATTATTGTTTTTCTATATTGAAATTATTTGTTTGAATTTCATTTATTTTATTTGTAACTTTATTGATTGTCTAAATTGAAATTATTTGTTTGAATATCATTTATTTTATTTGTAACTTTATTGTTTGTCTATATTGAAATTATTTGTTTGAATTTCATTTATTTTATTTGTAACTTTATTGTTTGTCTATATTGAAATTATTTGTTTGAATTTCATTTATTTTATTTGTAACTTTATTGTTTGTCTATATTGAAATTATTTGTTTGAATATCATTTATTTTATTTGTAACTTTATTGTTTGTCTATATTGAAATTATTTGTTTGAATTTAATTTATTTTATTTGTAACTTCATTGTTTGTCTATATTGAAATTATTTGTTTGAATATCATTTATTTTATTTGTAACTTTATTGTTTGTCTATATTGAAATTATTTGTTTGAATTTCATTTATTTTATTTGTAACTTTATTGTTTGTCTATATTGAAATTATTTGTTTGAATTTCATTTGTTTTATTTGTAACTTTATTGTTTGTCTGTATTGAAATCATTTGTTTGAATTTCATTTATTTTATTTGTAACTTTATTGTTTGTCTATATTAAAATTATTTGTTTGAATTTCATTTATTTTATTTGTAACTTTATTGTTTGTCTATATTGAAATTATTTGTTTGAATTTCATTTGTTGTCTTATAATTTTATGTCTGTTTTCATTTTAAACTAACTTATCGTTTTTTTATATTTTAAACTAACTTATTTATCGTTTCTTTTATTTTAAAGTAACTTATTTATTCTTTTAAACGGTTATATAAGAAATGCTTAGCTCACCAAATAGCTGCCAAATGATATAAACTAGTTTTGTCTGATTTGCCAAGCGGTGACAGGACAAATGAATCTACCGTTTTAATTTGTTTTATCTTTGCGAATTTCTTTTTTGCTTTAATTTTTATTTGGCAAATATTAATAACCAAATAATAAAATCAAACTCTTTATTAAAAATGTTACCACTCGGACTTAGGGTTATTGGAAGGGTTAAGGGAAGGTATGTTTGTTTTTGCAAGAAACAAATAATAAAATCAAACAATGTTTATTAAAAATGAAATTGAAATATATTTAAAATTAAACATTATAATAATGACGTATCCAATATAGAATATTGCTGAAGAAATTGTCTTTAAAAATACAAATTAATATTTTCAAAATAAAACAAAAAGAAATTCGCACAAATCAGACAGCAAATTAATACACTGGATTAAATTACCCTTTCACCACTTTGTAAATCAGAAAAAAACTAGTCGATAAAATTTAGCAATTTTTTTATATATAAATATATATATATATATATAGATATATATATATAGAGAGAGATAGTAGAAAGATAGACACTAGACATACGTAATGTGAACAAACATCTTGCTGCCCAATTCCTCGTCCTTTCAATAAAAGATGGCCCTAGACACATAATAAATAATGTATCTGTGTTATTTCTATTTATATAAACTTAGGTATTTGTATATGTCCATCTATTTATAGGATTCACTCCTAAATCAATTAACTGATCATTATGAATATTGGGAGGGCATAAGGGTGCATGATGTAAGTTACATTTCGTTGAATTTAATTTTATGCAAAGTGGGCAAATAGTGGGTGAAAACCTTCTATGAAAATTCTATATACCACTGATTTTTGTGAAATTTTAACAATAAGTATTAAACATCAATTAATAAATGTTCCCATAATTTCGGTTTCTTTAGAGTATTTCAAAGGGATTTTAGGGGACATAATATTGACGCAATCTTCAATGTAAACATTCAAATATCTCAGATTTTGATTACATCGTATGCATAGTTGTTAGAGACCAATCAAGCAAGATTCCTTGAATTTCAATTTCTTCTTAAGATCCCTATAAAATGCCCTTAAATTTTAGACATTTTCTAGAATTAAAATCATGTAATGGATTTTGGTAGAAATTGGAATAAAAATTCTTGATATAAGGTTGCTTTTAATCTTTGTAAGACATATAAAAGTAGTGCAAAACTATTCTCTTTAAGGAATTAATTTTATCCGTCCTGGGACGGGTATTCTTCTAGTTTGTATATAAGTAAATAAAAGCGACTTTTGTATTTTCTTTCTTCGTTTGTAGATTACTTTACCAATTGATTCAACATTTTGACAACCGCATCTTTTAAAGCAAATGTTTATGTATTGCTGTGGTGCATGTTGGAAATCTTAAGTGTTTTAACATGAAAACGCGCATTCCTGCTGGGCTTGCAGGCTGTCAACTGCACTTGTGACGAGGCATGTGCTGAGGCAGCCGTCATTCTGTCACAGGATTAGGGCCCTTCTGTTTCCGGATGAGAAAATATGCACAAACGATAAGGTTTTTGCAACCTTTTATGAGTGATCAAACGTGTAGGATTTTTTTGTCACGCTAAGTTTCTTGCTAGTTAAAAGAAACTATAACCATATCAACCCCAAAGAGATTTTAATACTTCTACGATACCATTTTTTGTTAAGTGAGAAAGAGGCCAACAAAATCCATTAGACTGAAATGTGCTTAGGAATAGTGGTGTTTAGTGGTTGGCCAATCTTATCTACAAAACTGTCCTTAATCGGTCTCAAGTGAAGGTCAAAGCTATATAAGACTGATGTTTATCTGTTTAAAGTAGTCGGTTTCTGTCTTGTGGCAGTGTAGTTCCAGCTTGTTTGTTCACAAACTCCTCCAAGATTTAAAAAAAAATAGACCCAGATAACCATATTCATAGTGAAACTACATTACGCTAAGTTCTTGGATAAGCATATTTCATATTGATCGAAGGGGGTAAATATTGTCGTGGGACCTGCGTTCGCGTTTGACGTCTAAAAAAAAAACGAAAAACATTGTCTTGCTTTTTATTTATTTATAAGTTGAAAATTGAAATAATAATAGAAATGTTAATAAGATGTTCAGGGCTTGGAGCACGAATAAACATGGGTCTTCATTGGTTTCTGGGAAATCGGAGGTGTGTATCGAGACTGTACTATAGACAAATTTATTTCAATTAACGTCACTTTACTCCCACCCTTTCTTATCGAAATAATGACGAGTACATCGCTTGGCCCCTCCTCAGGTCAGGTGCATCACTTGCCCCCTTCTCAGAAACGGGACACTGTAAAATGTCAAAAATAAGAATAAAAAAGGGAATATAGTGTTATGAGCTGAGCGAGAAAAAAAAACGTGGAGTTACTCATTCTATCCCGGGCAACGTCCAGTCTGCTAGTAAAGCAAAATCAGCAATCATAAATAATTAATTGTACTCTTATAGCTGACGCATCATGTTTCCGTGACTTCGCGTCGCCAACGTTCGGACAGGTCTCGGAATCACCCGAGAGTCGACGAAACTATTAACCATGCAGCCGATAACTTTTCAAAGAAATTAATCGCGTTCAATAATAAAAAAAAAAAATGAATTTCTATAATCTCTGTCAGCTCGTTGAATCTCCAGAAATTGAGTTTTTGGAAAAAAATGTAAAAAAAAACGCATTGAAAAAAAATTAAAAAACAATAACATTTGCTTAACAAATCAAACAAAATCATCTTTTAAAACTTTCTGGTGCACAAACAAAAAAAAACATTCTATTTAAAAACATTTGATTAACAATGGTTCCTCTGAAAAAAAGCAAACAAATATAAACATCTAATTAATAACAGTTGTTTAACTATGGTTTGTTAGTTTTTTATTTTTATATATGTATCTTAGTTTGGCAGCCGATAAATTACGACAAAGAAAACCAGTCCTCAATTTAGCGTTTAGCAGTTTTCGCCTCGCCAACTCTCGGGCGCTTCCGTAACCTGTCCGAATGTTGACGACGCGAAGTCACGGAAACATGGTGTGTCAGCTATAAGAGTACCCGGTTTTTATATAAGTACTCTATGCTTGCAAACCGGAAGAACACACTACCAGTATTTTGTTTTCTAAATCCATTTCATGTTTTAATGAATTCACGTACGAGTCTAAGGTTGAACTTGTTATCCATTAGGCCCATCATGCACACCTAGACATTTAGGTAAAATAAAATGTGTTGCCATTTAAAAAGAAATAGTCTTAAGCGACCTCTGGTGAAAGGCATAGCTATATAAGACTGATTTTTGCTCGTTTTAAGCAGTTTGCTTGTGGGTGTTGGAGAGTGGAGGGCCGAATACGATTATAGCAGAAGTCGCCGAGAAGGCTCATTTAAATGGTTACCCTGTGCTTGCGGTTTGGAAGAGGCCACCAGCTTTGTTAATTTGATTCTTTGTTTTATCCAATGCATTTGTTCATTTATAATGGAAATGCAATAATTTTCTTTTATTTCCTACTTTCTGTTTCTTTTTTTTTACAAAGACATTTTGTTTTAGTCGCATTTAACTGCTTCAACATAAAATAGGTGCCAAATATTACCGAATTTTATTAATCAGAGTACAACATGTCTTTGAAAAGAATAATTCACATTTGCAATACGGTTACAACATAAGCAATTAAGATTTATCGACTTTGGTTTCTCTTTTCTTTTCTTTTTTTAGTATCCAAGTGCAAATTTGTTGAGCTTTATTAGCCGCCTGCGCACTACACGCTATAAAACAAGTTGCTTACAATACAGGCAGTCTCCACCTCTAAAAATTGAACATATTAAATGAAAGTATAATCTGAAAAAAATCTAAGCAATATGTTCAGCTAGTCAACGGCGACACGGCAAGTTGAGGGTTGCAACAAAAATAAAATTACTATCTTGCGGCTTGGCCGCTGGTTCCTCCTTCTCCCGCGTCTGGCACATTTTACCAATGAGCAAAGCGGTTCCAGGATACCACGTGACTATAAAAGATACGTGGTATCTATTTTATTCAAAACTTTGTAGCCTAAAAATATTAATTGTTACAGTAGATACAGGCGTAAAATATGAAATATAGATTTAAATAAATGATACCAAGATGGACGCTTGGACAGGAAAACGGAAGAAGCCAACACAGAACGAACAGTGCGGAAATGGGTGAGTTAAAAAGACTAGGATAGGACATTGAGAGTATATGTGTATACCATTATTGTCATTTTTAGCATTTTTCGTTCGCTCTTGATAAAAGCCACATAATAGTTGGGTGAAACGTTGAGCTCACAGATCTTCTGCTTTTTCCATTTTTAATCTTATATACCATTATTGTAATTGTTGGTTTAGTATTATTAGACTGGGCTAGCGTTCAGGTGAGTTGGATGAATTTATAAGATTTTTTTTTTTTTTTTTTCCATGAACAAAGTTTCTTTCCAAGAACTTCGCATACCGAGAATCATAATCAGCGAACATTGTGTATTAGTATTTTTTGCAAACAAGATAACTCTTTTGTCCAGCTGACTTTAATCATGAAAATCATGTAGCGATATTGGACTTGGGTGTGTCAAAATAATGTTAAAAGCGGTATTTTCCACATAAGGTTAGAGTATGCAGGTAAGTGGAAACTTCCAGTAGAAGTTAAACGATTAGAATTAGGGCTACGTGTCGGGATATTGGGTCATAGACGGGAAGTCAGCAGAGACATACAGAGACTAAGCTGAGAAAATCTTTCTATTTCGTTTGAACTGCAGAAGAGATTGGCTGGATTTGAGACATCTGCTTCCTCCTCAAATAAGGGATGTGTTAGGGGGTATTCAAAGCTCCCAATAGCATTGTTAAACACCAAATGAATCGTGTGTTGTCATTATTTAATAACTTTTACAACCGCTGTAATTAAAGAAGACGACACAACAATGAAAAAGAAGAGAGAACAACTACTGCTGCTATGTGTCATCAACACCACCAAGAATCCAGCTTTGTAAGTGATGAGCCGCTGTTCAGATAAACTGCTGGCGTCGAAGAATTGGTCGACCATAAGTCTACAGTTGTACATGAATTGGGAAGGAGTAAAAATGCTATGCCACCATTTTACGTCACAGGTATATGAGTATCGTTGAAACTGTCGTCGTTGAGGTTGTGTAAGACTGACTCTTTATTATTCTCTGTCTCATTGGTGATTCACAAATAATTTGTATGTTTTGTTTTCTCTTTATGTATATTAACCAGAGAAATTAATGTAAAAAAATTATCCAATTTGAATATATCTACATTGTACAGAAGGATGAAGAGGAGGAGTCTGATTTATATAGTTGATGACTATTAATATCTGATATGTGGTTATTTTGGACAGCTCTAAGAACAGTGACACCAATTAGCTGTTGCACTAACAAGAAGAATCGCTTGCTGAACCCACCCCCCCCCCCGCAAACGCATCGATGGCTACAGTTCAAACAATAAATTAATTAGACTTTTTATGGCAGCATTCTGGCTTTTGGAAAAACAATAACATGCTTAGTTATTGTTTTCTATTTATATATGTATATTTTTATGGAAATCGCTCCAGACAAAGCATGAAGCCACTTTATTTAAGGAGCTATAAAAAATAATACTTCAATGTCAAAAACTAGCCAAGCCAGTGTAAGATGGATAGATTCCGACCTAGAAAACAGCAATTTTCCCCCCTTTGTCAGAAACATCGTTTATGAAATATGAGGATTAGAAAACAAAATAACGGAAGTGAGAGTTACGAGGCTGCCGAAAATAAACCGAAAGTCCACAGAAATTTTTCCCCCTTTGTCAGAAACCTCGTTCATGAAATGTGAGGACTAAAAAACAAAATAAGGAAAGTGAGAGTTACGAGGCTGCCGAAAATAAACCGAAGGTCCACAGCAATTTTTCCCTCTTTGTCAGAAACATCTTTCATGGAATGTGAGGACTAAAAAACAAAATAAGGGAAGTGAGAGTTACGAGGCTGCCGAAAGTAAACCGAAGGTCCACTTTCTACTCTCCTTGAAACTAACATTAAAGACTTGTTAATAGTTTGGTCTAAGAAATTGTAGTTTAAAGTTGACAATTAAAATTGAACATTTTTTGTCTGTCCTGTTCTATCCTGCCTGGTGCGACATGCACCCTGGACAGATTCTGTTAGTTTCCTCCGATGGAGGAAGTTTCCAGGGAATATTGAGTTCACACGCAGTCCCTAGTCGCATGTGTATCCTGTTCAGGTGAAATTTTTAACAACGTTCGTTTATGCCTTTTTCTTTTGCAGAGAGACATCACTGTCTTCCTACATACAGCACTCATTTGGTACTGACCAGTATCAACGCCGCTTAACTTCGGTGATCTAATGAGAACCAGTGTGACATGATTATGTCGTATATTTTGTGCCTGTCTATTAATCATTTATAGACCCAATAAATTACTCGATAGAAATGCATCAAATTGCATAAAACACCTTCGGCATGCCAGATGTGGCATAGGGTAGTCCATATGATATATTTTAAGCATATTTCACCAGTTGGTAATAGCCATTTTATTTTTACTGTTTCCTCTAAAGGTTTATTATGATTGCAAATTGAAGCTGTTTTTCCCAGATGATAGGTTAATAGCTTTAAGCATATGGATTTGATTTATGTGGTTGTATTTGTGTTTTTACAGAAAACATTGTGAAACCTTATAGACTGACACTTCAAAATAACCAAAAATAAGGATAGTATTGAACTAACTTGACACAACTGCTAAAAGTCTGTCTGGCTATAGCAGAAGATACTTCTCGCCATAATCAGATAGAAACTATTTTCTCAATAATATCGTCTGACATATATGGAAAACATAAAAAACAAATAAACAAAAAACAATTGTGTTCGATATGTTTGTTTATCATAGTATTATTACACTTCTTTATTAAGAAAAGAACAAAGACACTTCGAAAATATATTGATATGAAAAGCCATTTACTACAGATGGATATAAAACATTATTTATAATTTACTAACTGTACTGTACCTACCCGGCGTTGCCCGATACTGTATTTATGTACAGTTTTTTTTTTAAAATATGCCGATTTAAAAAAAAAAAGTTTTTTTTTCTAATCAAGGGAAAGTAATTTTGTATGGACGAATACAGAGTTATGCTTTTTCTTTCTTTCTGATGGCGACCATTTGAAAATAATTCCGACGAGACAAAATATTTTCTGAATGAACCAAAATCGAATTACATTTTATTGTTCTTTTAAGAACAATAAAATGCTGCAACGATTCACATGAAAAACTGAAGAAGCAGAATTAAATATTGATTTCATAGGAACAAAGCTATCGATAACAAAGAAACAATAAAGAGGCTGACTTTCCTTTATGTTATTATATTATAATATAAGTGGGATTACACTAACGACCGGAAAAGGGTCCGAAAATGATTTAATTTGCTAATTCATCAACTATTGAGGCTTCTTCAGATGAACTAGAAGACAGTGAAATAGTGAAATAAGGGGTTAATTATTTCTTGGAGACTCAAAATCAGCAGATACTGGAATTTTTATTTTGCAAAGGAAAATTATCTGTAATATGTTCCAACTTGCTTTGTTTCTTTCCTGTCCTATCATTTTGGCTTGGATGTTTGATTGCAACCGTTCGATTCTAACACAGTGGAATCCATATCCAACAGAAAAACCAAATTAAATAAAAAAATAAAAAATAGGAAAAAACTAAATAAAATATCTGTACTAAAATTCCCACGGCATCGGTGCTTTTACGTTAAATGCTGGAAAGCCCCGAAGCAAGACAAATAAGCAGGCGACAGCTAAACTTTCAAACAGAATGAAACGCTGAACTTGCAAACTGATAGAAACGCGATTTCAACATGAATTTTTACATGCTATCACTGGCTGTTTCCTAACCCTGCCCTAACCCTAATTTCTAACCCTGCCCTAACCCTAATTCCTAACCCTGCCCTAAACCTAAACCCTAACGAAATCAACAAAAATTAATCAGTCAAAAACGAAAAATAGAAAACAAAAAAAAAGAAATTTCGTAAAAAAATATAAAACAACTCTTACTTGATTAACTTTTTACTGTTATTATCACGTTTATTTATTTGTTACGTTATATTTAATAAAAAAAAACGTAAAAGAAAAAGTAACTTTTTAAATTAAACACTTATTTGTATCTTTATTAAAAAAACAAATTATTTCATACAAAATATTTTTTTAATTGCTTATTATTGTTTTTAATTGCTTAGTAATTCTTTTTTTATTTTAAAAATAGGCAGCTTGGCCCACACCAACCACATCTCAACTTTGCAGTTTTATTTTGTGGAGAAATATTCACAATTTCTGCTCCAAACTTATTTTCTATAAACTTGCTGCTGCCGGAATGTGTAAATTATAAATAAATCCATCACAACCACACACCTGCACACACCACTGCCCAGGCAAAACGGCAGTCATTTTATTCTTTTGTT
This sequence comes from Sepiola atlantica, assembly GCA_963556195.1. Taxonomy (NCBI): domain Eukaryota; kingdom Metazoa; phylum Mollusca; class Cephalopoda; order Sepiida; family Sepiolidae; genus Sepiola; species Sepiola atlantica. The sequence goes on from OY744537.1 coordinate 44,661,894, forward strand.
AAATTGTAAATTAAAAACACAGCTCCACACATCTCTCAAACACCCACCCACCCACACTGTGACCAAACAGGCAAGTCAGTAAGTACTTCCATCCTTTTAAATTTTAAAAATCTCATTTCGGGTGAAATGAGTCTTTCTAGCTCTTTCCGGTCAATTTAATTTTGAGGGGTTGCGATTGTTGGTTTACTCAATGTTCCTGGGGCAACGCTGAGACAAGGGTCTTGCAAGTACGAAAAAAAAGGCATTTCTTTTTCAGCTTGTGAAAACTTTCAGTTTATTAATCGAGTCAGTGAAATAATGATTCTTCTTTCTTTGGATGAAGATGAGAATTCACAGTTAATTGAATCCCACTGACAAAACAAATCCAAACCCCAAAACTTCTCAGCTGAATGTTGACATTAAGAAAATGAAAGTAACAAATATCTGATAAGATCTAAACCAATTTGTACTTTTGGGGGCTAATGGGTACAACGTAGAAGTAGTATATATATATATATATATATATATATATATATATATATATATATATATATATTACTAGACGAACAACTGTCCAAGAACAGATAAAATGACTTTTCCTGAAGAGTTTTGCACCACTTTTATATCCCCTTACGAAAATTTAAATCAAGATATAATGATACTAAACCTTATGTCTAGAATCCTAAGTCGAATTTGGATCACAATCTATTACATGATTTTGATTTTTTTTAAATCTCTAAAATCTAAGGCTTAAGAGGTCTTAAGAAGAAATTGAAATTCAGGGAATCTGGCTTAATTGCTGTCTAATGACTATACATCAAATTTAATGCAAATCTGAAATATCTGATTTTCAAATGGGAAGTTGTGCCTATATTATCATATTATCCCCCCCTAAAAACCCTTTAAAATACTCCTAAGAAACTGAAATTTGAGGAATATATACTAATTGCTAAGATTTAACAAAAATCGGAGATATCTGAATCTACATGGAAGGCTTCCCCCTCTTTTTTACTTCTTTACACGAAATCAAATTAAACTAAATATAGCCTACATTTGAACCGCTTACGCCTAGCAGCTGTGTTCCAAAATTCATAATAATCGTTTAATTAGTTTAGGAGTAAATCTTGTAAATAAAAATATATACACATACCTAACTTTATATAAATAGAGATAAATGTACTTTTCTGTCATGTGATCAAAAACGTGCCGAATAAAACCATTTCAAATGTTTAGGGGAAGGGAGAAAGCAAATAGCTCCTCTGCCGTCTGAAATGAATTCAGAAACAAATCCTTCCCTATATTTCCATAATAAAACGTTTTCTTTTTTTCCTTTCTTCTTTCTATACTGATTGATACGTTTTTTCCTTTCTTTTTCTTCTTTTAAACTTTCTAGTTTGAGACATTATTTTTCTTATGTTTTTTAAAACTTCATCGATTGAGACATTATTTTATATGACTATTAGTATGAACACTGACGAAGCATAATTTTTTTCTATCATTTTTAACGTAGAGTGTATGCTCGTTATTAATATAATTGATATTTGTTCCATTATCCAAACTATGGGTTCATACGATTCCCAAGGGTATTAGTGTACAACAAGAACCCGATAAGTCCAATAGGGTTTTGAATTTGGCATCAAAGATCTCATAGTCCACCAATCCAATCAGCCAATCAGAACTCTGTCTCTGTTGATATCTGAATATTCAAAGACAACACCAAGATTTGTGCCTCAGGGTTTTTTTTTACTACTGGTTTACCTCTTGGAGCCATTTAAGGATAAGTGTTAATGAGACGGAATTATTACCAGCCAGAAGATGAGAAACACTATGGGAGTATTAACATTGATTGATGATATAAACTACGTTTGATTACTTACTTATGGGGCGTTTAAGACAAGAATTTGTTGCCATTGGATGGAAATCGTATTGAAGATGTTTCTATTTAGTTGCCTTCCCACCATGGCAGAGTTAGACACAAGGTCGGTTTTTAAAAGGCACTCTGGATTGGAACAATTGAAGATGTTATTTGAATAAATGCTTCTATTTGACCGATGTGTTCAGAGACCCTGTTAATATGTATGTAGTATATATATATATATATGGGAAGAGAAGGATGAAAGTAATCCGACGTGATGGGAAAATGGAAAAGGAAAACCAAAAAATGGATGTTTTTTATGTGTACATCAACGTTTCGTCTTTATTTATAAGACTTTATCAACATTCATTTCTATTTCTCCAACAAATACGGACGTCCACCCGCAGTGGCCACTATTTCATTCTATTTTTCCTCCCAATATGTCTACCCTACATGTATCCTCACTTGCATGACATTTTTTCTCTATTTTATCATCCTGATGAAGTCTTATCAATAAAGACGAAACGTTGATGTACACATAAAAAACATCCATTTTTTGGTTTTCCTTTTCCATTTTCCCATATATATATATATATGAGAGAGAGAGAGAGAGAGAGAGAGAGAGAGAGAGAGAGAGAGAGAGAGGGAGAGAGAGAGTAACTTGAAATGAATATATTTATAACATTATTTATATCAGTTCCATGAATTCAAGATCAACAAAATCATCTGGTCTACGACCATTTCTCAGATAAAATCTTTTGAAGACGATTTGTAATCTGCAGGAAAGCACTCCTGAGATAATGTGTTCCGCAGGTGGGATGTCTTTGCGAAGAAGCTCTGTCCATTAAAATTCCTCCTGATGTTAGGGACATGGAGAGAAAAGAGAAAGTCTGTTTTCCCTTGTGGTAACAATGTGAGTTCTTACTGTGAATGTTTTACAAGGAGGAACCAAAGATTGGAACTCAGTCGGGTACCTTCCATGGAAATACCGGTAAGACTTAAGTTTGACAATTCTTGTAAAATCTGTAGCACTGAGAAAATACAAAGACCTATATTCATACGGCTCATTGGTACTCAGACACTTCCCACCCTCGATGGTGTTCTTATTACACTTTTAAGTCGGGCATAATTAGAAGTTGTACAAAAAGCAATTAATTCTCTCAGATTATCGGAGAGACTTGCTGCATGTGGCCAGCGATGGGTAGAGCGGGGTGGCCGCAGACACTGCTTACTCGGGTTAACAAGTACGTTTCTTTGTCAATGTTTTGAGTGCTAGTAATTGTCCAGATTTTTTTTATTTTGCATATAAATGTGTCTTGGCTTGCGTTTTCTATCCTCTTTTCATTGCCTTTCTTTTCTACAACCAAAAAAGAAAAGAAACTGGTAGCACAAAGAAATGCATTATCATGAGCTTAAAAGGTTGTAAGAAGTATTCGAGTTGTCATCAGGGTTGTATCAGGTTTCTAGAATATACCTTCAACCTGGGTGTCATAACATTTTGCATGAAGCTGTTAAATACAAAATTATGACAGGGGGCTTGCAACGAGATCTCCACTAACGTCAACATTTGAGAACTTTAAATAAAAGAACTGGAAATGAGTTCTAATACATGTCACACTGACATCGGTTAAATGGAGAACACAAAAACATGCAGATAATAAAATATTTACAAGTGTATATTCGTCGAGATGGATTTTGAAAATACGTGCTTCAACAAGTTCTGATATTTGGCATATGATGTAGTTAAAGGTCTCATAAAATATTTATACTGATTATTTTTACGGATGGAAAAAAGACAGCCTGTCTGCTGACATGCAAATCCACGAAGTTCAAAAGAATGGTCAAATTCATTGGTGTTTCTGATATAACGAAAAAGGCTTTTGAAATTTGGCAGTTAAAACGGATTATTTGGAACAGGACAGCAGCAAAGTTAATGTTTACGTTAACTTTTTCTGTGAATAAAACTGAATTTTTATGTCAATTCTTTCACTATTGCGGCCATTTTCTTTTTGAAGATTTGTTTTTACTTTTCTAATTATCGACTAGTATGTCCTTATTTACCTCCTTACTTTTGCTTTTAGATTTATTAAATTCTTGGTACTGTTCCAGATGACACACCTAATTTCCGTGACTTTGCGTCGACAACGATCGGGCATGTCGCGGAAGCGCCCGAGCCCTGACGGAATAATATAATTTTTTCTTTATTTCTTTCTTTTATCTTATAAAAACATTGAAAAAAATTAACCCCCCTCAAAAAAAAACAAACATGATTTTAATCTATGTATTTTTTCTTTGAATTTATTCGTCTTATATTAGCGTCTGCCAGTCTTCCAGTTAGAGCTTGGCAGTTTGAATGCAGGGATTGGCTATCGCTAAGAACGGGAGCCCTGAGCCCTAACCCCTAACACATTTTCTTTCTTTCTTTGTTTTATATTATCAAGAAGAAGAAAAAGAAAAACAGCGAAACAAATGAAAAAGAAAACATTGACAAAAATCCCCCCCCCCAAAAAAAAATTTTCTTTCTATACATTTGATTGAAAATGGTTCATTTTACCCCCCCCCCATAGTTTGTTCGGTTTTTATCTTTTTATCTATATATTTTTTCTTTGAATTTATTCGTCTTATATTATCGCCTGCAAGCCTTCCATTAACGCTTGGCGTTTTCGTCTCGGCGACTCTCATGCCCGATCGTTGCAGACGCGAAGTCACGGAAATTAGGCACGTCATCTGGAACACGTACCAAATTTTTTATTTAGATACTGTTTGAATCAATTTTTTTATACTTAATATTTTATCGTAAATACCGTTTACATGTTTTGATATTTTCTAGATACAAATTTGGGAGGTTATGGTCCGGTGAGTGTGTTGTCCATTCAAAATCGCATATTCTACTTGATGAGACAATCACCAAGTGTCGCACACATATCATTGAACGGCGATAAAACAAAGACTGTTGGACATTCATGACTGAAACTTGGTGGACAAGTCAGGCAGAGACTGAAGTTTATTTGTACGAAATATTGTTGGATTGTAGAAATGGTTGTGCAGTTTATAAACGATTCCTGTTTATAATTTTAATAACTTTCAACGAAAAAGGCCAAATTACATTAAAATTAAGGAAAATCTGTTTAGAGCAGGCGCCACTAGTCTTGCCGAGAATGAATTCCTTATATACTTCTGCTCCCATCCCTGAACAGCATATTACCATTTTTATTCTTCTTTCATTTTTATTTCTATAATTATTTTTTTACCGTTATAACAAACATAAACTTAAGTAAAACGGCATCTTTGATGTTTATGGATGTCTATCAGATATGCAGACCTCACAATTCTTCTTTACACGCAGGTAAAGGTAAACATTATTTAAAGGATTACTTCTATTTGCGGTTGTCAGCCCGTAATCCTTTGATGATGTTAATTCTTTTGCAGAGATGACCTCATGGAGGCATCTTCGTCCTCCACATACCACATTTGGTATTCCCAAACGTGCACCTATCTAGCACTGGCCAGGCTTACCGTCACTTAACTTCGGTGGTCTAACATGACTATAGTACATTGTAAAACTCCTAATATAAAATTAATAGCATCATTGAATTTTCTATAAAATTTTACTCGCAAAAATTTGTGTTTGATCTTGGTATAGGTTTGATTGTTTGGTTTGGTTGTTTTGTTTTAC
>OY744537.1:44672403-44777403 GCA_963556195.1 Sepiola atlantica
CTTTGAGTTGCTTCTGACTATCTTCAAATGTCCCTCTCTAGCTGGTTATTACATTTCATTGTTTACTAACTAAATTAAACTGATATGATTGTCGTCTCCTTATTTAAGTGTATTAAAAAGAAATTTTTTACTAATGAATTACCTCTTATTAACGTCAAAAGCCACTCAAGGATAAAAGTCAATGAGATGGATGGAATGTGAGTTGAACGATGAAGAATATTATGAGAGTATTTAAAATGATAAATCAAATGGAGCAACTTTGAACATATTAGTAGAATTGGGTGACTTGAGGGATCCACAGCAATTTTGTGCAGAACAGTTATGTAGAATCGGAAGCAAACAAAGCATAACAAAACCGTGTTAGTGTTATCGGACAAAACGGTCACACCGTGAAACCAGTGGTCATAACTGATTAACAAACTACATACTTTATTCAATTATCATTATATATACTAGATGGATACTCGTCCAAGAATTGGTAACATTAATTCCTTGAACAGATCAATTTTTTAAAACTTTTTTTATGTTCCTTACTAAAATTAAAATCAAGATCTAATGCGATTAAACATTATGTCTAGAATCCTTATTCCAATTTTGAAGAAAATCCATTACATGAGGTTAATTCTAGAAAATGTTTCAAATTTAAAGCTTAAGCTTATAAGGAGTTTTAAGAAGAAATTGAAATTCATGGAATCGTGCTTAATATGTGGCGAATGACTATGGATCACATTTGATGCAAATCTGACATATTTTAATTTCCAAATGGGAAGTTGTGCCCAAATTACGGACCACTTATAACTCTTTAAAATACCCCAAAGAAATTGAAATTTGGGGAATATCTATTAATTGTTGTCTACTACCTATTGTTAAAATTTCACAACAATTGAAGGTGTCTGAATTTTCACAAAGGGTTTCCACTAACTCTTTTCCCCCTTTGCATACAACTAAACACCCCCACATTACCCACCCTTATGCATAGCAGCTCTGTATCAAAATTGATAATGATCGGTTAATTAGTTTAGGGACGGGTGTTCTTCTAGTATTTTTATAAAAGGTAAAGGTAAAGGTCGCATAGCCTGGACGCGCACGAGTGTCGTTGCCGACATCGCACATGGCCGTAGCGGCGGTGATTTGTTAAGAATCACCGTGTCTAGGGCACAGCATATGGAAGGTGGAGCCCATCCCTCTCCTTCCGCTGCCTTGAACCTTCCCTGAGTTTTAGTCAGGTACCCATTTACTGCTGGGTGGACAGAGGGAGTTTTCAGACTCGAAAATTTGCTATAACCACTCGTCCACAGGCCCTCCCTTTTATATATATATATATATATATATATATATTTTTTGATACAGAAAATCAGTACAACATCAATACCATAGGTTTCAAGCTCAAAAGGCATTAACCATCCGGCTCGCTTCAGCTTATGTTGCCATCTGGTAAAGAATGACAAGATAAGCTGAAAATAGCCGGATGGTTAACGCCTTCTAGGCTTGAAATCAATGGTATGAATGTTGTACTGATTTTCTGTACCAAAAAATAAATAAATATTATACTCTTCATTTTTGATTTCTCAATTAATCGAGCACTCTACTGGGATTTTTCCTAGCATCTCACAAAAGAAGTTTATACATATATACATATATATATATATATATATATATATATATATATATATATATATATATATATATATATATATATATATAAACTTCTTTTTCTTCAGAGAAAATTAGGTTTACTCATGTCACAACTACTCTAGCCAGAAAGGTCTATTTAATACATGTTGAGTTGCTGAAGCAGTTGCTTATACCCCAATTACTATTCAGGAAAATGTCTGTAAATTATTTAAGAGTGTCAATTAATTATGTATTTATGCTCTACCTGTGAGTTAAGGAAATGTGAGTTGTTCCCAGGCGCGTCTGAATGGATAGGGTTTTAGGGTCCAACAATGACGCTAAGGATTGGTCACCTTCATACGTGAAGGTTTTCAGGTTAAACGATAATCTTAGATGGCTACTTTGCATGCAAATTGTCGTGATAAATATTCAAGAATATATAAACAGATATATTAACACAGAAAATTATCGTGGACAATGAATCGTAGCTGGAGACATTTTCAAAATGATACGAAACCATCTATAAGTGCGGTGAGAAATTTGGAAGGATAAACGAAACATGTTTTTTCTTTTATTAATTCATTTTTTGACTGATAAATAATGATAAAAATGGTTGAATAATTTTTATAAATGATGATCATCATTAAGTTATTCGGTTTAACATCTGTTTTACATGTTTGCCTTTAGAAATTGACTTCCAAACTAACCTATCACTGGCCAGGTCTTTATCCCTCTGCAGAGTTGCCTCCCTTGAATAAGATTTCAGTCTCGATAAATTCAGAGAAAAGGGATCAAGTCTCGTTCGTGATCTCGGAAGACACGTGACTTGAACCCAGTTTTCACTAGATTTCGAGAACCCTACTGATCTTCTGTCTGTTGTTCGGCTGTCCTTCCTGGAGGGAAGTCACCCGTCCAGCCGGCTCCTCCAGATATCCAAATGCGTCTAATGTAAGTAGATTCATTTGATTATTTCGCACAGGTTCTTTTATTTGAGTAACTACTATGTGCATTCAACGTGCTTTGCGACTTATAGTAAATGTTTATTTTTTATCTTTGATCGAGACAACGTTTTTCAAAACAAACGTTCAATAAAGTTTTAACTCACTTCTTTGTGTTTCCTTATTTGTCGACACACGTGTGTTATTGAGTATTTACGGCCGGTTTTCTATAGACTGAGAATGCTAACCACTCAACCGAACACCTCTTTCTCTCAAATCAATCATTATCACCCCGTCCCTTGTTTTCCTTGGCCTTTCCAATTTTCACCTTAACTATACCTTTTTAATTTTTTCAATTTTTCTAATGACTTTTTTTCTGTTTAAATGAAAAAAAAATCAATGTATGTTCCATATGTATCATGAAGGTTTTCGATTCTTTGTCGAAACATCATCAGGGGGAAATGATGATTCTATGAAAAATCGAAAACATTCGTAATACGTATAGAACATACATTGATTTTCTTTTTTGTGTTAAATCAAAAAATATTATTAGAAAAGTGGAAATTAAAAAAAAAAAGGTTAGGGTCAAGCAGAGGATTCTTTTATCTGTTAGTTTTAATAATGTTTGCTTATATGAGAAAGGAAGGATGAAGGTAATCCGACGTAATGGGAAATGAAAAAGGAAAAACCAAAAAGGATGTTCTTTTTATATATTCATCAACGTTTCGTCTTTATTTGTAAGACTTCCTCAGGATGATAATTTTAAGAAAAAGACATTACCCACTCACCAAAATCACAGAGCCTCCCCCTCCCTCCTCTTTTCCCCTATCACTCCACTTCTTCACTAACACCCATCCACATTATTTCCGTTCACCCCCACCCCTCCACTTTTTCAGAAACATCCTCATTAATTTAATTCCATGCTACTGACTTCACTAAGCCCGGACCTCGGGTCTGCGCACCCAGTAGTGGCTACTACTTTTTCTCATCAACCCAATATTTTCACGTACTTGCATGACATTTTTCTTAAAATTATCATGCTGAGGAAGTCTTACAAATAAAGACGAAACGTTGATGAATATATAAAAATAACATCCTTTTTGGTTTTTCCTTTTTAATTTCCCATATATATATATATATATATATATATATATATATTCTTTGTCGTACAAAACTTTAAAATAGCATTGAAGAGACAATATTTATTACTCATAATGAATTAAGAAATTAAAAAGATGAAAGGGCAGCTGACCGGTTTCGTACCCTGCTCAACAGAGCCAAATATCGAGGTATCGTATAAAAAAATATAAAAAAGATACTATGAGAATTATAACGAGGGAAAGGGGTAAAAAAAAAGGGTAAAAAAAAAAGAAAAAAAGTTCAATCAAATAGAAACAACATTAAGGCCGAGGAGATTTTCTCTTTGCTTGCAAAGAGAAGGTCTCAAGGACTTAATATAGATTATTTCTAGGATCTTGAGATGATAGGGAGAGTGCGACTTACTAAGAATGGAGAATAAGTCGACACTGAATTTAGAGGCACAGGTGCGGTTATTTATGAGATGTTCACCTATCGACGAACCATAAGTATTATTCAAAACGTCAGTTGGTGAATAATTTGCATTGCGAATTTTTGTGGGCACGTGTTGTTTGACCCGGATGTCTAATCTTTGTGACGTCATCTCAACATAGTGCATACTGCAACTACATTTAAATAAATAAATAATAGAATTATTATGATGTGGCAGAAGGACATCTTTTCGAATAGAAGTCAAGATTGGCCGAGAGGAAAAAACAACTCGTGTATTCGCAGCAAAATAACATTGTTGTACAGACAAAGAGATTTGTTTGGCGAATCTATCACTAATGTTACCAAGCCAAGGTAGGTGAAGGTAAATAGGGCATCTGTCTACAGAAGTTGATTTGCTTTTGTAAAAATTTGATATTTTTGTTTTAATGGTGGATTGTACAATGTCTAAAGGATAACCATTCTTACAGATATATATATATATATATATATTATGTAAAATGAAAAAGGAAAGCTAAAAACTATATTATTTATGTATTCATCCACGTTTCGTCTTTATTGTAGACTTCCTCAGGTTGAACTGTGTAAACTGCTGTTGATAACGGGTAAACTAAAATCGCCTTTTTTCATTCACAGCCATGCCGAAACTCGAACGTTTTCAAATAAATAAAAATTAATGACTGTATAATTTTTTTCTGCATTTTTCATTCAACCTGAGGAAGTCTAGAATAAAGACGAAACGATGATGAATACATAAATAATATAGTTTTTGGGTTTCCTTTTTTATTACGTTGGATAATTTTATCCCTATTTTTATTCATATAATATATATATATATATACACACAAATAATTTATTTAAAAACTATACGTCACATATTTCAGAATCGTACCGCGGTTTCATCCAGATGGGCTGACTTTTTAACATTTTTAAAAGTCTATAGCCGAAGGGGACTCGTCAGCGTCCTGAAATGAGATCAAAACAAAGAGAAAGGGCGTTTGGGGTCACCGTTAAAAAAACGGTGCATTACTGAAGTGCCCTTTTTGAAGAAGGTACCGGGGTCAGAGTTATATATTGGGTGGGATTCGTTGAGTTTTAATTTATCCATTATTTATTTATATATAGTTTTGTGTTTAAAAAAAGGTTTTTATTTTATTAGGTGTTTTATATAGTTATTTATTCATTTGTAATTTTATTTTTTTTTATTTTAAAAGGGTTGTATTTTGAAGATCGTCCATAGACCGTAGGAGGTTTTTGGTGTCTCGAAAAATGAAAACAAAGGGGAATGGCGTTTGAATTCATCGTTTAAAAACGGTGCATTACTGAAGTATCCTTTTTGAAGAAGGTGCCGGGACTTTTAAAAATTAAAAAAAAAAGCCCATCTGGATGAAACCGCGGTACGACTCTGAAATATCTAACGTATAGTTTTTAAATAAATTATTTGCATTTAGCTATCACTTTTCTGCGATCGAGCAATTTATTGATTTCTTTTCAATATAACCTGACACACACACTATATATATATATATATTTTTATGTAATTATTTTTATTGCGTTCGTTGTTTTTTTGCTTACTATTATTTCGATTGTCTCACTTACTAAGTGATTAAGATGCAGAAAATTGCATTGTTAGTCGCCCTTAACTTTATAAGACGCATTTTTTATTAATTTTATACGTACACAAAAAGTAATCCATGGACACGTGTTTCTGACTCACAGCAATCATCAGCATGGCTAACTTCGATATTGATGTCTATAGTCCAGCGTCTTTACCATTGGACCAATGGTCTAGAAATATGTACGATATTTATCACCTAAATATTTAATGTATTTTTATGTAATTATTTTTATTGGTGATTGCAGTTTTCGTTGTGTTTTTGCTTACTATATATATATATATATATATATATATATATATATATATATATTCCATGATAAATGCCAGTTTACTGAAATCATATGCCCTTAATAGGGTTAAGATGAAAATTCATATACACTAAATGTACAAAAGCAAGGAAATTCCCAAATTTTTACACTTTTATTGTCATTAAGGGTATGACTACATATCAACCAAACCATTTCATTATCACATCACTACAGTATAAATATCTATGCATGAGTGGATGAAGTGTGTGAGGTGCGCTGAAGAAAAATTCCTACCAGTAAAATACATAGCCCTGTTGTGGTTGCATACCCTTAATGACAGTAAAAGTGTAAAAATTTGGGAATTTCTTTGCTTTTGTACATTTAGTGTATATGAATTTTCATCTTAACCCTATTAAGGGCATATGATTTCTGTATACTGGCATTTATTATGGAATGTTACTACTTTTGTAAAGGCTATGCCTCAATACAATGGCCATTTTAAAGTTTTTTTGGAATGTTCTGGAAAACTAAGGTATATAGTAAACTGAAATTAAAATTCCATCAACTAAACCCTAGAATATCTATCTCTGCCAAAAAATCAGCTGAATCCATCGAATAGTTGATGAGATACAGGGTGGCACATATGTATGTACGTACACACGGATAACACAAACTCATGCCTGACCTTTCTGGATCTCTGGGTTGCCTTGACTAATGATGCTGAAATTCTACACACTTATAGAACCTATCAAAAAAAAATTTGTGCAAAGTTTTAACTAATTTGGTTCATTGGTTTTTGAGTTATGATTGATCAAAGAAATGAGATTTCTAGCATAGGCCGTTTTTGAAGTCTATTTAGGGATAGAGCGCTCTCGCGCCTCCCTTAATACTGCAGAAGTTTTAATGCTTCCTAACAGAATTATGATAATAATTAGCAGACAGACAGAAACACGTCTCTCATGTTGGTATAGATTTATTTAAATAAGCATTAAGACATGCACACATGCACTTGTTGTTTGCATATGCATGCATGTTTTGCATTCTTCATATGACTTGAGTGTGCCATGCATGAGAACTCAGTTCTTTTACGTAGGTTGACATTAGTGAGTACCTCATTTTAAGCCCCACAATTTGATAAATTTGGCAAATGCTTTGCTTAAGACAAAGAAAAACACTTGCTGAGAATTTATATTTAAAATCTTTGACCGAGAATCAATTTGCCTTAATTTGGTATTCAACAGCTTCATATAAAAATTTATGACACCCAGATTGAAGGCATATTTAAGAAATTTGATACAACCCGGATGACAACTCAAATACATTTTACAATGTTTAAGAGGAGAAACAAAACAATAGCATTCCTGTAAAAGCTAGAAGTTATGCATTAGCGATTCTTTTGGGAGATAAAGAGAAATGAGCATAGAACTGTGGCGGGACAAAAAGGAGCCACAGGAAGAGGAAGGCGAGTAATGAAAGAAAAACGACTTTAATGACGCAGGTAAAACTACACCTGTCGTAGAATTGCAGGTAAAATAATAAGAAATATGCAAATAGCAAAACAGATAGAGCAACAACGAAACAAATTATACAATGCTTAATTTATTTGAGAGAAATACATATTTATGGCAAACAAATCTCTGTACACTTTTTTGTGCAAAAAGTCTAAGATAATGGAGACAGATGAGAACACAAATGTGAAGAAAGTATATTTTGATGTCGGGGTTATTGAAGTTGATCAGAAGTTCTTATCATTGGAGCACAGGGAGGAGCTGGTGCTGGTTTTATTACAAGAGTTAGGAGTGAATGGAATAAGTTCAGGGAACTTTTACCATTACTAAACAACAGAGTGTTACCACTGTCAACCAAAGGAATAGTCTATCGGACGTGTGTATGAAGTGTGATAATGTATGGAAGTGAAACCTGGCCAAAGGTGGTTGAGGATATGCGTTGCATGGAGAGAAATGATATTAAAATAATACGTTAAATGTGTAATGTGAGTCTTAATAGCAGGCTGAGATCTGATGACATAAGAGAAAGAGAAAATCTGGACTGTATAGGAAGACGTGTGCAAAACAGGAAGCTTTGTTGGTATGGTCACGTTTGAACAATGGATGAAAGTTCTTGAGTTAGCAGATGTAGAACAGTTGAGGTAGCAGAGTCCGTTAGGAGGGGAAGACCAAGGAAAAATTGGAGGAAGGGATAAGGATGGATTTGAGATGAAGAAGGATAAATAAAAACATGTCCAGAGATAGGTTAATTTGAAGTCCATTTCTAAAACCATTAAACAAATGATGATGATGATGAACTCTGCTCAATGGCGGCGTTTTTGGTTATCTCCTGTAAATTGATGTTAAGGCTTTAATTAAGGACCAAATCTACCTACCTATCTATATTTTACTTTCATTTTTTAGCTTCGTTTTTTTTTTGTCACTATGCAGTTTTGTTTTTTACCAATTTATATTTTTTTAATATGATTTTGAATGTTAAATTTAATTATTATGTTATCATTTGATCATTAAATTTTTAATCGAACCAAAGTGGCTCTCTCTACTGGGCTAGACAACTTCTCACACCTGCCAGTATTCTATGTCTCTATAAAGCCACCATTTGCCCATGCATGGAGTTTGTTGCCACATCTGGGTTGGTGCACCAACCACTAGTCTCTCCCTCTTGGACAGGATGCAAAAAAGAGTCTCTAACCTAATATGCTCTGTACTGTCTACCAAAGTCGAGCCCCTGTCTCATCGCTGCATGTTGCATCCCTGTGCTTGCTTTACATATACATCCATGGAATGTGTTCCGATGAACCTACTGCAGTTGTATCCCACCCCCAAAAGTAAATATCCCGACTAGCAGCAAAATCCCACCCCATCAGTGGAAAAATTTCTACTCTAATAGCTTCTTTCCTCGGGCCACTTGCCTTTGGAATTCCCTCCTCGTTTCCCAAACATGCAGAAATTTAAATGTAATATGAATAAATATCTTGCTGCACAACTTCCCACTTAGGAGGTCCTTTATAAATCTGACCCCTAATCACAGTAGGCCTTTAAGTCTCCATGGCAATATGCCTTGTTTAGGGCGAATAAAAGAAAACAGGAAAAAGATAAAAAAGTTTAAAAATTAAAGTAAATAAATTGTCATAAACTAACTAATTTTCTAAAGGTAATGTTTTAATCTCTATTTATAAAATAATTGCATGTAAATAGCTTCCAAATGTTTTAATTTTTTTAACACATCAAGATTTGGTAAGAATTTTAAAGCCAGAAATGAATTCATATTCGACAGTTTAAATGTTTTTAAATTCCTTTCAAATGTCAAAACATCACAAATTCATTCGTTTTCTCCAACTATCAACAAACAATTTAAATGGCTGACCTGTTTACAAAGAAACGAAAATGCATGCTGGTATTTTTTAATGTTGTAATTACATTTTTTAAATTTTAATTACAAATTTTATTTGATATGATTTTTCAAAGTTAGTTTTAGTACTTGACACTGTTGCCTTTTTGATTTCAATAAATAATCGATTAATAGTAAATAATAAAATAAAAATGTTTTAGTCACGTAATGGCGAGAAAGACACAGACACATGAGAATGGGTTGGAAGGAATAGATGCAGTTCATCTAGATGTAACTTAGGTTTACTTTCAGCAGCCTCGCAACTCTCGCCTCCCTTATTTTGTCTTTTAGTCTTCATATTCCATGAGCGATGTTTCTGACAAAGGGGGAATAATTGCTGTTTTCTGGGTCGGAATCTATCTATATAACACTTATTCTTGGTTAGATTTTGACATTGAAGTAGTATTTTCTTCTTTGTAGCTCCTTACATCAAGTAGCTTCACGCTGTGTCTGGAGCGATTTTCATAAATAAAAGTAAACCAAACCTCAGAGAAAATAATGAAGTTATTTGCTGTTCTTTTTAAGCGCTTTTATTATTCCAACAACAAGGAGAAAAAGAGCAGAAAGGAACAACATCTCAACGACTGTTATTGTCATTACAATTTAGAGAAAACTACAAAATATTTCTATTCACAACACAACACTTCTTTATATCTAAGTTGTATTTTCTGTACCTAGAAAAACTTTTATACCGAAGGTGCCACATGTCAAGTTCTGTCAAATAGATTTTGAGCGTAAGTGTGATTCTATGCTGCGATATTCACATGCATTCCGACTGGTCGCTCTATCAATCGTTCTGTGCCTAAAATATGTTTATAAGATCCAAAGAACCTTGGTGTTGACACAACTTAGTTGGAGACTTGAAGTGGTTAGTTTGGTCAGCAACCCCAGAAAGAGAAAAAAAATCACTCTAAACAATACAAACTATTTATTGAAACAGTTGTGTAACTATAATATACACAAAACAAAAAGTAATGTTACTTTTATTTGGTAAGAAAAGACAAGTTGAGAAATCTGACTGGTGCTAATTCTGGTTTAGAGAAAATTTTAAGTTTTGTTTGTGCTTTTGTCTTTTAGAGGATATTAATTCGGTGAGACTTTCTTCTTCTTCTTAAGTTTCGAAATTTTTGAGATGAGGATTGATGATTTGTATTATTTCGATTATTCGGATTACTGTTCTCATCTTCGATGTTATTCTCACAACATTTCTGATATCCGTTATATCCAGATCGAAAGGATCCGTGGTGCAATGTATATAAGTGCTAAGTAATAATCACTTCTAAGTGACAGAATTGAACCTTCAACCTCTAGAAGACTGCGTTAGGGCGATACTAAGAATACAATTGCAAATTGCTTAAGACTTCTACCCGGTCATGACTGATGGACAAGAGCAAGCTACCCCTATGGATTAAATAAAGGGTTCCGTTCGAAATTCCGTAAAGATTCCTGATTTTAACATAAAGATTCTCAAGTTCGACAAGACACATCTAACGAAGGTCAGAGATTACTTCGACCGAAATGTTGTGAGAATAATATTCAAGATGAGAACAGTAGTCCAAATAATCCAAACACACTTTTTCCTTAGTCTTTATTTTCCTGTCTTAGATCAGTCGCCAATCTCTCTCTCTCTCTCTCTCTCTCTGACTGTCACTTTAATATGAGAAATATGACCTTTCAATCTCGCACCTGAAATCACCAGTTTCAAATGGCAAAACTGACAATGATATTTGTTAACATTTTCAATCAAAATTTTGTTGGCCGTTCTTACTTTTATTACATTGTTTCCTAATCAAGTAAACTTAAGTAATCAATAATATTACATCGTGTCACATTGGTGTTTATTATGAATGGTATTAGTATTATACTGTTAATCGTCTTATGACACATTTTATGTCTAGCGTGCTTCAGGGTAAAGTTGCTCAATAGTTTGGAACTTATGACTCTTTATTAGTAGTAGTAGTAGTAATAGTAGTTGAATGAGAGTTTTAACCTATCTATATTGCTTTTTGTATACAGTTTTTGCTTTAGCTGAAGGCTTTTGCAATGTCTTGCAAGCTTACTTGCTTTATGTATGACTCCTATTTAAAGAAACAATAGATATCCTCTATAGTGACGCAAGGGTTGCACAATCTCTGACCGCAACAATTTCAGTTCATCAACAAGCAGAAATCCAAGATGATTGGAGATAACATGATTCAAACACTGAGCATTTTTTCTTTTCATGCTCGAACATAGGTAAAACCATTTTTCCAAAATAGATTATTGAATTGGGTTTGCAAATAAGATCGACATGTGTCTAATATATCCCCCACTAAAGAGCAATATGTATTTATTTGTGTATATATATATATATATATATATATATATATATATATATATATATTTGTTTTGTTCAATTAGCACTGGAGATAGCCACACTAAGAAATAAATGCACATGAGCATTTTACAAATATTTTGGTGTTAGCCGAAACAATTGTATGCCGAATAAAATATAAGTTTTATGAAATGACGTGAATCTGTCCTTTATAACATTGATATGGTATAAAATTACACAAACAATATTGAATATAGCATAGCTCTGGCCTTACACTATTGAGCTATTATAATTACTTTATGTTATAAAATTTATATTTGAATATATATAAAAAATTCTACATATAAATAAAAAATACACACATTATATATATATATATATATACACACACACGTATATATATATATATATATATATATATATATATATATATACACACACATATACATATATATATATATATATTTGTGTGTGTGCATATATTGTGTATTTAGGCAGCATTTTCTCATTTATGCAAACATTGTTAAAAATAGCAGAATTCGTCTGTTTAATTATACCATTTTTTATTTTTTCAATTTTTCTGATGCTCTTTTTTGTATGAAAATCAAAAAAATTGATAAATGTTCCATAGGTTTGACAAAAGTTTTCGATTCTTCTGTCGAATCATCCAAGTATTTAGGGGGATTGAGAAAGCAAATAGCAAGTCAGACACCTCCTGCCTGCAATCTATTTTCAAAATCAGACTTTTTCCTCCTTTTTTCTACTTTCTATACCGATTTATACGTTTTTTACTTGCATGTATGTGTGTGCATATATTTATTATCTGTATATATATATATATATATATATATTCACTCAGTAAATTCGTAGATTAATACGCTCAGCTACCCCCCCCCCAAAAAAAAATAAATAAATCAGATTCTACTTTTTTAGGCGATTTTTTCAGGATGTATATACATACATCCTGAAAAACTTATTGCTAAGAAAATAAACTAAAAACAAAACAATTATATTAGAATTTAGAGAGGAGAATTAGTTTCATAAATAAATTTAACACATAAAATGATTATCTTTTTCCAAGCGATTCTAACTTTTAGAGCAGTTAACTAAATTTTTTTATAATTATGTTCGACATAGCAAGGTCGTAAAACCACACGGAATCGCCTTAAAATGTAGACCCCCCCCCCATAGAACGCACAGAATTTATCTCCCATAGCTAAAAAAATATTTTAAAAACTGCCCGAAAACGTTAGAAAGGCCCGGAAATGGGGGATCATTTTATGTTAAATTTATATGCGACATGTATCCTCTAATACATTCTAAAATAATTGTTTCTTTTTCTGTTTTTTTTTTTTTTTTCCAAGTTTTTCAGGGTGTTAAAACATAACCACCTAAAAAAAGAACCTCATTTTCAGGGAAGGAGTGGGGTGATTTAGCTAAGGGTGTTCATCTACAATAATACCACTCACCAACTGACATTTGTGCATTTGCTCTGTAGTGGTTGATTACTAAACATTTCCTAAATACAAAAGTTATGGCCAAAAAAACAGACAAAAAATAGGGTCGTTTCTGATTGTGTAAAATGACAGCCGATTGTAGTGTCACTTCTGATTAAAACCGACCCAAGTTATCTTGTCAGCAAATGTCTCTTTAAATGTGACTCAGAGAGACTTATCTGTCTGATACCCTTAAGTACTGACAAGACTACATGCAGAGCTACCTGCTATTAGATACCTCTGCTCGAAAACTGACGAGTTGTGGTTACTAAAAATGGAGGAGAGAGTCAAGAACTTTGTTTTAAGCAACTCAAATCGAGTAAATACATTTCTCGGTTGTCTATAAGCAGTATAGCTTTTGATAACATTATTTGGTTGATAACACCGTATTGATTAACCTCGTTTTTCCGGCACCTCCCCATTGAGATGGGGATGTAGGAGACGCAGCAATATTTTAAATGGCTCGAATCATCAAAAGTTCATGGGTTAACCCGAACCGTACAAATGTACGAGTTTCACGAGTTTTTCTTGGGGTCATCAATACTTATTTCATGTAAATAACTATTAATAATTCCATTTTGAAACATATTAGACCACGAGGAGATACATCAGTTTTTCCTGGGGTCAACAGCACTTTTATAATTTAATTACCATTGGTATTTATACTAACACTAAACAAAGTGGTAACTTTTATTATTCAGCTCAATTTATTTTTAAATAGTGTGGAAATTGCAGAGCTAATTGAAATTGAAGAAAATAGATTTTATTTTTCAATTTCATGCATTTCCATATATATGTATACTTGATATATATATATATATATATATATATATCATGTCAGGTCAATAATAAAAAAAAAATAAAGAGATAAAAACGAATTGAAAATGTCAACTTATAAAAAACGAAATTTGATACCAAGCTTGACCGGGGAATTATAAACACATCCCAACCTAGAAAATACACTAAAAGAAGAAACATTTCTGATCTCATTTCAATTCCTCATTTTGGTCTGACGAGGTTGACTCTTTATGAAAAGTACAACCAAAACATGTATGTTACCAACAGTGTTTGTATAAATAAAATTTTATACTAAAGAACAGCTCTACTTGTTATTGAGCACTTTTTATAGACACTAGAGTTTCAACGGATTAACATCTACAGAAACTAACATAATACATGTACCATATATATATATATATATATATATATATATATATATATATATATATATATATGACGTTGCTACTTTTGTCGTTGTTAGCGATACATTGCTGTATAATTGCTACTGATAATTACTACTCTCATGAACATTTAGGAGTTTTCTCCCTTAGCTACGGAATGTTGCCCCATACGTGTATGTATGTGTATATATTTGTTTATTTATTTAAATATTTATTTATAAATAAAATACTAATTCACGGACACGTGTTTCGCCGTTAGGAGAGCAATAATTACCAGTAGATAGAATACAGCATTTTATCGCTAACATAACAACAACAAAAAATAGCAACGTCATAAATTTATAAAACGATAATCATCATGTGATTTCAGACAGGTACTTTGTGGCGTACTGGTTTGAATCTTGTCGTGGTCAGCCATCCTGATGAGCCGCAGTAACTTTGAAACACGTATCCATGGATAACTATTTTATCTATAAAAACATATTTAAATATATATATATATATATATATATAGAGAGAGAGAGATAGATAGATATATAAAGCTTAATGTATGTGTGTGTATGCGATGTTTGTGTGTTCCCTGTAGAAAGAAAGGTTAATGAATCTACAAAAAATCTAAAAGTGTATTCTAATGCAAAATTTATCGGGGAAAACAATGGAGGGGTTCTCGAATCTTTAAGTTCACCCTTAATGGGGCTATGAAGGTAGAGACTCCTCAAAACTTCAAATATATTCTATTTTTAGAGAAATTTAAATCATATGTATAACATTTTCTGGGGAAGACAATGGAAGTGGTCACGAATCGCTACGTTACCCTCTATGTACAAGATATGTGATGTGCCCCCACCTCTAAGTTAGGCATGTGAACAGAACCCTCTTAAAACTTCAAGTACGTATATCCGATTTTAATGAAATTTAAACCATATGTATACGGCACTAATTTAGAGAATTTTCCAATATTTTAGGGGCGAAACAGGAGGAAGGGGGCAGTAAAACAAAGAAAATAATATGGTATTATAAGCATAGTGAAAAAGTACATAGTATTGCTCCTCATTCAATCCCGGGCAACATCTGGTCTTCCTGCTAGTATATACATATAAAGTTAGGTATGTGTATGTGTATATGTTTATATTTATTTTGTTTGTTTATTTTTAAAATTTTGTTCACACTCAAACAAGGCATATTGGATAAGGGCTACTGTTATAGGGATAACATTTATAAGGGAGACCTGGGTAGGGAGTTGGGCAGCAAGCTGTTTGTTGACGTATATTTTAATTTCTGCATGTTGATACGGTCGGGGAAACAGTGAGCAGGAAAACATTCCAAAGACAAGCAGTCAAAGGAAAGAAGCTGTCACAGCAGAAAATCTTCTGGCATCAAGGGACATCTACAGTGAAGGGGTGGGGTTTTGCTTCTAGTTAATTAGGTCAGGGGTTAGGGTTACAGGTGCAGCAAGTTCATCGGAGTACATTCTGTGGAAGTACTTGTAAAACATAACAAGGATGCAACACTGGGGCAATGCAACAGGAGCTGAAGATTTGCAGACGGTGCGGAACCTATTAGAGGTTAGAAATTCTTTTTTGCACCCTGTCCAAAAGGGAAAAGCTGGTGGTTGGTGCACCAGCCCAAATGTGGCAACAATGCTCCATGTACTGGCAAATGGTGGCTTTATAGAGATATAGGATACTGGCAGGAAGTCAGGATGTGTCTAGCTCGGTAGAGTGAGCCTATCTTATTTGCAGCAGGCTTGGCAACATCTTCTATGTACTTATTCCAACTTAGTGGTTGGAAAGGTTTCTTATAGTTGTCAAAGGAAAGGAGCTTTGTTTTGGTAGCATTAAATGTGACTAATCATTTTTTACCCCATTCTACTACAGACTGGAAGTAATTTTCTAAGGATTCAGGCATTGATTTGCACATAGTGGAATTCGGTTTGCCCCCATGCCGGCAATAAAGCATGGTATCATAACTAAATACACCCATCTCAGACCTGATTGCATCGAGGAGGTCGTTTATAAAAATCAGGAATAGTATAGATTCAAGTATTAACCCTTGGGGCACACCGGTTTGATGTTGTTTAGATGTACGGCCATCCAGAATGACTTGGATCTCCATTTTAACTAAGAAAGATCTGATTATGTTATATAGAATATTCTTTCAGCAATACCGCACGAGTTAATTTTTCTGATAAGATCTTAATATCAGACTTTATCAAAGGCTTTCAAGATATCTAGCATTACGGACCTAGTTTCTCCTGCTTGTTTCAGTGTGTGGTATATAATTCAATTCTACAATAGAACAGGATGTTCAGTTCTTTGCCAGAATTCTGGAAAACTGGTACTACATAGGAAATATTCCAGCTCGCAGCAAAGCAAGCTTCTGCAAAGCATTTGTTTATAGAGCTTGGAGATGACAGGCGCCAGCCCAGCAGAGCATTTCTTTACAACTATAGCAGGAAGTGTCAAGGGTTTTTTTTATGATAACCAGGACATGGGAAAAGGTGATGGTCAGTCATGTAGTGCAATTTAAGTTCGTAGTGAAAAATTAAGGAAGGGAGTGGTTTGCAGAGTCTAGGGTGGAGTTTTGGGCAAACTGCTGACGAAGCAGTTCAGCCTAATCTGTTGCCGTGGAATCAACTTCATGGTTGCTGGATTGTGGGAGAATTGTTGATTGGCTATTGTTCTTTATACTATTAGAGATTTTCCAGAAATCATGAATTCCTCATTTCTGTGACGAGATGCGATTTATTGCTGCAGCTATTTATATTCTTACAGTGGTTACTTGATGCAACAAATAATTGCTTATTTTGAGCTGACTTATGGTGGTTGAAATGACAGAATGCTTAATGCTTATGTGCACTAGCAGTTGCACAGATCAAAGTGAACCACTAGGGAGAATGAAGCTTTGTATGTACAAGATTCACTCATAAACTAATTTTGGAACACAGCTGCTAGACATAAGGTGAGTAATGTAAGTTATATTTAGTTTAATTTAGCTTTATGCAAAAGGTAGTTAGAGTTAGCTTTATGCAAAGGGGACAAAGAAGGGATGAAAGCTTTTTGTGAAAATTCAGATTCCTCCGATTTTTATGAAATTTTAACAAAATGTATCAGACATCAATTAATAAATGTTCCCAGAATTTCAGTTTCTTCGGAATATTTTTAATGGGTTTTAAAGGGGCATAATATGGACACAATCTCTCATTAAAAATTCAAATATTTTAGATTAGCATTAAATTTTATTCATAGCCATTAGACACCAATTAAGCATGATTCCATGAATTTCAGTTTCTTCTTAAGATCCCTTAAGTTGTTGTGTAAAATAAGAAAGTAGGTCAGATACCGTTTCTTTTCATACATTTAATTTCTACGTTTTCATTTGAATTTCAATTTAGTTTATCCTTTGAGCAAAATCAAATCTGGACCCGTTTTTTCCCCACAATATTACGCACTGATTTAAAAAAAAATTATACCTGTAAAATTTACTTTAATTATACATCCGTGTATTCCGATACAAGAGTACCATTTTTTCTAGTGTTTGTATATAGACACTATCATTTACTCCTCCCCCCTAAAAAATATTTTAAAACAAAAAAATCCTTGCCTCTATTTAAGTGCGAGGATTCTCTTTCATGCTTATGAAATAATACTAGCGTTTACATGTTTATTTTTATTTATAAATTTGATAATTAAAGAAAACTATAATGAATACTAATAGACTTATATGGATTTCAGAAGTGGGAACAGTATTTTGTTAGGTTTTTCATTTTTCCTGGGCAACGCCCATGCATGGGTGTGCTAGTTTTATGTACAACAGAATTTGAACAATGGAAATTATATTTCTGCATTTCAAAAATTTAGAGAAAAAATAATTCTGACTCGTTGAATTGTTTATAAGAAAAATCAGCATTGTAATTAAAGAAAGAAACTCTCTTTATCCAATCCATGGGAGAGGGAAAACAGAAGGAAAATAAGAAACTCTGAAGAACGGATTTTTTTCATCTGTTTTGCCAGATAAATTAGACATTTGAGAGGACCCTGCTTCTGCAGGTGTTCAATATGAACCACCTATTTGTTTTTCTCAATTATCTCTGAGTGACAAGCTCGGATTTCTACAGGATGAATGAAACAATCAGAGAAAAAGGAAAAATGGACAAAAGCAATCAAAGATCGGATTTGTTAAGACAAGAAATTTCGATAAAAGATTCCAGATGCAATGGCAGATTGCATCTGGAATGCGCAGCATTTTGTCATTAGAAAAGCGAAATAAAATCGTGTAGGAATATAAAAACATCAGTTATTGTAGCAAAATCCCTTGAATGATATAACTTTTTATTTAAAAAAAAATTTTTTTTACTAATGAGTCACCAATTATTAAGGCTAAAAAACATTCGAGGATAAGGGTTAATGAGATGGAGAGATTGACAGTTGAATGATGATGAATACTACGTGAGGATTGAAAATCTATACATATCATCCACTTAAAACAATGACCGACTCCAAAAACAGCAATTATTTCCCCTTTGTAAGAAACGTCGCTCATGAAATGTGAGGGCTAAAGGACAAATAGCACAGAAGCGAGACTTTCATTCAACACTAGCTGACCTGCCCAACATTGTTCGGGTGTCAAATATGTTGAACATTAATACACCCCCACATCCGTACCCTAACTCTAACCTGTGATAGCCCCAGTGTTATTTATTACACAGCGGGTATATAGGCGAAATAAAATTAGCTTTTAGAATCAGGTTTAACAACTACAAACGTACCAGACAAAAACCACTATATTCCCAAATAAATGAACGTTTTAACCAAAGCGAACACACAGTAAATAACATCAAATGCATTTTAATAGACATCATTCTTTTGTCCACATATGCAATTCAAATAAACAACAACAAAAAAAAAAGATTTTAAAACTGAACTATACAAACAGATCAAGTCTGAACTCTGATCTGTGTATTTTTAATATGTATAAGGTTTTTACAGACTGATAAATCTGACATAAATACTTAAAGTGAAAAATCATTAGTACTTACCTGTAATAAGAACAAGATAGACACAAATAGGTCCCTTGTGCTTGCACACACTTAGCCCATCGATCCATCGACTGCCGGAAACACCTCTGGAAGTCTTCTTTTGAAATGCTGTTCATCTCCGCCGTCGCGTTCCACATTATCTCTTTTTTTGCACCCTCTCAACAACAACTACTCGGAGTGCAGTTTGGGACCTGCCAGAACGTAGGTCACTCTCCGCTGATGTGCGGTCATTTTTGAATCGGTTGAACAACTCCCTAATTTGTGTTACACCCATCGCATCTTCTCCAAACACCTGCTGAATCTAACGTGACGGCGGAGATGAACACCATTCCAAAAAGAAGACTTCCAGAGGTGTTTCCGGCAGTGGATGGATCGGTGGGCTAAGTGTGTGCTAGCACAAGGGGCCAACTTTGAAGGGGATTAGCTAAAAAAGCCAACTCAAACCGAGGTGGCTTTGGAAAAAAATAATGAACGAAAAATCACTCACCAGATGTTTATTTTTATGACAATTATTTTTTTGATGACAAAAAGCAATCAAATATTTTTTATCACGGGGAAAGTTAAGTGAAAATTAAAATTTTTTTTGTGTTTTTCTTTAGAACAAAAACAATCCCAACAACGATTTTTAGCATTTTTTATCGTTGTATTTTTTGGTAATGGTACAATATTCATGGACGGCGGCACCGGGGGGGCCAGGGGGGGGGCCCAAGCCCCCCCCCCACTTTTTGACTTGGCCCCCCCCACTTTACGGTCATCAATAGTGAAGTTATATATGCATGTGTTTAACCGGCCCCCCCTTTTTAGGAGAGCCCCCCCCCCCCACACACACACACACACTTTTATAACTGTGCCGCCGGTCCTGATATTTAAAACGAAAAAAAAGTTATGGTTACAAAATGTTCGTTTTTTAGGTTCAGTTGGCAGATTTTCTTTTAGAGTTAGATCAAACGATGAACCAAAAGAAGAAGAAGAATAAGAAGAAGAAGTGGTAAAGGAAGAGGGAGTTTGTTTACTCAATGTAAAGGTAAAGTTATCTGCTTTTTGAGCGTTCTGATTGGCTAAGCGCTTCGGCATGTTCCGAATGTTTACGTAAATAGCCGAAAAATGATGAACAAAAAATCGGTTTTGTTTAGTTCAAAAGTTACACCAGTAACGAGATTTAAATACAATTTGGAGTAAAGATGTGCGAAATTTTAAGTACTTTTTATACAACCTCAAAATGAATTTAAAGTTTACTTTACTAAAGAAATCCCCCCTTTTCCATGCTGACAGTTTAAGCCATACACATCCCTTTTCTAAATTCTTCTTTTTAAACCACATCTGATTTCAATTTGAATGCATGTTCTGCCAATCCATTTTATCTGAATGTTTTTCTTCTGCCAGCGCCAGAGGGAGAAGTAAAGCCTGGAGTTTGATCCTTTGAGAAGGAAAATATTGTTAAGTGGCTGCTCAGTGGTCCAAGAGAAATCAGTCTTTAACTGAAAAAAGGTTAAATTTAAACAGACTTGAAAAAATGTTTCCACTTGAATTATTCTTAGAATCTCAAAATTTATCTAGCGGAAGAGTTACCCAAAAAGAAAGAAAAAATCTTAGTCGGAACATGAACTTCTATTTATATATACTAGCAGGACCCCTTGGAAATTCCACAGTGTTTTCTACATCAATCTGTCTAATTTACTGTTAATAATATTCCGGTGGCTAGAAATGTGCACATATTTTACTGGCTAACTCCGTGACAGGATGAAAGTATATATATTTATTGATATTAACTGGTTGCCAGGGGCAAAAACTGTGTTTTATGCGGTCACCAACTCACCCCGGTTGCCCCCCTCCTCTCACTCGCCTCACTGTTTTCCCGCTCGCCCCCTCCCTTCCTCCTCTACCCCTCCCCTTTCCCCCCGCTCCCCCATTCCCCCCGGGGCAAAAGTAAGTACTAACTCTGTCTCTTCTCTCCTTCGTGAAAAACAATAAAAATAAATAAATCCCCGGCGATCGGGCGATCCCATCTTCTTAAAAAGGGGTGTCAGAGCGTGACACAGGTAGGTAGGAAGGTAGGTAGGTAGACGTTTGAGTATTAATATATGGACTAGAGAAAATATACTCCCTACGGTCATATATTTTTGCTAGGCTGCTGCCTCAGAAATGAACGCTCACCCGTAAACCGATTTCTTGGGTGGTTAAACATTGATTTTCTTTGTTTCGGGCCAAAAATATTTTAGTTAAAAAAAATAAAAAAATTTTTTTTTACCCCCCCCCCCCCATTTTTTCTATCCTCCCTCACCTAAAGATATATTTTTAGTTAAACAGAAAATTTTTTTTCTCCCCCTTCCCCCCACCCAAATTTTGTTACCCTTCCTCCCCCACCCCCAAAAATCAAGCGCGAACGCAGATCCCACACTATATCAAAGAACTAGTTTTGATACATAGCCTCGATTTAAGATCATTCGTTGTCGCTAAGTAAAAAAGTGAAAAAGCGGTAAGTAGTTAAATCAAAAAGATTCTATTAACTTTGTCACGTTTGCTCAGTTGGTAGCGCTTCGAACAAAAATCGCCCAATTTTATATAAGATGTCGAGGTTGCGAGTTTAAATCACAACCTCGGCGTCAAATTTATTTATCGTTTATTTAGCTGTTAACATGTGCCCCAATCTATTTACAAAGATTCTCGCTGACTTAAAAAATTAAGTAAATAGTATTTACCTCTTACGTTAACAAAAAATTCTCCAGAACGGACAGACAGACAGACAGAAAGAAAGACAGAGAAACTCTTCGTTATATTATAAGTAGACTAGCGAAAATAGCCTCCCTATGGTCGTCTATTTTTGCTAGGCTGCCACGTGAGAAATGAACGCTCACCCGTAAACCGATGGAGCCCCAGTCATATTTCTTGGGTGGTTAGACATTGATTTTTTAGTTAAAATAAAATTTTGTCGACATCCCTCGACTCAGAAATTTTTTTTTACCCTCCCCCACCCAAAGAAATATTTTTTGTTTAAAAAGAAAAAAAAAATTTCGACACCCTCCCAATAAAAAAAAATCGAGCGTGAACGCAGACCCCACACTATATGAAAGAACCGGTTTTGATACACAGCCTCGTTTTAAGATCATTCGTTATTGCTAAGTAAAAAAAGTGGAAAAGACATTTCTTTAGTGTAAGTAGTTAAATCAAAATCGTTCTTTTAACTTTGTGACGTTTGCTCAGTCGGACAAATGACGTTAAGGTTACGAGTTCAAATGACGACCTCGAAATTATTTATTGTTTATTTTGTTGTTAAGATGTGCCCTAATGTATTTCTTATGTTTCTGACTTAGATCTGTTATATTATAAGTGGACTAGCTGGACTCAGTGGAAATTCCACGGTGTCTCTCTCTATCTTATATATATTGCCCAGGGCAAAAGCTGTGTTTCCGTGTCATCTTCACTCCCTCACCTCGTCCCCCCCCCCGCCGCTCACTCGCCCCCTCATCCCAGGGGCGGATGAAGGGCAACCAATCAAATTGGAGAAAAGATGTTGCGATGGAAGGCCCTGGACAAGGAGCTGGAAAACCCGGCAAGAAGAAACACGAGGAGACGGATTTCAGCAGCGAAGGAAACACGACATGCCAAAATTTGCTGCTCACAAAGCATCGAAAACAAATAATGAACACTTGTTATGTTTGCATAATATCGCCTTTTGTTGATTTTTACAAGTGTCTTATTTATATGTTTATGAATTGTAATTCTGATGTGTTTCTCTCGCATTAATTACTTGCTTGTCTCCCTTTGACCATCTTATTGAAAAAAAAATAAAAGTCGTTTTCATTAACAGTGAGTCTAATATGTGACTCACATGCCCCGGATAACACAAAAGGATATGAGGCACGTGGTGTGAGAGGGGTGGGGGAGATGTCACTGGTGTCAGCGTATAGCATGATGTTGTGAGCTTTTTAAATTTTGCAGCTATAGCATTTTGTTTTAGAACCTTTTCAGCATTTCTGAATCTGTGCATTGGTACTGGGGGTGTTTCCAAGATTACACATTTATAACATTGGTGTCAGAGTTTCGCATTTATAACAAATATTTTAACGTTTTTATTTATGCCCGTCATTTTTAAAATAAGACTACCAAGCACTGAAAAGGAAATCACAAATCCAACCCCCGGGGTTAATACCATCAATATTAAAGAAACCTTGTTTTTACAAAGTAAAAGTGTAAGAGTTTACTCACCCTAACCTTTTCAGAAAAAGAAAATCAAGGTAACCACTCACCTGAAATTAATGAATCAGAAACAAATCTTTTAAATTTAATTGAAATTTAGCAAAAAAATCTTTTTAAGAAAAGAAATTGGCAATAAAAGGAAATTAATAAACAGAAAAATATTTGAAAGTATACATATGAGACACAGAAAATAATTGCAAGCGTAGGTTTAATGATCACATAATTACATTCAGGGTTAAAAAATATAGAAGAGCATTTGTCTAATTAGATATGGAAACAAAATACAAAAATAGTAGCCTTAATATCAATTGGGAAATTTAAAAAATCAATAAAAAGATAAGGTAATAAAGTAAATTGAAAATTAAACTGTGTCGTCTGCATAATTCTACATGTGAGAATTGTTTCAGCCGAGAAAATATCATCACTCCCAGACCGCAAGATGAAGGGTAGCAAGCAACATCCAAAGATGCACTTCAGAAAGAAACGCCACAAAAATGCAGTGCTCTGTTTTTGAACATTTAACAAAAAACAGGGAAAGTTCTTTTTACCAATGAGTCACCACTTATCAAGGTTAAAAGCCACTCAAGGATAAAGGTTAATTAGATGTATGTATTGTCAGTTGAACGAAGAAGAATATTATGAGAGGATTGAAAATGATGAATAGAATGAACAAAGTTTGATTACTTATGCCATGTTAAGAGTTAGGGTTAGGGTTTAGGGTTCATGTTAAAATAAAATTAAATGAATTTTCCAGCTATCTTAGTTTAATTTATTTTTTAATTTTTTAGAAGAGTTCATAAATTAAACCTTTACTTCCATGAAGAGACTATTTAAATTTTAGGATCGGAGAATGAATTATTTCACATTTCCATTAAAGAAAAATCTCTGCCGACATTAATCAAGAAAAACAAGTAAAACATTTGAGATCAACCTGAGATTTCTGTTACTTGAATGATAAAAATAAAGATCACAACTTTTTATTGATTTTCTTGCAAAACTAATTCATTTATTTATTTGTTTGTTATGCCTCCTTGGGCATTTCCCCTTTAACTATCTTCTCAAATCAACTGTTAAAAAAAATAAAATAAAAAAATAATCATAATAAATTAAACTTTTAGTACAGTATCGATATCCAGATCAAATTCTGTTAAATATTTCATTTGATAACTCCCAAAAATGCCCCCTCAATTTCTCCCTCCTACCACTTTCTCTGAATTCATTCAACCTCATCTTAAACTGATCCACGCTATTGCTGTTCTTAATCTGATCTGGCAACTTATTCCAAAAACATATTACTCTGTGAGCAAAAAAACTTAACTGGTTAACAGATCTAGTTTTTGAAAACGGCCTTGACAATAACCTTCCAGATCTAGGATAAATACTAAAAAAATGCCCACCATAGTTAGAAATGCCATTTATTATCTTGAAAGTCTCAATCATATCACCTCTCGTTCTTCTCTCCCTCTGAAATGAAAATAATTTTTAGATATTTAAAAAAGAACTGCATTACTTTTTCGATTAGGGGTAATTTTTTTTTGCACTCGTTTGGAGGAGGAGTAAATAAGACGTATAAATATCTATTGATCGTAATTTTTAGTTGATTTTTAAATATTTTTGAAAATCTTCAATTTTTTGTCAAAAGTTATCAAGAGTATTTAATATAATTGCATAATTTTGCGAATTGGGGGAGGCTTATTTTTCAGCACTCTGAGAGCAAATCAGAGTGTCCTGAGGTCATCAGTACTTGAAATATGTAAACAACCATTAATCACAACTTTTGGTGGATTTTGGGAAAAAATAATTTTTACTTTTAGATATTTGTTTAGCACTAGGAGACCAATTCTTCAATCTCTGCAGATTATTCTGACGGCGGCGCATCACATGATGGTAGCCCGAGTCATTTTGGTTCGAGGGTAGCAGTGATTTGTTCTCTCTCTTCTTCGTC
Organism: Sepiola atlantica; assembly: GCA_963556195.1. Lineage (NCBI taxonomy): Eukaryota > Metazoa > Mollusca > Cephalopoda > Sepiida > Sepiolidae > Sepiola > Sepiola atlantica. The sequence continues at coordinate 44,697,919 of OY744537.1, forward strand.
TTCATCGTTGTTCTGTGCATGTTGAAGAAACAGCGGTGGTTGTAAATAATGCAGCACAATGTTTTCGGAGTTTTGATTTTTCTTTTCCTGTATACATAGATAATATCCCAGCCATCATCCTTAGGGAATGGAAACAGCTTCCCGAAAATACAACTGCTCTCTGCCGTGGTTCAGAAAAAAGAGGAAGACCTTCTCAGCTTATTCGATATGTTTCTTTGGTGACGCACTATCCTGACACATAGTTCGAACTTAAGGCTATTAACTTCCATTACAATTTCCCATGACTCTAACGTTATGTTTACTTCAGTCTCGTTTGGAAAATACTGTTTCTAACATTCTTTTTACTCGCATCCTAATATTATTACATTTTTGAAGAAGCGCAATTTTTGACAATTTGGGGTCATTATTCAGCTTTTCTTGAGGGCAAACCAAAATGTTCATATGATCAACAGTACTTGTTTCATGGAAATGCTAACTTTTGTAGGATTCTAAGCATAACGTAATAGATAAAATTTTCGACTTTTGCCAAAACTTGCCACTTTTGGTCATTTGGGGGCAGGTTAGCAACCCGGTGTCAAACGAAAGTTTTCCAAAACTCTGGTTTAGTATTTGGCATTTATAAGAATGCTTGGGGTAGATTGTTTCGATCAGGAAAAAGTGAGTTTGGAAAGCCAGTTAAATATAACAAAATAAAAAGACACAATCTAAAATTAGTCACTTTCTGCTTATTATATCTCTCTCGCTCTCACGCCCCAGCTATGTGTTAAATAGTATTACTACTTTTGGTAATATTCTCCTTTTTTATAATGGACTATTTCAATGTTTTTATTTTTCCTTTCTTTATTACCTTCAACTGCTGAAAAACAGAGAGAGAGAGAGAGAGGGAGAGAAAGCGAGAGAGAGAGAGGGAGGGAGAGAGATTGTGTGTGATTGAAGCATAAAAAAGACAGGGGATCAAACAACATACATTGAGAGAGGGTGAGAGGGATAGATAGAACCAGCATGAGATGGGTCACTTGGTGAGTTAATTGCAAATTACAGCCAATTAGAACAATTAAAATTAAAAATTTTCAAACATAACTCAATCCCAAAACTGACGAATATTTTAGCATATCTTTTGAGTGATTAATATATATAGGAAAGAGCCATAGGGAAACAAACGTTGATTAACCCAGATTTAGTATAATAATAGATAACTTGATGCAAAATTTTATGAAAAAAAACTAATGAACCAATTTTGAGCAAAAACACAAAACAAGCTTTTTTTTGTTTAACATTGAAGACTGACGGAATTGCACAATTACGCCAACGAATTGACAATAAATGGAAGAATTGATGTCATTAGACAATTTAAATATTATTCCTTTAAATTATTTGCTGTAAGAGATGTAGCCATTATTAAAATGAGATAATCTTTGAAAGATAAAATATCGCATAAAATAGAATTTGTGATTCAAGTTCATAACAAAATGGCAAAGAGTGCATATATTCAAAACATGCACTGCATGCCTTGGAGTTTTCTCATGGATCAATAGTTAATATTTAATGAATTAATTATTGATCCTGGGTTTTTAATCGCCCTTGTTGCAGGGGCCAACAAAGAGGGAAAAACAAACTCCTGTGTGCAGCAAAATATAAAAGTGGCATTTAATTCAAAGAAACAAATATGTGACCGTTAGGAAAAGAATTCGTGATTCAGTGAGTCTAAAGGGAAGGATGGATCGTTACCATAGGATAGTGGTGATGGTTATCCTGGCTTAAGTGTCCTTTGGTCTTTTCTCTGAGAGCTGTTGTTTTTTAAGTAGCTGCTGTAGAACTTTTGCTAGCCAAGGAACAAGCTTTCAATGTTAATACATTGTGAATATTTATATAATTGGTCGTCACTGAACATTAACATCTCTTATGTCACCTTTAAATAATTCTTAAAATAACAAAGATTTTTCTTCATTCTAATGGGACGAGAGTTGTCATTTATCATGATTGTAACTTAGCAATAGACGGTTGTTTTTTAGGCATGTGTATATGTTTATATATTTGTATGTACAGGATTTACTCCTTAACTAACTAACTGATTATTATGACTTTTGGAACACAGCTGATAAGCATAAAATGTCTAAATGTGGGCTATATTTAGTTTAATTTAGTTTTATGGAAAGGGGGTGCGGATTTCAGTTTCTTTAGAGTATTTAAAAATGTTTTCAGGGGGCATAATATTGGCACAACCTCCCATTTGAAAATTAAAAATATATCAGATTTGCATCGAATTTAATCCATAGTCATTAAACACCAATGAAGCAAGATTCTCGGAATTCCTATTTTTTGTCTTTAATTTTAGACATATTCTAGAATCAAAATCATGTAAAGGATTTTGATCAAAATTGGGGTAAGGATTCTAGACACAAGGTTTAGTAGTATTGTATCATGATTTTGATCATTGTAAGGGGACATAAAAGTGGTGCCCAACTGTTCTGTTCGAGAAATTAATTTTACCCGTCCTGGAGTGGGTACTCTTTTAGCGCTCTTATATAGTCAAGGAAACGGTTTTGAAGCCATCTCTACAGAACTTGCCTTGTTTCTTTCTGGAATTTTCTTCATTCGATGTATCATTGCCTTTTACGATTGCTCGTTATGATAAGTAACACTGTTTTTATTTTAAAGAACGAAAGAGAGACAGAGAAGCACATTTAATAACTCACATACAAGGATGGCAGACCATCGGCTAACAGTCACCCCTGTACCTTTTCTAATCCTCTCCTTCTTCCAATGGATCTTTCCTAGCCGGTGGGATAACTACTCATCCGAAAATCATCTGTTAATCCCTCTACTCACAAGGATAAAATTTTCACTTCCTCATAAAACATCCTAGTCAGGCACATGAAATATTTTACAATAGTTCATCCCATCCAGTTAAAAATTTGCCATTTACAAATATTTGGGATTTGAAGGCTGAAAAATTAATTCTTAAACATTTACATCTATTTATATTCATCAATTTTTTTTGTGGTACTTGTAAGCATTGGGCACGCAAGAAGTGCAGTGGAATTACAGGAAAGTTGAGAGATAATAACCAGTTTATATGCCAGAAGTGCAAGACAATGAAGACAGATGAGAACTCAAATGTTAAGAAAGTATATTCAGATGGTGAGATTGTCCAGAAGTTTTGTTACCTTAGTAATACCACTGGAGCACAAGGAGGAGCAGGTGCTGGTGTGATTGCAACAGTTAGGAGTGAATGGAGTAAGTTCGTTAGAAAATGACCTCCAAGTTGCAGTGGAATGGCGTCATAAATGGATGATAACTTTTCCTTCAATAACTACAAGAAACCTCTTCAACCACCGATTGCCATGGAAAATAACACCCTACCTGAGAGTTCATCATTCAAACTCCTCGGCCTAACTTTCACAGATAACATGAATTAGAATAAATATATTGATGACATTGCCAAAGCTGCAGCAAAGAAGGTGGCCTTCCTCTACCATGCTAGTAAACTTCTCACACCTGACATTATCCTATATCTCTACAAAGCCACCATCCGCCTATGCATGGAGTATTGTTGCCACATCTGGGCTGAGGCATCATCCACTAGTCTCTCGCTTTTAGACAAGGTCAAAAAACGAGTCACCAACTTAATAGGTCCCTCACTATCCACCAAGCTTCAGCCCCTTTCCCATCGCCACAATGTTGCATCCTTGTGCCTGTTTTACAAGTACTTTAATGGATTGTGCTCTCGTGCCCCGTCGACGTAACACTAGACCAACTCGACGATCAGCTAAATCCCATCTATTCACTGTGGAGGTCCCCAGATGCCGAAGAGCTTTCTACTCCAATAGCTTATTTTCTTGGTGCTGCCAGCCTCTGAAACTCCCTTCCTGTTCTGTTTCCCTGACTGTACCGACATGCAGAAATTTAAAACTAATGTAAACAGACATCTCGCTGCACAGCTCCCAACTTACGATGACCCCCAAAACTTACACCCTAATTCTCAGTAGCCCCTTACGTCTACAGTGGCGGAAGAATACCCATCCCAGGACAGGTAAAATGAATTCCCCAAGCAGAACAGTCTTGCACCACTTTATTGTTTCCTTATGAAGATTAAAGTCAAAATATAATGGATCAAATTCAATGCAAATCTGAAATATTTGAATGTTTAAATAGGAGATTGTGCTCATATTATGCCCCCTAAGATTTCTTTAGAATACACCAAAGAAACTGAAATTCAGGAAATATCTTTATTGTTAAAATTTCACAAAAATCAGAGGTATCTGAATTTTCACAAACCCCTTTTTACCCTTTTAGCATGAAAGTAAATTAAACTAAATATAGTCAACATTTGGACCCCTTATGCTTAGCAGCTGTGTTCCAAAATTCATAATGATCGGTTAATTAGTTTAGAAGTAAATCCTATACATACAAATATATAAATATAGAGATGTTGGATGGAGGAGATAACTCATCGTTCTATGCATTCATAAAACATATTTGCGTCTCGGGGTGGGTGGGGGCGAATATATGTTATATCGTATGTATTATACTACAGTAATAAATCGTGTTATAGTTAGTAGTACCAAATGACAGAAAGGTTGAGGGTGAAATGTAGAAATGCTGACATATTGCTGACGGAAAATATACAGATGGCAAAAAGATAAAATAAAATTATATATGAAAATAGAAAAAAACTATCTGGAGTACAGATGCCCAGAAACAAAAAAGTCTGCAAAAATAAAAAATTAAAAAAAGTCTAAAAAAAAAAAAAAAAAAATCTGAAAAAAATAAAAAATCAAAAAAAAATCAGTCAAGCTTAAAGAAAGACCGCGGGAGGGGACGCCATTTTTGTTTTTGCTGGCGTAAAGACTAATCTCTTGAATAAATACTTAAATACATAGAAAAAACAAGTCCTGTAGATCAACAAGTACCGTTAAAAATATTCTGTCGCCAAATCTCTTTAAGACTTTGATTAAATTCTTGCTATCCTAGTCTATTATGATTGGACGTTTTTCCTCTGTTTCTTGGTCACTTATAAGCTGAACCAAAATTGCCAAAATTTACCACGAAGCATCCTTGGCATACCAGATATGACATTGGGTGTGTAAAATGTTAATTTGGCATGAAGCATCCTTAGTAGTCTAAACAACTACATAGTGCCTTGTGACCTCTTCTACCTGAGACGATTTCGAATTACTTTTCTGAAGGCTTCTTTTTCGCTTCAGGTCACTACGCTGTGGAACAAGCTGTCAGAAGCTGTGGTCAGCCTGCAGATTTCCAAACAGTTCAAAACGGTGCTGGATGCATTATGGCTGCTGACCTTTGGATAGGTACTCGTAACTTGAGCAGTGGAGGATGCGAGGGGACACGATTCTGACGTACACCATCATCAATTTAAAAAATGCCTTATAAGCATAGGAGAAAGGGAGTATTCTGTTTCTTTTTGTTTCTGCTCCATCGAACAGCCTATCAAAGGAGGCAATGATGATGCCTACCATATCCAGGTTTCAAGTTGCCTTGCTCAAACATTCAGACAGTGTATAGATGTACACATCTTCTGTCTTTTTGCATAGCCTGTTGCACTTTGCTATTTTGGGACAATAAATTGGATTTCATTTAATATTATGACTGCACTTTTTGTATCGATTTCTTGATCACTTATAAGCTGAAAAACTATTAAGAAAACTAGGGCAATAGCGCTTGATATATCCAAGGCCTTTAACAAGGTCTGGCATAAAGGGCTTTTCCTAAAACTGCACTCATATGGTATTACTTGACAAATATTAAATATAATTAAATCCTTCCTTACAAAAAAAAAAAAAGATCCAGATTCTCCTTGATGGCTGTTCATCTAACCAACATGACATAAATGCTAGTGTACCTCAGGAATCCATCCTTAGACCTCTACTGTTCGTGATGTTTATAAATGACCTCCCTGATGTCATTGAAACTGAGATAGGAATATTTGTTGACGACACCACGCTCTACTCTCGTCAGGTGAGCAAAACCGACGTGCATATATCTGAGGACAATGGCTGAATCCTTAGAAAATGACCTCCAGTCTGTAGTGGATTGGGGTAAAAAATGGATGGTAACTTTTAATACCTTAAAGAAGGTGGGCTCCCTCTACCGTGCTAGTAAGTTCTCACACCTGACATTATCCTATATCTCTACAAAGCCATCATCCGCCTATGCATGGAGTATTGTTGCCACATCTGGGCTGGTGCATCATCTACTAGTCTCTCCTTCTTAGACAAGGTCCAAAAAAAAGTCATCAACTTAATAGGTCCCTCACTGTCCACCAAGCTCCAGCCCCTATCCCATCGCCACAATGTTGCTTCCTTGTGCCTGTTTTACAAGTACTTCAATGGATTGTGCTCTGACGAAGTTTCTGCTCTGGTGCCCCTACAACGTAAATTCACTAGAACAACCCGACAATCTGCCAAATCCCACCGATTCCCTGTGGAGGTCCCCGAATGCCGAAGAGCTTTCTACTCCAAGGGCTTCTTTCCTCGTGCTGCGGGACTCTGGAACTCCCTCCCTGCTCCCTGTTTCCCTGACAGTACTGACATGCAGAAATTTAAAATTAATATAAACAGACATCTTGCTGCGCAGTTCCCAATTTAGGTTGACCCCCCCCCCCAAGCTTTCAGCATTTTTATCAGTAGCTACTTGCGTCTATAGTGGCGGCCTGCCTTGTTTGGGGTGAACTATGTTATAAAAAAAACAAAAAAAAACAAAATCTGCAAAGATTTGGCATGAAGGATCCTTGGCATACCAAATGTATCATCAGGTGCGGATAGGAGTAAAATGTTAATACTCGTACATTTGTTACTATAACGGCTAATACTAAACACATTAAACACTTATAGGCTCCAAAACTATTGGACAGAATTCAACCAGATTTGGTATGAAGAGAATTTAGGATGCTAAGTGTATCATAGGGGATCAACATTATGCTAATACTACTACAAGATGACCCTAAAAAATGTCACTTATGAAATCGTTAATAAAATTCACAATCCTTTCTACAATCCAACCATATTCGGTTCAAATAAACCTCAGCATACGTCTGACTTGTCCACCAAGTTTCGGTCAGGAATGTCAAACAGTATTTATTTTATTGCCGTTGCAAGTACACCTGGATATGACATGCAAAATATTATTAATTTTGACACACTCCTCAATTAGAACTGTCCTAAGTTGGGCTGTGATGACCTTCTTTCAGTTCAGTAATAATCTGAGGATTGTTTTGATAGACAATATCTTTGAGATAATCTCACAGATAACAATCTAGGGAGTTATGGTCCGGTGAGTGTGAAGCCCATTCCGGATCACACCTCTTACTGATGCGATGATCAACAAGTGTCCCTGCACATCGTTGAACAAACTTGGTGGACAAATCAAATATATAGTGAAGTTTATTTGTACCAAATATGGTTGAATTGCAAAAAGGTTTGTGACTTTTATTAACGATTCCATGGGTTCACCCTATACTATGTATGATAGGACTACCAATCATAAAAATAAGTATTGGGTAGAATTTCTACTAAATTTAGCACAAAGAAAACTTTAATTTACGGGTTTATCATAGGGAGTCAAAATTAAAATACTAATAATTATCACCTCGTATAATCTCCAAGACTATTGGTCTGAATTCTGCCAAATTTAGAATTAGGGGCCTTTCGAAATGCTAGATGCTTTAAGAAAGACCCAACACATCCCTCGGCAATTATCCCAGCTAGGGGAAAGTTGTAGAGAGATAGAGAGATAGATAGATAGAGAGAGAGAGAGAGAGAGATAGATAGATAGATAGATAGATAGATAGATAGATAGATAGATAGATAGATAGATAGAGAGAGAGATTCTTAGTCTAGCAAGCAAGAAAGGCATTCCATTAAGCTGTGCTTATTATATTCATTTATATTGTCAAGCATTTTGTATAGGAACAAAATGTATAAAAAAATTCTTCATTAAATTTTTTGATAAAACTGTAGCCCTGCACTTCTTGCTCAATCATAAAAAATCATATTCTACTGTTTTTAGGCGATTACATGTAAACAGCCTGAAAAAGTGATAAAGATAAATTAAAAAACAACAGCAATATTTTATGCTTTTGCATATAAATTTAACTTAAACTGACTACCCACTTCCGGACTGAATATCGCTTTTAAGGACATCTCATTGCAAATGCTATCTGGTCTGAGAACGGATGATCATTACTACCTGGTGACTCAGAAGTGGATGATCCTAAAATATTGTTGTTTTCTTTAAAATTTTTTTATTACCTACTTTTTTTTAGATTGTTTACATGTAATCGCCTAAAATACAGTAGAATCCCATATTTATTTTCAGGAGAAGTAGCGCAGGATGCAGGAATCCAATAATACCATTTTTAAAATTTTAATATATCACTGGACTAGTTCCTTATCTTGCCTAATCTGTCGAAAAACGGACAAGGTTTTACAATAATTTGCTTTAAGAGTTTTAACTTGTGTTAAAAACAGGCGAATTTTACTCTGTAGATTCTTTGAATGTGTAAGAGTCAAAATAAAACATGATAGATTGATCAGAAGGTACACTTTTTTCATCTTCACCATCTGACACCCACTGTACTTCTTGCTTTTTTCTTCCTACCTTCTTTCTTCTCACTTTTTTCTTCTTTCTCTTTTTCACTCCTTAATCTCTGTTATTACTTTGAACTAAGTCAAACTTGTACTCCCTCCACTGACGAATTATTAGCCTTATACAACTAAACGAATATTATGGAACTTGAAACAGCTCGCACATTCATCTTCACCAAACTTAACATAGCAGAAAAAGGCGAGGCAGTGTGGCTTTTTAGTTTCAGCTAAGTCATTAACATTCGTTACAACTTGTAACGTGCATCAGAGATCAATCAAAGTTTTACTGTCTTTCTCTTTTTGTTGGCACATTTCAAATTGAAGTTGTTTTCTGTTATAAATACATCTATTATATATAAAATAAAACTGTTGAAAACTCTTTCTCTCTCTTCGAAACTTGTTATATTATGAACAACAACTCCCGCCAACAAGATTTCCCAATCCAACTTACAAATAAAACGAAACTACAAATTCAATATTATGTTTCGGAAGTTTTGCGATGAGGATTGATAATTCGTATTATTTGGATAATTCGGACTACTGTTCTCATCTTGGATATTATTCTCACAACGTTTCAGCCGATGTAACCTCCAAACTTTTTCACGTGCGTCTTAGTGAATTCGGGATTTGTTAGAATATACTTTACAATTTCTTAAGGTATGGTAGTTTTGTTTTACGGCATATCAACCCTTTTTGGGTTATTTAATGTCGAATCTGGTCATTATAGTAAAAGTTTTTATGCTTCAAGTTCTTTATATCTTCAAATGTTTAATCATCGTTTTTGGTTTGGTAGTTTTGTTTTACGGCATATCAACCCTTTTTGGGTTATTTAATGCCGAATCTGGTCATTATAGTAAAAGTTTTTATGCTTCAAGTTCTTTATATCTTCAAATGTTTAATCATCGTTTTTGGTTTGGTAGTTTTGTTTTACGGCATATCAACCCTTTTTGGGTTATTCAATGTCGAATCTGGTCATTATAGTAAAAGTTTTTATGCTTCAGGTTCTAAAAATAAAATAAAAAAGGGGAGGGAGAAAGGGAGAGGGGCTGTTGTTTTTGTTTTTGGTTTTGTAGAACATAATTAGGTTTTACAAAAAAACAAAAAAAAACAAAAAAAAAACGTCAATGTAGGTGAATTTCGTCTCAGGGAGCCACAGGGCAGCCTGATCTGGTATCACCAGACAATTTCTTAAGACTTTTACCCGATCATGACTGACCGAACAAGAACAATCTACCCTTGTGGATTTATTGAAGGGTTCAGTTTGGAAAATCTGTACAGATTCCTGCGTTTGACGTATGATTCCCACATTCAACAAAATTCACCTGAAGAAGATTAGAGGTTACATCAGCTGAAACTTTCCCTAATTCCTTTTTCTAGAATGGGGTACCATTTAGAAGGTTGGCAACATTCACCAGGTCCCTCCTGAACCTGGTGAAGGTTGCCAACATCCATAAATGCTGCTATTAAACCAATTGGATTCAAACTTTGCACATCCAGATCGTCAGTCGGAGTCGTTAATGATTTCACCACCACCACAACCACCACGACCATCACCTCCCTTTTATCGGTATAAGTTACTGTTAATCCTAATATATATCTTAAAATAACATCATGTATTTAAGGTTTAATAATATGCAGAAAAAAGATTGTATCTTTCTTTGGTGCTTATCCAGATTAAGGAAGACATTAAAAAAAACAACAAAAAAAACAAATAAACTGAGGAATATCTGTTTGATATACGTACCTGTCACGGGTTGAATATATCCTATACCAAAAACTCACGTAAATTAATCAAGTAGTATTTGTTTTTTTTTATAAAAGAAAATTACATTTTACCGATGCACGAATGACGGGAAAATACGGCCTCCATTAAAACATATTCAAGGGCTATTCAAGGGAGATAACCCTAGCTATTGCATACAGGGTTGAGTTGGGCATCATTTCTGGCGGTGTGGGGGCAAAGGCATGGCTAGACTGCGGACATTCATGCATTTATCGGTAAAATTTAATTTTCTTTTATAAAATAAAAAACTACTTGATTAATTTACGTGTTTTTTGGTATAGGATATATTCAGTCCGTGGCAGGAACGTACAAAAACAGATCTTCCTCAGTTTGTTTTATTTTTTTTCGAATGTCTCCCTTAATCTGGATAAGCACCCTTTCTTCTACCATAAAAATAATTGCCATTGTAAGCTAGAATTTAAATAAATAAAACCGAATATTTCTCCTCGTGTTTTATTCATTTATTAAAATTTGTAACACTTAGATGCGTTATAAAACGGTATTATAGTAAAAAGATACAAATAGTAGGATTTTAAAGTTAAAACAGGACGGCAGAATGCGATTTTGGAACAATTCATTTTAAAAATGGGTAAAGTCAGAATATTTACATTAACACAACCAGTACATTTTCAATTATCTTTTTGCATTGCATTTCATCTGTGGCAATCGGACGATCTGACTAAAATAAATGGGTGTGGAAGATGATAACGTACGTACGAACAGGGAATGCCTTAGTGTGTTATTATATAGATCTTTGTAAACCGTTGCTTTCATGATGTAAGTATAAATGCTTGTGAATGAATGTATGTATGAGTCAACCTATGGCCACATCAGAGACAGACCCAATTAATGTCTGCATATAAGATGTCTCCTAAAATTCTCAGTTGTTAATTCAGTGTTTCATCTTTGGAAGATAAATTAACCTTCTCCCCAAATAAGGTGAAACACTTATGATTATGTCAACTTCAGAGCGTATATAGAGACTCATAGGATCCATTTGAGGTAATTTATTGCTGCATTACAAATAGAACTCCTAAATTAACATATATAAGAAACAGCTGTCTGTGGATGACTATATTTTATATATATATATATATATATATATATATATACATATGTACCCTATTTATAAGTTGAGCTCTCTGGTAGAAGAAATAATGGTTTATCTAGCTTAAAGCAATCATCTTCTGTAAAGAATAGATTTCTCTTGGTTACTAGTAGTGTTATAAAAATAATACATGTAAACAAAGATAGTACATATGTATAGTGTTATGATTTCTTCTACTTAGTAGATGGGTTAGGGTTAGCACAATGGATACAGTGTTTGACTGATAGTCGTATTTACATGTGACCGGCTGTTCAGGTTTTGAATCTCGTGCATGGATACACTCGCTACGTCTAATCACACTGATGAGTCGTAGACGACGAAACAGCTGCCAGTAGATTACTATTTTCTCTCTTTCTCTCTATATATTTGTGTTTCGTGTTTGTATGTAGAAATATCCTTATCAGCATATGAACTTGCTTAAATATTTATAAAAAATATTTTCTAATATATATATATATATAAAGATATTTCACCCCAAACAAGGCAGGTCGCCACTGTAGACGTAAGGGGCTACTGGGAATTAAGGAGTAGGTTTTGGGTGTCATCCTAAGTTGGGAGCTGTACAGCAAGGTGTCTGTTTACATTAGTTTTAAACCTCTGCATGTCGGTACTGTTGGGGAAACAGGGAGCAGGGAGGGAGTTCAGGAGGCCGGCAGCACGAGGAAAGAAGCTGCTAGAGTAGAAGGCTCTCCGGCATCTGGGGACCTCCACAGTGAATGAATGGGACCTAGCTGATTGTCGGGTTGTTCTAGTGTATTTGCATCGAGGGGGCACTATATATATATATATATATATATATATATATATATATATATATATAGGTAGAAGGATGAAAAGGAATTAGAAAAGCGACGGAGGCAGATCTTTTCTTTTCTAATTCCAATTCATCCTTCTACCTATCTATCTGCTCTATCCTGTATATTGAGCTGTATACTTTTCACCTTTCCTAAAAGTTCGCTTTTAGTTCTCCACTTTATATATATATATATATATATATATATATATATATGTGTATATGAATAAATAATAACAAAACTTAACACATATCAGACATGACTTTTATTTTGCCCATAACCGGCCTCTTTTAGGTCTAAAAGTAAAATATACAATTTTTCTTTCCTTCTTTTATTACAAATTTATCAGAAATCAATTGCCAGAGAAAAGAATGCTGAATAAACTCCTTTTAAACACAGGTGCAGCCGATGTTTGCAAGATAGAAATGAAATCATAAATTTTAAGTATAAAAATATTCTTTTAAATCAAAGGAATATTTTTAAGTGCTGACATAGAAACGAATTCAAGCAAGCCTAAGCACACTCTCTCTTGGAGATATAGATATTTTAAGTTTTTTTTTTCTCTATGGATGGTTGTAGGAGTTTATTTGTCCATAATTTTAATGCTTTATCATTCTAGTTGATGCGTATAGATGTTCTTTGTATGTAACGACATACACCACCATCATGTCTGCTGTATTTCTGAAGGGTGCATATATAAAAAGATATCTACCCCACCCAACCTTTATCAAAAAAGTAGTTTTTAGTTCGGCATAATTAACGAACACATACAAGTGTGTCTTCTTAAAGACGATTCTTTTTACTTAGACGATGGGCATTCAACAGTATTTATTGAGGTTTAAATCAAGATTGGTATAGGTTTATATGCGAGATGTGGGCCCTTTTTCTCTGCACCTGCCCCTTCTATATTTTGCTATGTATGAGAATAGGTGCTCAGTGAAAATGGCACAAGGAAAAATGGAACTGAAAAAAAATGTCACAAAGCAAGAACAATTCGGTAACGGAAAATCAGGATTGTTCGGGAGGGGTTAGGCTCCCTTCTCTATAGTTTTAAATAGAGGCTACCCGCCTCCCCCAGGACTACCCCCACACCCTCTTTGTCCGAATATTTTTAAATAAATATTTTTGGTACTAGTCCAGGGTTTGCGCCTAATTTCTGTGACTGCTCGGCAGCAGCGAGCCGACAGCTAACGGAAGCGTCCGAGACCTACCGAGTTGAAAACGAGGCTGTAAACAAAACTGACCAATCAGGCTGCTGCATCAAGCAGCCGATAATGAGACGCTTGTTAATATAACAAAAATGAATTTTCAGCAACTTTGCAGCTCGGTTGAATCTCCGGAGGATTGCATTAATTATTGTCAGCAGAAAGCTCTGCTGGCAAAAGCAATGCGTTGTAGGCGATGCGGACGACTTTGCCGGTTAGCTGCTAGAAAAAGTATAGCGGACAGATATGCCTGGAGATGCCCCACCCAGGAATGCCGGGCTTGAATTTCGTTGCGATCGGGGACGTTTTTTTCTAGATCAAATTTAGAGATTTCGACCATTCTAAAGATGATCTACCTGTGGTCCCAGGATATGGCGACTGGTAAAAACCTAAAAAAAGAATGCGGCATACTGTCTCGAACCACGCAAGTGGATTGGAAGAATTTTCTGTGGGAGGTGTGCACCGACCATCTAGCGCACAACCCCAGACGACTCAGAGGCCCAGGGCATACGGTGGAGATAGACGAAAGTCTGTTTAACCGTCGAAAACACAACATCGGCTGTGTTCTCCAGCTGCTCTGGGTCCGCAGAGAAGGAGGGTTTCCTGGTGACAGTACCAAACAGGAATGCCGAAACCCTCCTTCCAATAATCAGACAGTACGTTGCCCCTGAGACCACGGTCGTCTCTGATTGCTGGAAGGCTTATAGCAGGTTAGGAGAGGAGGGATATCGACATCTTACGGTGAATCACACCGAACATTTTGCGGACCCGACGACGGGTGTCTGCACCAATCATGTCGAGAGAATGTGGAAGGAAGCGAAGCAGAGGAACAAAAAAGAATGCTGGACGAGCAGGACCCTAATAGACGGCTATCTGCAGGAATTCATGTGGCGTCAGACATTCAAGAAAGACCCCTTCGACACCATATTGTCGCAGATAGCCGAACTCTATCCCGTCGGCGACCAACAATCTTCTGCTCCTCCGCCTTCCACATCCTCTTCTTCTGCCTGTATTTCGATCAGCCCCCCAAAACTCCAAGCTCTACCCCTCCGGGAAAAGATCCGAAATTGCCCCCACTCACCTATAAAAAATCTAAAACAAGTAAAAAAAAATGCCTAATTTAAAAAAAAAAAAAAAAAGTTAAAAATATTATTGGTTCAAAAATACCCCCAAAAATTGGTTACAAAAATAATAATAAAATTTTTTTTTATTTATTTCAGCTATGGGTTTGTTCATTTATTTCATTTTTGTTATAAAAATATATGCATTTCTTCTTCTTTTCGTATATTCATCGTCTTATATTGTTGTCGTCTGCCGAGCCTTCCATTTTTTTTAACGATTTTTTGCAGTTTTGTTTATGCAGCGTCGACAACGCCAGCCTCGTTTTCGACTCGGCAGGTCTCGGACGCTTCCGTTAGCTGTCGGCTCGTTGCTGCCGGGCAGTCACGGAAATTAGGCGCAAACCCTGGACAAGTACCATATTTTTAAACAAGTATTTACTCTGTTGTTTTCATGCAAATAAAATCGACTTTTCTATAATTTTTGGGGGGTGGAAGGTTGGGGCTATGTACTCTCACCTTTACAATATCTAAAAATAAATATTTTTTAAATTCGATTTTTTAATTCGATTTTTCTAAGTATTTCTTTTTTTTGGGGGGGTGGCTAGGTTTCTGCTTTTATAGTTTTAAATAGGGCTAATTCCCTTCTCCCTCCCTCCCTCCCTCCTTCCCTATATTCTAACATAAGTATTTACTCACTCGGTAAAAGTGCAGAATAGTTAACAGTGGGCAGCACTTTTTATGCCTGTCACCAATATCAATCAAGGATTTGTCTCAAATTAACCAATCAATGGCAAACAGTTGAAATTGAAGAAAAATCGTCTGCTTTGAATATTGAAAAATGAAAACCGGTGTCTGCTCTGAATATTTGCCGATTTTACAATATTTTTTTTATTTTCGGTTTCTTTTTCTTTCTTTTTTACTTTTTAACATAGAATTAATGTTAAAGTGTAGTATCTGTTCTGATACTATACTTTATCGTTTCTGTCCTCGGTCAGTGAAGGAGAAATCCTTCTTGACTGAGGCAATTTTAATTTGTAAAAAAAAATAGTTAACTGCTCTAAAAAGTTAGAATAGCCCGAAAATGAGTGATCATTTTATGTTAAGTTTATAGGCGAAAATAATCCTCCACTAATTTTAATATAGCTGTTCTGTTGTTTTCAGGGTGTTCACACGTAATCGCCTAAAAAAAGTAGAATCTTATTTTTTTTGGGGGGGGGGATGCTTTTTAATGTAGATATAATTTATTCTTAATTTCACAAACTTCTTAATGATTTTCTTTTTATGTATTGTATCCTAGATTTTGATAAACTCGTGAGATTTTTATCTATATTTTTCCTTTGTTCCATTTTTACCTAAATTCATGAAATACGAAATATATATTTTTTTTTATATTCATTCTATAGTGTTTCATGACATTATTTTAATTTTCTAATATTTTTGTTTTTAACATTTTTTTATGAAATTTAAAAACCCTTTTAATTTTATTTTATTTTGCAATGGTGTTTATTATTTATTACATATTAAATATTTAAAAAAATTTTTTTATGAAATTTAAAAACCCTTTTAATTTAATTTTATTTTGCAATGGTGTTTATTATTTGTTATTACATATTAAATATTTAAAATTTTTTTTATGAAATTCAAAAACCCTTTTAATTTAATTTTATTTTGCAATGGTGTTTATTATTTGTTATTACATATTAAATATTTTAAAAAAATTTTTTATGAAATTTAAAAACCCTTTTAATTTAATTTTATTTTGCAATGGTGTTTATTATTTGTTATTACATATTAAATATTTAAAAAAAAATTTTTATGAAATTTAAAAACCCTTTTAATTTAATTTTATTTTGCAATGGTGTTTATCATTTGTTATTACATATTAAATATTTAAAAAAATTTTTTTATGAAATTTAAAAACCCTTTTAATTTAATTTTATTTTGCAATGGTGTTTATTATTTGTTATTACATATTAAATATTTAAAAAATTTTTTTTTTAATAATTTGTAATATTGTTATTTTAAAAATTTTTGAATAACCTTATATCGTTTGACATTCTTTAATTTTCAAACCAATTCTTTTATTTTAGTTATTCCTTAATAATTCTGTCTTTTAGCTATTTTATTTAACGCTTGATTAGAACAAGAGGTTGGCACGAAATGTGTCATCTCTCACAACCCAATCTAGAGGCCGTGTCGATTGCTAGAATTGCCTATACCTTTCCCTATACATTTAGATTTTTGGGTCCAAAATATTCAGATCTTTATAAATAGACTTGTGTGAATTAATGGGGGGGGGGGGCGTGTATGTACGATTGCTGGTGGAGGCATAGAGTAATTAAAATTAAGATTTACTGAATAAGACTCAACCTCAGAGACCTCTGCTCTTGAGGAGAAATCGACTCTGAAACTTCTTGGTCTTTCTCTCTCATAAAATCTTTCTTGGAGTTCATACATTAGATCCATTGCTCTTTTTGCTTCTCATAAAGTCGGTTCTCCCTATCGCTCCAAACATTTTCTCGCACCTGAGGCTATTCTCTATATCTACAAATCTACAATCAGACCATGTATGGAGTACTGTTGTCATATTTGCACTGGTGAATCTGTCTCATTTGAGGGTTCTTGATAGGGTGCAGACACGTGTCTGTAATTTGATTGGCCCTACCCTTTCTTCTTCTCCGCACCCTCTCTCTCACAGACATGATGTTGCTAGTCTCACTCTTTTCTATAAACACTATTATGGCATGTGTTCTTTCGAATTATGTGATATATTCCCCGCTTCTTTTGTTCTATACTTGTTTGACGTGTTGGTCTAGTGGTCTCCATCAATTCGCTGTTTTGATACCTCATTGTAATACAGCTTCCTATTCCAGTAGCTTTTTTCCAAGAACCGAAAGCTTGTGGAACTCTCTTCCTGCTGATTGTTTTCCTCCTACCTATAACCTTGGCCTTTTCAAGACTAAAGCCAATAGGCATCTCCTGTCTTTGCGATAATCATATTTGTTCTTGTTAGCTCTTACATCAAGTGGCTTCATGCCTTGTCTAGAGCGATTTCCATTAAAAAAAAAAGTAAAAAGATAAAAGACTTGCAGCTTCTTTTCATTTTCTTCAAAATTATGTGATCTATTTCCCTGCTTCTTTTGTTCCAGCTCGTTTGACGCGTTGGTCTAGTGGTCTCCATCAATTCGCTGTTTTGATACCTCATTGTAATACAACTTCCTATTCCAGTAGCTTCTTTCCAAGAAGACTTGCAGCTTCCTTTCACTTTGATTAAAAGCCTCTTTTTATTCCTAAGGTCTGTAGCAATCCACCCCTTTTCTAGAATTTGACCCACCTACCCACCCTATTTCGTATGTAGATGTGGTATCTAGGTGTGATATATATTTTGGGGTTGGTCCCAACCATAGTTTAGTTCCTATATTTTTAAATTTGTCTACTTTTTTACCCTTTTTCTTGGATTAATTACATCCCGTTTCCTCAGTTTCTCTTTTTACAATTCTTGTATATTTTGGTTTCTTTTTTTGTGTCAACTTTGGTCAAGGTGGTAAGAAATTAAACAGAGATTACCATATGGATTGAACCTGTGACCAAACTTCAACTCAATATATATATATATATAAGTTATGAAAAAAATATATATTTATGGCAATTAAGCTACACAGAGGTTT
The DNA here is from genome assembly GCA_963556195.1 of Sepiola atlantica. NCBI lineage: Eukaryota > Metazoa > Mollusca > Cephalopoda > Sepiida > Sepiolidae > Sepiola > Sepiola atlantica. The sequence continues at coordinate 44,716,144 of OY744537.1, forward strand.
CTGCGTTTTATCCCCGGGGGAAATCGTCAGGCTAAAATGCATGGAGTTAGTTTTGCCGGATATTTTTATATACATGTCTAGCTAGTTAACCAGCTAGACGTGTATATAAAAACACGTAGCAAGGCTAATTTCATGCATTTTAGCCTGACGATTCTTTCCGGGAATGAAACGTGGAAGCCTCTATGTAGCTTAATTGCCATAAATATATTTTCATAACTTACTACCTAGCTCTACTCACGTATCAAGCACTGTTGAAGTAAATATTGAAAATTGATACATAAAAAATTATAACATTTTATGTGGATACATGAAATAATAATAATCATATATATATATATATATATATATGTGTACTTTTGGCAAGTCAGCTACACAGAATCGAGTATACGGGTTTCCAGGGGCTTCATTTGTGGGTTCTCACATAACAAAACAGTCTAATTTGGATATCCACACATTCCATCACAAATCAAGCATGATTTAGCATTGCTGAATTTATTTACCCATACAGGTATAAATATTCATCATATATTTTTTTTGATTCGTGCATATATATATATATATATATATATATATATTTATAAACGCATATAATATGCATTTGTTTATATATATATATAAGAGAGAGAAACGAAAACTATATGTATGGACATAAGCATAAATCTTTAGAATGAAAGTAAAGAAATAAATTATTTCATATAATGCATTCATACATAACATGATATATATATTTATATTTATGTACACATACTCATACATACATATTTCCTGGAATACTCCACCCTCCCACATCTAATGTCATTCCAGTTTGAGTTTTTGATTTGAATGCAGAAATGGTATAAGAGCACAATTGGAAATAGATAATATTTATTTCTTGTAAAGCTGGTTTTCTCTTCTTTACACACCAGTGGAATTAATCAGAAACTTTTTCCCCTCCCTCATATCTCGTATATATTCATACACTTATATGTCCAGTGCTGTTGGTATTGTTCCAACTAAACTCCTCCTTTTATTACGCCTCCTATTTCCTTATCATTCCTGCCTCTTTCCCCATAATAGTTTTTTTTTATAAGGTGTTTTACTCCCCCCCCCTCAAATTATCTTTGTCCATATCTTCCCCTATACTCTTCCTCCTACCCTCTTACCCTACACATCCTTTTTTTCCTAAAAAAACCTTTGTAAAAAAATCCTTGATACTATTCAACTTTTATTTTCTAATTTTATTTTTATTTCTATTTTTATTTTTATGTTGTTTTTAATTTTGTTATTTTTATTTTAATTTCAATTATTTCATTTCTTTATTTTTATTTTGTATTTTTCATTTTATTTTCAGTTTTTATTTTTTTAAATTTTTTATTTTATTTTTGTATTTTTTATATTTTTTATTTTATTTTTTATTATTTTTTTACTTTCATATTTTTTTTTATCTTATTCTTTTCTATTATTTTATTTCTATTATTATTTCTATTCTATTGTTTTCACTGACAAAAGAATTTGTAACTTTAATTAATTTATTGCATAATTGGAAAGCGTAAATCTATGGAAAATATTGGATTATTTCTTCTGTACGTACCAGTGTTCTGGTTTATAGGTACCATTGTGTTCTCTGCCCCCCCCCTATACTACTAACATATCAACCGGTGACTCTTTCTGTCAGTGGATGTTTCTCTACAACGAGCTTTTAAATTTTTTCTCTGACTTTCTGTAAGACGTGTTGCTAAAGGCGCTGATGAAGAACGTTTTGGATTAGCTTTATTAATTTATAAAAAATAAAATAAAATAAAGTATTTCCAAACTGTTTTGGAAACGATCGTACGCCATACTGGACTTGATGTTCTAATTCTTGGAACAATGGTAATGTTTTAATTCATTGAATGTTATATATATATATATATATATATATATATGGGAAAATGAAAAAGGAAAACCAAAAAATGGATGTTTTTTATGTGTACATCAACGTTTCGTCTTTATTTATAAGACTTCATCAGGATGATAAAATAGAGAAAAAATGTCATCCTGATGAAGTCTTATAAATAAAGACGAAACGTTGATGTACACATAAAAAACATCCATTTTTTGGTTTTCCTTTTTCATTTTCCCATCACGTCGGATTACTTTCATCCTTCTCTTCCCATATATATATATATATATTGATTGATTGATTTTTCACGTAGAGAAAACGATTGTTCAGTGAAGACCGGGATTATTCCAATAAAAAAGCTCGATGATACTCGATTACAGGGTACAGAACATTTATATGTGATTTTTTGAAAGCTTACAAAAGCATTCTGAACGAAATGCTTTGGTAAGCTTTCAAAAAAATCACATATATATATATATATATATATAGGTAGAAAATCATTATTGATGCAGGCCACGTTGAAGACTATGGAACTTTCTCTTTTTGTGATTTTTTTTTGCTAATTTCCCGACGTGGTGAGCGAATTTTATGTTTTCGGGTGGTAATTTAAATATTGCGGCTCTGAGCGTTGTGTCGTCAACTAGCTCTCGAACGCTTTCGATCTGTCTATCGTCATCAGGAGGTTGTGTCTAATCGTTTGTCTTGGTGCTGTCAGATTTTTATAGATTAATTTTTTTTTTTTTCAATCATGGAATACGAATAGGGTGTTAATGCCAGTATTAAATGATATTTTATTAATGTTGGGGTGGCAGTTTTCTAATTTATAGGACTTTGAGGATTTTAAGTCTGCGTGCACAATTATTTTTATGGATGATTTTAGTGTTAGTTGTTAGTATTTTTTCTTAGTTCGGGTGATTGTATAGTTTTTGTTAGAGATGACCGACGAAGCAAGAAGTGGAGGTACCAACATTTATTAATTTTTAAAAATTTGTTTATTATCTAATGTTTTGCATGAAAACATTTTTTTTTTTTAAGTTAGGAAAAATTAAAGTAACTAACAGAACTCGGACCTGGCATGCTAAGCGCAGAGGCTATGCCTATAACTACTACATCATGCCACTACCATATATATATATATATATATATATATATATATATATATATATATATATATATATATACACTGATTTTTTGTTATTGTTTTTACTGACGATGGTCGACCGGTGTTTACCGGTGCGTTTTTATTTGTCGCTACCCTGACGGTTTATTTATTTTAAGAATATGCAGAGGACTGTATTTTAATTCACCCTTAATCGGACGTGTCATCAATTTTTGTATATATAGATTTTTAAAATTAATTTGTAAATTAATTTTTGCGCGCATAAATCTCTCTCTCTCTCTCTCTTTCTCTCTCTCTCTTTCTCTCTCTCTCTCTCTCTCAAAGTCAGGTTCATTTTATGTTCCAATAGCCATGTAAATATGAAATGAACCTGACTTATATTTGCTCTGTTGTCACCAATTGACAATCATCGAGCTGAATCTTTTAAAGAGACTGCAAAGTAAAAAAGGCACTGATAGTATATGCTAATACATATATTGTCATTAATAATTATATATATATATATATATATATAGTCATCCACAGGCAGACTGCTTCACTCTACCACAGCTCTTGTGCAGCTAGACTAGCACCCGCTCCAAGCAATCATCTAGTTGATTCTAGTCAGTGATTCTAACCACTTGACTATGAGGTGGGCGCTGTTGGTAAGTGATATCTCAATGCTTTTCTTATAAACATTGTCAGCCACGAAGACAGTGCTCCATTAGTTTATTTACAAATTTACACTAATAGTAGTAGTAGGTGGCAATATATTAGCATTAATATCTCAATACTTTTGCTGCTATGACTCATCAGTGTGGTTAGACGTAGCAATATTCGAAACCGTGACCCCAGTGTTTGGCGTCTGGTGCTTAAACGACTGAGCAAACGAAACTTCCTGTGGTAATGGGGGAAATTGTATTTAAATGAAACTATAAATTCTTTGTTTTTTTTTACGATACCGATAACTGAAAGCATTCAATCCTTGTTATAGAAGAATTTTGCTTGAACGCTAAGTGGAAACCATCATTTCCTCAAACAGAGTGTTCGACCCATAGGAAAGCGTATATATAAAATATAGCTTTCCACAGACATGTGCTTCATCAGTGTGGCTAGATGTAGCAAATTCAAAATTGGGATCCAATATATATATATATATACACACGCATGTATACATATATTATGTTATATGCACAACCTATATGCAGTTCATATATATATATATATATATGTGTAATTAGGCAGCATTCCTTCTCTTATGCATGTTTGGTTTAACAGTAGCGCCAGCTTCTGTTTATTTATTTTTTGATTCGTTTTTTCGATTCATCGCACGACCGATTTGGTATTGTCGTCCATGTTGTATAAAAAATCGCCATATTTTCGCGAACGTTTTCGACCGACGTCGGTCATGTTCAGGCGGATGAATAAGTATGCAAAATAAAATATTGGTGAATTTATTAAGAAGACGCTTTTAAAAAACATTTCAATACCACTTCAACATACCTTCGCCCCCCCCCCCTCATAATGAGCATGATTGATACTAGGTTAATTTACTTGAATAAACAACGTTTCCATCATTCAACCAAACATGCACATATATATATATATATATATATATATATATATATATGCATATGCTGTCGCCACAACTATATATGTGTGTGTATATATATATAAATATATATCATAAAATATTATAGAGATGGTAGAAAGATTTCTCCATTCTCTATCTGGCAGGTTGTTTAGTGATAAATAAAGAAGAGATTGAAAAAGAATCATCTTCCCATAATGATTGCAGTAACACATGTAAATGCCGGATGCAACAAGCAATAGAAATGGCGAAGGTGGAAACTTTACCACCTTTTTCTCTTCTCTCGTTCTCTCTCTCACACTAACATTTTTTCCTCTTTTTCCATCTCCTACTCATTTTTCTTTCCCTCCTCCCTCCTTATTCCTACATTCTGCTTTCTTTTACTTTATCTCTCAGCATTTTGCCTCCTGTTCTTTACCTTCCTTTTCTTATTCAATATCTTATTCACTTTTCTTCTTCTTCACTATCTTCTTTTCCTTCAATATCTTATTCTCTTTCACTTTCTCTTCAAGATCTTATTCATTTTCTCTTCAATATATTATTCACTGTTTCTTTTCCTTCAATATCTTATTCAGTTTACATTCAATATCTTATTCTCTTTCTCTTTCACTTCAATATCTTATTCTCTTTCTCTTCAATATCTTATTCCCTTTCACTTTTTCTTTAATATCTTATTCTCTTTCTCTTCAATATCTTCTTAACTTTCTCTTCAATATCTTGTTCACTTTCTCTTCAATATCTTCTTCACTTTCTCTTCAATATCTTCTTCACTTTCTCTTCAATATCTTCTTCACTTTCTCTTCAATATCTTCTTCACTTTCTCCTAAATATCTTATTCCCTTTCACTTTTTCTCCTAAATATCTTATTCCCTTTCACTTTTTCTTCAATATCTTATTCCCTTTCACTTTCTCTTCAATATCTTGTTCACTTTCTCTTCAATATCTTGTTCACTTTCTCTTCAATATCTTGTTCACTTTCTCTTCAATATCTTGTTCACTTTCTCTTCAATATCTTGTTCACTTTCTCTTCAATATCTTGTTCACTTTCTCTTCAATATCTTGTTCACTTTCTCTTCAATATCTTGTTCACTTTCTCTTCAATATCTTGTTCACTTTCTCTTCAATATCTTCTTCACTTTCTCTTCAATTCCCTTTGACTTCAATATCTTATTCACCTTCTCCTTTTCATTCAATATCTTATTCACCTTCTCCTTTTCATTCAATATCTTATTCACTTTCTCTTTTTCTTCAATATATTATTCACTTTTTCTGTTCTTTCAATATCTTATTCACTTTCTCTGTTCCTTTCAATATCTTATTCATTTTCTTTTTTCTTCAATATCATCTTCTCCTACTTTTTATTCTTCACTTTCTTCTTCTTTGGTATTTTCTCCTTCACTATTTTCTTCTTCAGGGATATGAATTCGCCGAGTTCAACCCCATGCAGAAAGGGTCTCCCACAAACAAAACAGGATCACCTGTAGGCCATGGGTGGCGACCTGTGATGCTTTAGGACAGGATCCTGGTGGCTGAACAGTTCATGCCCTTGTAACTTGCAACAATCCACTTCAACCCTTATTTAGACTTGGCAAGAGGTCGGAGAGGCCCGATCCAATCAATTGGCTTGTCACTTCGTGCCTTAGTATCTTTAAGTTCATGCCTAACTGTACTATTCAATCTGATTCTTCTAAAAATAAAAACTTAATTTCTCCTTGTTATTTTTCCTTCCAAATAGATACTAGAAGGTGGTGGCGGAGGGTTAATTGTGTTGAGAACAAAGAAGATTACCACTGCTGAAAAGTAATGTTTTCTAAGAACAATTTTTTCTAAGAGCAATGTATTCTAGGAATATAAAATAATTATCCTACCTCTAGAATTACATTTAACAACTTTATTCGGCATTAAATAACCCATATATGGTTGATCAGTCGTAAAACAAACCAAACCATCTTTTTCACTATCTTCTTCATCTTATTATTATTCTTCCTTTACTATATTTTCCACATTATTAATTAATTATTAATTAGAAAGATAAGTCGTTCATTTAAAAGCATTGGTGGGTCAGAATTATTAAAATTCAAAATATACGCCTTTATCAATGTAAGATTAATTAATTTTTTTTTAGTTACTTTAATCTTATTAATTTCGGAATAATATTCCATCATCAGAGTTGACCAGTATTGTGTCATTTAAAAAATAAATAAATAAAATAAACAAACTTTTTTTGTTTTTAGATTGAACGTCCTTGTAATGGGTGTTATCCGCAGTGTTGACTTGGCGGTTATGAATTCACATTCTGGTTGTCGAACGAAGGCTTATGTAAAATAATGAAGAGTGGCAAAAATTAATCGTGGACGAGTCCATTGTGGGTAGGACGTCGATAAAGATAAAAAAAGCGACTTGATAACTGTTAAAATGAGAAGGTTCTGCAGTGCAAGGAGACTTGAAAGACGGCGGTTTCAGAAATGCGAAGAGCTGAAGCGCTTGGTGATCAGAGTATCAAAGTACCGGAAGAATGGGAGTTTACTGATGTTTATGGTACCGATAAAGCTTTATTGGCTATGGTACCCAAGCCCGTCTTGCTGTTAGGCTTTCGTGTCCGCTGACTAAAAATGCGGCTGATAAGCAAGTTGGTACGGTGAAGGAATCCCCTGACTTGTACTTCATCAAAGTTCTTGTGGAACAATTGCTTCAGTTCACGCTCGGATAGACAATGCAGAAAAAATTGCTTTCCAATCAGATGTATGTATTTCTAGTGGAAACCAAGTCTGTGACCGTAGCAAGAAAAAGACTTTCCTGAGACAAAAGTATGTCAAAAGATTGTTTTATATGTGTGCGTAGCCGGCGTAAACCATCTGGTGATGGCAAATAAAGAAAACCAAAGTTTTTCCATATACGTTCTGTTCTTTGTCATTCTTGTTGGATCTTACCGGGGACCCCGAAAGAACGGGTAATGCAACATAAGCTGGTAGTTATTATTATTATTATTATTATTATTATTATTATTATTATTATGATTATTATTATTATTCTTTTCCTTCTCTATACTTCTCCATCCTTAGTATTTTCTTTCTTCCCTACTTTCCACTCTTTTTTTTCAATCTTACTCATATTCTTGTCCCCCCCCCCACACTCTCTGCACCTTCTTTCTGTGTCTTTCATAATTTTTCATTTGTTTATCGTATTCAAGCATTCAAATAACCCCTTTTTTCCCTTAAATAAGCCATCAATTTTCCCTTGGGATCTGATAAATGGATACATCGTCTATAAAGCTACCGTCCCTTTTGCCGCTGAGTGCAAGTTAAATTTTTTTGCCAAAGATACCCATCGTCTATGACTGCTCTTTTGAAAGAGGAAAGGAAGATGCTTCCACCTTATCACTGGGCCAACAAGTAAGCAAGTAAATAACGAGAATTTTCAAAGCAAATATATGCAAAGTATAACTGGTGGAAATTAATGTCCTTTGAAATAAATTCCGGCACAAGATTAGGCAGATTCTTTCTTGGGTGCCACAACCAATTTTAGGATTTCAAGAACTAAGACTAATAATAACGACTTTGACAATTTGATTTGCTCTTTCTAGATGCAACTTGGTTTCTCTACAAGAAGCTCTGTCTGTTGGTCCGTCCTTCAGTCGGTCGGTCGGTCACACTTCCGTTTACTGGCCACTGTTTCCTGTTTTGACAGACTAAAAATCTTGACTTCAAAATCAAGTGGAGGATGATATCTTCTCTTTCCTGCAGCTCCTTTCTCACAGAAGAGACATTGCTAGTCTCCCTCTATTGTTATTTCCATGGAAAGTGCTCGACTGAGCCCCATTCCGTCGTTCATCCTTGTAAGACATTCACAACTAGAATTTGTCTTCCTACCACAACTGCACAAACTCTCCCTTCTTCCTACACGAGTGTAGCCTCAGGTAGAATTTCTATAAAAAGTTACTTTCCAAAAGCTTCCAGTCAATGGAACACATTACTAGAGGAATGCTTCCTTGTATACTCCAACATGGTCGTCTTCAAATTCAATGTCAACATTTAGTTGTCAAAAACCGTTCCCATGAGTAATCAAACTTTGTTCATTCCATTCCTCATTTTAATCCCCTCATAATATTCTTCATCATTCAACTGACAATCCATCAATCTCGTTAACCCCTATCTTTGAGTAGCTTTTGGCCTTGATAAAAAAATGGTCGACCATAGCTTCTTTTTTCATTAACTGCTATACTGAGATGTAAGGGAGGGTGCCATTCCTTTTCCTGAATTACTCAACTTACCCTTGATCTTCACCTTATAATGCTTGTTTTAGCAAGGCGGGATCAAGTACCATTTTTTGAGTTTTTGGTATGACTCGACTGAAGGTTGAACCCTGGTCCCCCGGCCCATGAGCAAACACCCTAACCATTATGCCAAATGGACTTTGATAAATGGTGACTTATTGGTAAACCAAAAAATACCTATATATATACATATATATATATATATATATATATATATATATATATATATATATATATATATATATGTGTATATATATGTGTGTATATATATATATATATATATATATATATATATATATATATGTATATGTGTGTGTGTGTGTGTGTGTGTAATCCAGATAAAGTATGTATTTGCGGAATATATATATATATATATTTAAATTTTTCACTTATAAAATAGATCATTCAGTGAAGACCGGGGTTGTGCCAATAAAAACAAGCTCGATGATACTCGATTACAGAGTACAGAGCATTTATATGCGATTTTATGAAGGCTTATCAAACATTCCTTTCAGGACACCAATGATCACCATTAAAAAATTTTTCTTACAAATATTATTTATTCAAATTAAATGTTTTTTCCTACACGTGTTTCACTACCAAGCAGGTACTTGCTTGGCAGATCATCAGGGAAATTAAATGTCTGGAATAAGGGTTTCAACTGCCAACAATACACAATGTGGCGTTGCAATAGTTGAGGTCACTTAAGAGAAGAGGAAAATTAAAAAAAAAAAAGTTAAAATTAAAAAACAAGAAAGAACAACGATAAAAAAAGAAAGTCCTAGAAAATGTCTTAGAAAAGTAGCTTGTGCATTATTTCTGCCACCAAACCAACAAGCAAATAATCGGTCCCAAATGCATTAAAAAAAAAACCCAAAACGGAACAATGTGCGATAATACACTTTCACGTCGGGGGGGGGGGGGGGGGGGGGAATTTTTTCATCATTGTGCCAATGATGAAAAAATTCCCCCCCCCCAAAAAAAACAAAAAACTAAAACATTCAAGATACCGCTCACAAGTTACCATTCCAATCCAATGATAATATGGGAATTCTACATCTAATTCATCATAAGGAAAGGCAACATAAATGTTCGTCCGGAATGCCAGCGGTCAGACGAGCCTTATTTCCAGGGCTGACTTGTTCCCCCTTCGAAATAAACACACGACAAGTTGAACGAACGTCAATCTCGCAGAATCTCTCCTTTATTTTAAGAAAAAATCTTAATTAGTATCTTAATTAGTAGATATAAACTATTTATTCAAAATACTGTTTCTAAAAAATTCTATTATTAAAATTATTCTTTATAGAAATTAATTATCTAGTGTCTGGGACGTCATTTTACATTTTGGGAAAATATCTTTCATTTAATTAACTGCCGATTATTATCGTGTTGTTATTTAACGAAGCGAAAAAAACCTATCCCGCAGAAATTATTAAAAAAAAACCATTCATATATCAAAAATAAAATGTTACTATAAAAAAGTTTTCTACAAAAATCTAGTTATTATTTTAAATAATTTAAAATATTTCCTTAACGGCTGTGTCTGTTTACAACTCTCTGGGGAGAATATTATTCTATATTCCATAAATAAATATTACTACGGAATATCGTTATCAGAAATCTATTTTCTATTTTTTACTACTTTACGAGAAAATATCACTCTAACTCGTTAAATGACAGGAGACTTTGTTATTACTAATATAAAATCCCTGTACAAAATACTTTTTTATAAAAATCCATTGTTTCTATTTTTAGAAATTAAGTCTGTGTCGGCATGCATGTTGTTTTAATTATTTTTTTCCGTAATTATTTTTTCCTCCATTCCTGCCACCCATTGTTTTATTTAATTTAATCTAATTAAAAACTAATTTAATTTAATTTAATTTAACCTAATTTAATTAAATAGTGATAGCATCCAGGTTGTTATTTCTTATTTTTCACTTATTCCTAGAGTTGATCTGTTCCTTTCTTAGTATACATATGCGTGGGCTAGTGAACCCAGTTCAGCAGAAGAACACCTCGAAAGATTTTATATATCTCATAAATAAAATATATTAATGCTGCTTATTGTTTTTACCCCCCCCCCCTGTAGAGCTGCACATGGTCATTATTACCATTGAGGAATTTTCAGAATGGGTTAATGATCATGATTAATGGGTACCTAGAAATAGGTTTATGACTCCACCGTCCTTCACCCTGATTCTATATAATTGCTAACTTTACTTTAATGACATAAATAAATTATGAATGGAAATTGAAAAAGGAAAATTAAAAAATATTATTTATGTATTTATCAACGTTTCGTATTTATTATAAGACTTCCTCAGAATGATTGTCTGAAGAAACCGCCACCATCCCCCCATACTCGCTACTGACATCTCAATTTCCCACTGCCACCATCTATTTGTATCTCATTTTTTTTTTCATAAGCGGCCCAAATTTTAAGCTCACACTTGCTACCACCTCTTGTTTCAAACATTTGGTACTTATAGTAAAGACGAAATGTTGATGAATGAATAATAGGCCAAAGAGTGTGTGATTCGCTGAATGCACACGTCACACCAAAAGAGATTTCAAGAATAGTTGAGGTGTCCATACAGACTGTTTATAATTATAGAATCAAACTAACACTTACCGGCATAAAGGCCTCAACTGGCATCCATCTCATAGAAGAATACTTATTCGAATGAATGAACATTTATACACTAGAATGGCCACTTATGAATCTCAGCCAATCAGAACACAGAGAATGGACTTTCCCTTCTGAGCATAATGGAATATTCTAGCCTTATTATAAACCGGCATTTTGATGTGCTTGGCAGTCTGACTTATCTTGCTGCTCAACTGGTCATACAGTTGAGCCCTAAGCATCGACTCTATATGGCGCTACGAACAGTATATATGGATTCTGAAGATTGGGAGCAGTACCTCCTCAAAGCAGGGATCTCTGCTAGCCCAGCTCGAACTTATGCTGCCACATTTGCAAGTGAAAAGCTGACAAAGAAGAACCTGCAAATGATGGATTGGGCCATGTTGAAAGAGCTAGGGATCGTGACAATGGGAGAAGCCGTCTCAATCCTTAAAGAAGCTAAGGAACTCTCTGCTGAAGTAACATATGCTAAAGCACCAGCTGCTAAACTGCCCCAGCTCCACCTTGAAATGACCCCCCCCCCCAACAATTCAGAAAATTCAGAATTGATTGGGAAGTATTTACCAAGATGACGGATATGCCAACATCTCAGGCCAACATACAGTTATACAGTTCTGTGATGAGTCCGTCCAGAATGCTATAGTCAACACTCACCCTAAATTCTTCACCACTGACCAAGACAAGCTACTAGGAATGATAGAGGCATTGGTCACTCGAAGGTCGAATTCCATCGTTCATCGCCTTACTTTTGCCTCCATGTCACAGGGTGAGACTGAGACAATACAGAACTATCTCGTCCGCCTCCGGGCCACAGCCCTGGACTGCAACTTTTTATGCCCCCTTTGTGAGCATGACCTGTCTAACATGTACATCAAGAACCAGCTCATCAGCGGAATAGCAAACAATACCCTCCAAGCAGACCTGCTGGCCAAAGCTGGAACACTTACAACTCTCGAACAAAATGTTCGCCATTCTGAGGCGTTCGAATCGGCATTGAAAGACCAAACTTCAATGACTGACACCTCTGACATGGCTATTGCACGGATATCTACATACCGCAAACAAACAACCAGTGCTCAAGCTAATAAAAGTCATATTAGTATCAGCAACTCTGCCAAACGTGATAACTTTCAAGCTTGCATGGGTTGCGGTAACCATTATCATGGTATCCCAGAAACAAGCTCCCGCCAGTTAAAATGTCCAGCGTGGGGTCAAACATGCAGCACTTGTGGGAAACTTAACCACCTTTCAAGAGTGTGCCGAGCAAAGAAACCCTGTATTGGAATTGACGAGGCTCCCATGGATTCTCTTATCGCTCACATCACATTTAACCAGACAAGGGATACATATACGACCGCAAGTGAAAATCAAATAGCAGAAATAGATGCATATGTTATCCCATTCTCACCAAATCCAGATCCCAGACAAGCGAAGAACATCTCTGGTGACTACCGAACAAAGCTGAAGATTTTCCCTGATAGTGGGGCCACTATATGTCTAGGGGGATCAAAGCATCTGTTTAACATGGGACTCACAATGAATAACTTAGTACCATCAAGAAAAATCGTTCGGACTGTGGGAGATTTCACACTTGTGTGTCAGGGATGGTTACCTGTGAAATTCGAAGTTCGTGGAAGAACAACCAAGCAAGCCCTTTACATATGTGATGGGATCCAGCGACTTTATTTCAGCAAGGCAGCATGCATTGATGTGGGAATGCTGCCTGAAGATTTCCCAAACCCTGCGGCAGCATTTTTAACCCAGGCAAATATCGCAATACAACACATTGAGTATGTGAATCAATTGCCAAGTCGCCCCAAAAGCCTTGTCTTCACCCCGACGGAAGAAAACATCAGTAGACTTAAGGATTGGCTCCTAGAGCATTTTGCCAAGACAACGTTAAAAAACGATGGGGTGTTCCCATCTATGTCCGGCCCCACTGCCCATATTCACCTTAAAGAGAGAGCAGTCCCAAAAGCCAGACACAACCCAATTCCTGTGCCTTATCATTTCAAGGAGAAAGTACGACTCGCACTTTGGGATGATGTTAAAAAGGGTATTCTTACTCCAGTGCCCGTTGGTACCCCTACCGATTGGTGCAGCACTATGGTAATCACTGCAAAAAAAGATGGAAACCCAAGAAGAACGGTGGACTATCAGCATTTAAACTCGAGAAACGAGTGCAAACGAGAAATACACCACACTAGCTCGCCATTCCAATTGGCATTACCGGTGTCACTCAACAAAAACAAAACCGTCTTAGATGCAATGGATGGTTATCATTCAATCTCTCTAGATGAGGAATCTCAGCCACTTACAACTTTCATCATGGAGTGGGGTCGTTTCATGTATCTCCGCATGCCTCAGGGATACTTAGCCTCCGGTGATGCCTATACGCGTAGATATGATGAGATCATTAAGGACATTCCTCGCAAAGTGAAGGTCGTTGATGATATGCTACTTTTTGACAACATACATTTGACTACCTATCGCTTTGCGCAAAAAACGGAATTGTCCTTAAAGCTTATCTCAGCACAATGCTCATCTCACCGAGCATGACTATGAGCAAAACTATTACGAGATTAAAGTCTGGAAGTGGAGGAAGAAACAAAAAATGTACCAAAGCTTTTATCAAAGCTCTAAAATCCCAAATCTTACAGGATCCAACCAAATCCATGAGAGAAATGACAATTGAACTTGAGGTAGATAATTAAAAATGCAGTAAAATATGATTTGAAGTTAAAATTTCACACAAAACATCCACACACTTGTTGACAACAGCTATGAACAGGGCCGGCGGGACAGTTATAAAAGTGTGCACAGAATGCCAAATATGGGAATAAATTCAATATCTTGACTAAAAATGATCGTCCAATAGTGGTTGAGAGCTCGTTAGAAGCGGAATGGAATTCTCTTGGTGATAGAAAAAGAAAAATTCAAAATATTTCAATTTTTTGGCGTCTGGGCTCAAATTACCGTATTTGGGCATATTGGGGGGAAAAAAATCACTGTTTGGGGCATATTTTGGTTTAAAATGATTGTCTGGTAGTGGTTAGTGGCTCGTTAGAAGCGGAATAGAATACTCTTGGTGATAGATAAAGAAATATTTTTTTTAAATCAATTTTTTGGCATCTGGGCCCAAACTACCATATTAGGGCATTTTGAACCAAAAATACCTTTTTTGACATAATTTAGACAGGAAATTATCTTCTGATAGTGGTTGAGGTCTTGTTGAAAGCATATTAGCAAGTCGCTTCTAGTGAAAAAAGAACAAACAGAAATTTCAATTTCTGCCGACTAAATGTAAAGTTCAACAGTGACACGGTTTAGGTCATTTGTAGTTGATGAAATAAATGGATTTGGGCAAGTTTTCTATAATATGCGTGTTAAAGGTGTATGATTTTGAAAATGTAAATGTATCGGGGTCTATGAGTATCTTGGCATTTATTGAATTAAATAGGAAGTCGATTCGATCAAGTAATTGTAGCCACCATGTTGAATGATTAAATGTTGCAGGAACTGTGTTCGTTAATTTCATTCACTTAATTCCGGAATGAATATAAATATAGAAGTCATAGGTAGAAATAGAAATAACGTAATCTGATATTCGCGGAAAATCATCGGAGTGAACGGGAGCGGTCATTAAGTCTTTGCGTATTGCTTAATATTATGTAGTAAAATAATACCAGGCAAATAATAAATAAGAACGGAGTCTTTTGTGAAAAGACTCAACAAAATATATATATATATATATATATATATATTGTTTCATTTTACTTCAGTCGAAGTTCTCAGAAATCAAGGGGTCCCTTCCTAAGGCAAACACTTGATCTTTATACGAGATACATAGATATTCGAATATTCTATTAAAGTTTTCCTTTACCTGTCAAAAGTTGAGTTGATGAAGAATATTAATTTTCCTGTCCCCAATTGACCAGCTAACTATGTTATAGTATATCTTTCTTGTGGTCTTCAAATGTATGTGTGTGTGAGTTTGGTTAAAGGAAAAAATAGACATATAATTCCCACAGAAAGTGTTGTTGCATTTAGAAATAATAAGTGTAACAAAAATTGTTAAGGTAATAAGTATAACTAGTTCTTTGTTTATTATCTTATTCCTATATACACCAACACACACACAGATACACACCTAATATATATATATATGAGAGAGAGAGAGAGAGAGAGGGAGGGGAAGAGAGAGAGAGAGAATCAACATGAAGTCATCATCATCAGAAGATTTTAAAAATAAATTGCACCTGTTTTTTTCTGTTTTCTCTTTAATTCTAATAGCCCCACAGCAAGAATATTTTTCTCCACACTTATGGAATAGAGCCAACCCCTCACCTTGTTCAGGCTTTTCAGTTCATCTTTGATGTTTTAAAATAAACTTTCACGGAAGCATAGAGTACTGAGAAGTGAAGTTGTTTTCATAGTACTCACAGTATAAAGGCCTCGTTGGATATTGACCCGTTACGATGTAACATCAGAAATCGTTATGCTCAAATCACTTGACCTTTCAAGTGCGCTTTTTTATTACCAACTGATGCGATTTAAAACAAGCCATTTTGCATGAGACCATGGGGAAAAATGTGCAAAGGGCACTAGGAGTTTCTAGCCAAATAGGGTTGATAAATATTAAGTTTTGATTAGCTGAACAGAGAACCACATGACATAGGATAGGAGAGACGATTTGAAATAAAACTTCTAATCCAATGTCAACAGGTTCTTGTCCTATATTGCTCCATAAGAGGTCAAACGTAGTTCATGCCATTGACAAATGTAAGTACCCTCATAGTGTTCCTCATCGTTCGACTAATAATACATCCATCTCATTAACCCATATTCTCGAGTGGCTCTTGGCCTTAACAAGTGGTGACGTCACTGTGAACCAGGTCTGAGTCGCCATCTTAAAGTTCTTTTCTTTTTATAACTGGAATCTGCCTCGTGAAGAATAGATAAACTAATGACAATATAGATAAAATTTTATTCATTCAATTCATTATTTTCAATCCTCTCATAATATTCATCATCATTCAACTATCAATCTATTCATCTCGTTAATCCTATCCTCGAGTGGCTTTTAGCCTTGATAAGTAGTGATTCATGCGTAGGAAAAGGGCATCCATATTTAATCATTGATTTTGCATTATTTTCAGTCAACATGAAATGAAATAATACATGGCGATCTATCAGGGGGGTTAGAGGCACATCACCCTATATTATAGTGAAGTTTGAGATCTTAAATGCCATTATCAATATTACCAAATACGGGTATATTGAGACCATTTCTATGTTTTTAAAGTTTTCAAAAGATCTCAACTTTTTTATTGAATTTCCGGTACTCTTATAGGGAACGCACCATATTTCCGTGACTTCACGTCGTCAACGTTCGGTCAGGTTTCGGAAGCGCCCGACAATTGACGAAACTATTAACCAATCAAGTTGCAGCAGGCATGAGACAATGAGGCTAGAGTAAGCAGCCGATAACTTTTGGAAGAAATTAATTATGCTCAAAAACAAAAACGGATTTCTATCATCGCTGTCAGCTCATTGAATCTCCCGAAGGACTAATTGAATTCTGCCAGCAACAGAACCAGTACACAAGAAAACTTTTGGACCAGCTGCAAACCTAACCCTAAAGCCTAACCCAGAAACTGTCATGAAAAGGAAAAAAACATAGAAAAAAGATTGGAAAAAATAAACCATTTGCTTTAAAACAGTTCGTTCGTTAAGAAAATAAAAAATGTGCTTAGAAACAGTTGTTTCAGTGTTTATGTTAACAAGAAAAAAACACATTGACAAAAAAAACTGAAAAAAAAACAAACATTGAAAATAATTTTTTAAATATTGAAATAAAAATCCTAAATAAACAGACGTTTGCTTAAAATATCAAACAAAATCATCTTATATATTTAAAAACATTTCATTAACGATGTTTCCTTTGACACAAAAATAAATAAATAAATAAACATCGAATTAATAACAGTTTGATATTATCGTCTGCCAGTCTTCAATTTAGCATTTGACAGTTTTCGCTCGTCAACTTCAGGCGCTTCCGAAACCTGCCCAAACGTTGACGACGCGAAGTCACGGAAACATGTTATGTTCCCTGTAAGAGTACCGAATTTCCTTCTGTTAGTTAATTTCTTAAAAATATCTAATCATTTAACTTACATAAGTCATCATCAAGGTATTTAGGATTTGTACAATCTATAGAAGTTAAAGGTCTATTTGCATATTTTTAACTATGGATGATAACTAATACAAGAATTATGAATAACATGCAATTACCCATGTCAGCAGCTAAAGTGACAAAAATGTAGCCCCCCCAAGCAAGCGAGCATTTTTGAATATATTATAATTTTTTATTTAATACAAAACATTTTCTACTAATGAATCACCACTTACCAAAAAGGTTAAAGGCACTTCTGCAGAATAGGGACGAGCCAACATTTAGTTGTTTTCATTTTAGAAGAGCTCCAATAGTGTAAGGGGCCGACAACTCTCTTTTTAGTACATAATTTCTAATTTCTCCAAAAATGGACGTGAATGCCCTGAATATGTGCGATTTATTTCTGAATTCTACCCCGTTTAAAAAAACAAAAACAAGAGAAAAAAAAAAACAAGAGAAAAATTAATTTTTTAAACTGTAAAAAAATAATAAATCAAAATGTGTTAAACCAAACATGATGACTGTTCGTTTTGAAATGAAAAAATATACTTTGATTTTCCCAAATTTTAATTTCTTCAATAAATGTTCTATTAATATACTGTTGATTTTCCCAAATTTTAATTTCTTCAATAAATGTTCTATTAATATACTGTTGATTTTCTCAAATTTTATTTTTTTCGATACATGTTCTATTAATATACTGTTGATTTTCCAAATTTTCTTTTCTTCGATAAATGTTCTATTAATTAAATTTGCATTCTTTCTTATTTAAAAAATTCATATTTTCCATTTTCGGAGAAATTACGTACTTAAAAGTGAAAAAAAAGGTAGTTGTCAACCCCTTACACTATTGGAGCTCTTCTAAAATGAAAACAAATAAATTTCGGCTATTCTACAGAAGTGCCAGGTTAAGAGTTAATGAGATGGATAGATTGTCAGTTGAACGATGAAGAGAGTTTTCAGAAAACCGAAAACGATGAATGAAGGAATTCGATTACTTATAAGGGTGGTTTATGACAAATATCCAATCATTGGATATGTAGAATATTACGACATCTTTGTTTATTCTTTTTGCTTGAATAAATTGTAGTCGTGAAACAAATCGAATGATTTTAAAACTTTGTTCAACTAAAAATGGTAAGTTTGTTTTACTCGCTTGTTTGTAGTGACATCGGTCAAAAGAAAGTAATTCAGGAAAACAACTTACACATTTTCAGCAGAAACATGAGAATGAATTTCAAAACAAGGGAAATAACTCTCATAAATAAACGATGCATATACAAATAATATATATAATATATTAAAACAAATAATATTACAGTCGTGATGGGATTATTTATCTATGGAATTTTTAGAGATGAGCATATTGCTTATGAGAAGTGTAAAAGTCTATTTGGAAAATGTATGCATGCCTTTGCACCTGTAGAAAATATTGTAAAATAATTTTAGCAGTTGATAGACTTCCCAAAATCTCAGGCAAGACAGAATAAAAAAAATAACTTTATAAACTAAAATTATTAGGTTGTGACTTATGTGCATTAAAAGAATTCAATGTTTAATATGAGATATAAGCATTTTAAGCTGTCTTAAATATCGGTTCTGAACAAAGTAGCCATTTTCTTGAGCTACTTGTTTACGTTATAAATTTTACTTCCTGTGGCTAAAGAAAATGGCCACCTTGTTCAGAATCCATATTTACGACAACATAAAATGCTTACATATTTATTTTGGTAATAGCAATGCTTGCCGTTTATAAAAAATAATATATATTAAATAATATTTTTTGTACGCAAATAGGTCACAAATGAGTAGGTAAACTCAAATAAATTGTTTTTGACTAATTTCCCAACTGTATTTTCTTAAAAATAATTTATGTCGGTAATAGTAATGATTACCATTTATATTTAAAAAATATAATATTGTTATGTCGGCCGATTTAACCCCAGGTTGTGAACACAAAAAAATTGGTCAAAAAATCTCTTGCCAAAAACGTCATAATTTTGGCCTTCTTTCTGTTACTCTTACACATCTAGTCAGCATATCCTGCCAAAAAACTCAATTTATATTTGGATGTTTTTACTTATTTATAGCCATTGTTACTTTATCTGCACACCTCGACGTGTTCGTGTATGCATGCGCCGAAAATGACTTCAAGTGATTAATCTGCTTTCATCTTCTCTCAAAATAGCAACAAGCAACAGCTTTGCCAGCTTCCAAATCCTTGTTTGATAATCTCCTACAACAGTAGAGACAACAACAAATGATCGCAGGTGAAATAGTTTTTATTGTTGTCGCTTCAACAATGTTCACCCTGGTCGGGTTGAGCCAGCTTCTTCCTTGGCCTACACTACATTCCAAACAAGGGCAGCCCATGTGAAGCAGTTCTGAGCAAGGTCACTCCAGATGGCTGATTAATTGCAATTTCATCTGTGGACCTGAGAGCTCAACAAAGTTTTCCTTGATGGTTGTCATCCAACCCTCAGCTGACCCACAATACGCTCGCGCCATTCAGACAGAGATGTAGGGAGGGTTACGTCACAAACTAATTCTCCCTCTGAGTTACTAGCTGTATATCCGAACCCCAATTTTTTTTTTTTTACCAAATAATATTCTGAGAAATAATTATCTATGTAATAATAGTTTTACTTCCACCTTAATATCACCTATTACTCCCTATTTGGAATTATGGACTCACCCAGAAAACAGTAATATTCTCTGATACTAAAGTTTCTTTTTTAGTTTTAGAATAACCTAGCAGGACCCGTGGCCCGGCGTTGCCCGGGATAAATCTAAACGAATAATTTAACATTTGTAAACAACCAACATAACGCTATACGACAGGCAGACAATTTCCTTCTACCTTAAAATGAAATAGAGGGGAAAATCAAGTATCCTTTATATAGATAGATGACAGACGGACAGACAGACAGACAATTTGTGTCTGCCTGTCTATTTTTTGTCTGTTCATCGGTAGAATGTTTTCTAAGTGTAAGAAATACACTTCGACCATATTTTTAAATATGGTAACTATTTATTTGAATGTAAACAATACATAAAAAAAGTAAAGAAACTTTATGCCAACACTGGGAATTGAAACCACAAACCATAGGTATATAGTCTTTCTCGCTACTGTCTGAACTAAATCGGAAAGATTATAAAAAGTCGTGCAATTTAAGTGACTTATTCAAAAAATAATTGAATACAGTGTTTTCCAGCTTAGTTCCCTGTGAAATAAAGTGTAACATTATTAAACCAGTGAAATGGGTTTTGTGGGAGGTTTTAATTCAAAGAGAGAGAGAGAGATGAGGCTGCTACCCTCATGGTAATACGTTTTTGTGCGAGTAAGATATAGAGGTCTCGATGTAGGTTTTAATGTACAATGATGTAGTTTAGTGAAAATTTCTGGAAACATGATTTGTTGAAGTTTATGAAGGTAGGTATAATTGTCTTCGCGTAGGGTGTATTAAATTTTCCGGCTATCTACAAATGAAATAGAGGGAAAAAAATCAAGTCGACTTTATATAGATAGATAAAAAATTATAATAAGTAAAAATCTATCTATATGAGAATCAGAAACTTCCTAAGATGGAGCACTGCTGCTGAATTTGATGTCGCTCAGAGGACTTGCCTTTACTTTGAAATATAGTGAAGGGTGAACTCTTCAGTTCTCTATGGCCCCTTTTTTCACAGAAGATCTTCTTTTTTAGAACTTTTTATTTTTTATTTTTTTTAACTTATTTACCCCAAAACAAAGCACATTACCACCGAGATGTAAGTGGCTACTCTGAATTAGAGCTCGGCCTTTTGGCTAAGATCAAAGTGTAGTATCTGTTCCGATGTATACTGCACTCCATAGACTGGTGTTGTCTTGTCCTTCCGGGCTTGATTTACGCTGGTCTATGGGTCTGTCCTGTGCAGTTCTAGGAGGTCCACCCTCCCAGGCTTCGCCTCCCCTCTTTGGGGAGGAGTAAGTTTATTGCTTACTGCCTGAGGCGCCCCTACCGGGAAATGCCGACGGGGCTGCCCAGGCAATTTTTAAACCCCACTTTCCCGACCCGACCTTGGGTCACATCTTACTTGTGGGAGTAAGATAAAAACTGGCCTTGTGCCTAACTCCTGGAGAAGAGTAAATCAATACTCTGAATTAGAGGCCATACTTACGGGAGCATCTTAAGTGGGTAGTTGTACAGCGAGATGTTTTTTCACATTACATTTACATTTCTGCATGTTGCTACAGTTATTTAAGCAGGGAACAGGGAGGGAATTCCAAAGGCTAGCAGTTTGAGGAAAGAAGCTATTAGAGTAGAAAGCCTTTTGGCATCTGGACACCTCCACAGTGAAGGGGTGGGATGTTTCTGATTGTCCGGTCAGTCGAGGGTATTTATGTCGAGGTGGCATCCGTGCAGCGCATAAAACAAGCACAGGCATACAATATTGCACCGATTGGACAGGGGCTGGTAGTGTGGGACCTATTCGATTAGAGGCTCTTTTTTGGGACCCTGTCCAAGAGGGAGAAACTATTGGTTGGTGCATCAGCCCAGATGTGACAACAATACTCAATGCATGGGCGAATAGTGGATTTATATAGGATACTGTCAGGTGTGAGAAGTTTTCTAGCACGGTTGAGGGAGTTCACTTTCTTTGCAGCAGCGTTGGCAATGTCTTCTATGTATTTGTTCCATTTCATGTTACCTGTATATGTTAGATAGAGAAGTTTGAATGATGGACTCTCCGGAAGAGTGCTATCAGCCATGGCAATCGGTGGTTAAACATTTCTTGCACTGTTTGATTAAAAGAAGCTGCTGATTTGAGCTTTTGTCCAATTGAGAGTTGATACATAAAAACAACATCCACTGCCGCTGCTACTTCTAGCATGCTATTATTCATCTATTTTTGCTTCTATTTAATCGATTTACTAAGTCACAAATATTTATTCTCCCTTAAAATTGTTTCTGACTCCTTAACACAAGAAACAGCAAGGATTAAAACTATGCAAACATTTTATTGGATGCGTCCAAGCTTCTCTATAAGTGGCTCTGTCCGTCGGTTTGTCACATTTAAGGTTCAAATGTCATTATCGCATGATCGAATCTTAAGAATATCCTTTACTGATCTTTTTAGATTCAATTATTGCTTCGGTTTCCTTATTTTAGTTTCCCATTTGTGAGTCATCGTGGTTTCCATCAATGGAGTCATGACGAAAGTATTTAGTACGATGTCATTCTCACATTTGTTTTTGTGAAAAAAAAAAAAATAAAATCGATTACCGTTGAAAAAAAAAATTGTAAAAATTTAATAAATTTATTCAATGAATACATGATTCAACATTTGACAAAATATGAATATTAGATTCAAATTTAAAAATTAAAAAATCTTTTTCAACTGACTAATTTAAAAAAAGCCTTTATTCAGAACATCGGATGTCCTGCTGGCTTAACAGGCTGAGAGCAGGTGCAAGGGGTTCCCTCGAATAATGGTAATGGATATGCGCTCATAGAGCGAAGTCAATTCACGATGGCCTCCGGTGTGACATGCGGTTGAGGAAGACGAGTACATATGAAAAACGCTGAAAATCGCAGTTCCAATTAAATTAACCGGAAAACTCTTTGATATACTTATGTATCAAGCAAAAATTGGTTTGTACACCAAAAATTAGCAAAAACTATCGAGTAGATTAGTAATAAAAAACAAAAATCCGTTATATCGTTTAATCGGGTTCGGCTATTGAATCGAGCGGAAAACACGAAATTCAAGGGGAGATAACTCAGTCTGTCATATTAACAAGTAATAAATTAATAGCATTCACCAAAATACGATGAAACTGATTTTGATTTTTAATTAAAATTCTACTCGATCATTTTTCCTACTTTTTGGTGAGGATACTTATTTAAATCTGCTGCGTAAGTATATAATACTGTTCTTTTATGGTATTGCTACTTTAATACTTATGCGTCTGTACAAGCACCGGTAATTATTATTGTAGTAAAAAATTTCATGATAAATAATTGAGATAATTATAAAATGAAAATATTTTCTGCCGTAAAAAAACCTGGAATAATGTTGGAGATTTCTTTGTGATAGTTTTAAATGATTTAGTTAGATTCAATGTGTGGACCGTGTAGCTATCTTGGACATCATACTTTGCCGTACCTGGACTGCATGGATGAATTAATGACCATGCAGAAGGTTAGCAACAAATTCAATTCCCTTTATTTGAGAGTGCGGAGGTTGGTGGTGTATCACTTGCATAAGTATTTGCCATATTCTGTTTTTTTGTAAGAGATTGAACGCGTCAGTTTCTGTTCTCCAGCTGTTTAGTATTCTGTGAAAAATAACGAGACGAAGCTTTGATGACCTTTCAAGGGACATTGAATTCACTCTAGAAGAAACCAGCAACCTATATATTTTGGGGGCCACTTGGAGTCTTGAAATGCTTCTTCGATTTGGTCCACTGGTTACAGAGAGAAAGAGGGGGGGGAGGCGCTGACACACATTTTCAGTCTTTTAAGTTCATCCCCTCCCCCTCCACACACACACACACACACAACCGCAAATCAGATCAAACCCTCACCCCCTATCTGTGTCCCACTTTTTTGTTCTTGGGGTTGTGAAGCGTTTTTGTAAATGGATGGTAAATTCTGCACAGGAAATGGTGAGTTGATGCTTTCCTACAAGAAAAAAAAGGGGCCTGCGGGATGGAGAGGTTGGTGCACTTATAGGCATTTCGAGGCGGGGTTAGAGGGGGGGGTGCATAAGGAGTGAGTATAAAGCAACTTAATGCCTCATTACACCCTGAGGGGGTATTTAGTGTAAATTAACACAAAAATGTTTATAGTAAAAAAAAAAAATGAGTTTGTGTGCGAAAGATAGTAAGACAACGGAGAAGGGAGACATGAGGGGAGAAGGAAGAGTATGTACACAAATGAAAAGGGGGGGAGATGATGAGAAAATGAAAGTGGGAGGAGAGGTGAGGAGAATATGAAAAGGGAAGAAGGAGAGATAAGGGGAAAACGAAAGTGGGAAGGAAGAAGAGGGGAGGTGATGGAATGAAAGGGGGAGGAAGGAGAAGTGGGGAAATATCAAGGACAAAGATGAAGAAATTAAGGGCGAGAGAGAGATGAGATCGGGTAATGTTATTTACAACATACACACACACATATGGATATATATATATATATATATATATATATATAATAATTAAAATGAGATTATCTTAACAGTAATTATTTAATTATTAATGTTATAAAGGTCTATTGAGTCCTTTGGCCGTGCAAGATTTACTGTCTTAGTTCGGTTCTGTTCCAATAAGTTGTTTTATATATATATCAAATTCTTGGATATCTTTCCTTAATTTGTTTTAAATTGTATGACTTGGATTGTATAGCTTTAACAAAAGTATGTTTTGGGCTGATATATTTGATGTGTTATATACTTTTATGCATTTTTGCATATATTTTTATATATTTCAAAGTGTAATTTTATGACATGCAGTGATGTCACTGCGGTAATGGTCCTCTGAGGAGAAGAATTATCTTTGAAAACTCATGAGTTAAGGAATTTAAGATACTTTGCCTGAACTTTGAATTCTAATAAAATTTGATTAGCACCTTATTTTATTATTTCATTTTATATTATGCTATATATATATATATATATATATATATATATTTACAAATGATATGCAGCAATCTCTTTAAGGCCCTTTCGACTATCATCTCGTCAGGAGAAAATCGATAGTTTTAATTAATAATATTGTCGAAAGAAAGAGCAAATGGGGATTTGAAAGTGCCTAAATTAACAATAGAGCGATTAAAAGTCAGGAAGGAAAAGCAGGTCTAGTAGATAGGGGGAAATAGTATTAAACTAGGTAAACAGATTATTGATAGCATTAACAATTGCTTCTACTCTGTTTCCTTACGATTAGTTTATGCTACTAGACCTGCTTTTCCTTCCTTTCGCAAGGATAGTGTGCCCTATACAAATTATAGTAATATTGTATACCAATTTAAATACCAATGTGATGCTGGCTATATAGGGTGCACTTCCTTGCATTTGCAGACCCGCATAAACCAGCACGTTCCATCAAAACTACGTCAGGGAAGGGTAGGATCCTTGGGTTACCCCTCCTCTAATACTTTGGACTCTGCTATTGGCCAGCATTTGGTTGAAAACCCTAGCTGTGCCAGTAGCTATACAATAGACCGTTTTGAGGTCTTGCATAGAGCAGATTCCAAGAACCATTTGAAAATATTGGAATCTGTCTCTATCGCTATTCGAAAACCTTCCTTGTGCCGGCAGAAGGAATTTGTTAGATCGCTTAATCTCTTTGGGGAACTTTGAACTCCCTCCCTCTTTTTTTTCCTCCCCTAAAGCAGTGCCTTTTAATCGTTTTTTAAGTAAATCATTAAATTGACTTTTAATCGCTCTATTGTTAATTTAGGCACTTTCAAATCCCCATTTGCTCTTTCTTTCGACAATATTATTAATTAAAACTATCGATTTTCTTCTGACGAGATGATAGTCGAAAGGGCCTCAGAGAGATTTCTGCATATCATTTTTAAATGTATTTATAAATTTTGTACCTCAATGACAAATCTATTTCAACTTCGATTGTTCAATGCAAGGTGTACTCAATAAAAACATGTTTATTATTCTTTCCTTAAGCCAAGGCTTTTCAAAGATTAAAATCTTATCATCAGAGGAATTACATAGATGGATAAGTTGGCAGTGGAAAAGCCAACATTCAAAATTGAAAAAAATATTAAGTAATGGAGAGTGAGAATGTGCGTGTAAAAAAATACGGGGTCTTTCCAGCTGGTAAATGTCCGTTGATAAGGGGTCTAGTGAAAGGAGATTTAAAGATGGAAAAGAAAAGTTTTCGTGAAGGCAGCGTTGAAAAAGTTAAAAAATGAAGTAAATCCAATAGAAAGATGTTTAGTTCAATCGTAGGTGGAACACACTTATTCGGAAGTTATATATATATATATATCCCTTTTCATATTCCCCTCATCTCTGCTTCCCCTTTCATTTTTCCTCCATCTTATTTTTGTCCATACTCTTCGTTCTCTCCTCATGTCTCCCTTCTCCATTGTCTTACTATAGTAATTTATGAAAATATATTTATGGCAATTAAGCTAAGCGTAGGGAATTGTCAGGCTAAAATGCATGGAATTCGTTTTACTAAGTATTCTTAACTATCCACGTAGCGTTGAGTCTAGTTAGCTAACCAATCAGATTCATTGTTATTCCCTCCCACCGGTTAATGTTTTCATTAGCCAATGACAGGGCTTCTCTTAAACAAAGGTTCGGCTGACCTTTTATATGTGTGTGTGTGTGTGTGAAGGAAAGAGGCCACCTTATAAATCAAAACTGATATGCAACGACTTTCTAAAGACCTCTCTCGAAATATGTGGGATCCTGACCAGTAATTGGGAGCAGAGTGCGTTAAATAGAGCAAAATGGAGATGGGACATCAATATTGGTGTGCATCAATATGAAAGAAGACACATTGAACATCAACAAGAAAGCCGTTATGAAAGAAGACTCAGAAATGACAAATGAAATGGTTGCCATTCTCCGTGATTGGGTCTGTGGGGACTGTAGTAAAGTATGCCTTGGCAAAACAGGTCTTACAAGTCAGTCACAGTCATCTCCAAAAAGAACTATCTTCTTCAAGGGATAGCAACTTTCAACTTATGTGGTAAAGAGTGCTAATCTCTGCCAGGTTTAAAACGACATAAGAGAAGCCACAAAGATTACCTACTAAACACAATCCCTGAGTGTCTTTGGTATCTCTGTACAAGGGTTTATCAGGACAACCTGACATGAGGATATATCACCCTACAAGTAAACCCTGACCAAATATTCAAATTTACATAGTATTCGAAGCCCAAATAAGATTCCCTCAATACGGCTATACACTGGCTCATATGGGGAATGGTGCACCTTCTCCAAGTAATGTTAGCTCAATTAACAGCACTTAGCTGGATAAGCCACCAGACTAGATGAATTTTTGTCCTGGAATCCGGTAAGACTTAGAGACAACAATAAAGATATACTATAACATAGTTAACTGGTCTATTGGGGAGAGGAAAATTAATGTTATTAATGTTCTTAATTTCTTTGCTAACACAACGTTTGACAAGTAAAGGAGAACTTTAATGAAACATTCAAATATCTATGTATCTCATATAGAGATCAAGTGGTAGCCCCAGGAAGGGACTCCTTAATTTCTGAGAACTTCGACCGAAGTAAAATGAAACACAAAATAGAACCGAATCAACAACTTGTATCAACAGCATACCTGCAATTACTGTACCAGAGAATGTAAGAGTCTGTCAGGCTTGAAAAGCCATATTCGATATGCTCACGTATGAATTAAATGAGCAAGTGTTAGCGATAGTCGATATCGAGTTTGCTACCACCATGTATGCATATATATATATATATATATATATATATTTATACATTTTTTTCAAGTTTGCATAAAGTTTTATACAGGGTGGGCCAAAATAAGGGTCCTATCTT
The DNA here is from genome assembly GCA_963556195.1 of Sepiola atlantica. NCBI lineage: Eukaryota > Metazoa > Mollusca > Cephalopoda > Sepiida > Sepiolidae > Sepiola > Sepiola atlantica. Next base: position 44,744,323 of record OY744537.1, read on the forward strand.
TAAATTTGAATAACTTGAATTTGAATAACTTCCACAAAATAAAAGTTAAACTCACCAAACTTTATGTGTGTGTAGACTGACCCTTCCGAGATTTTTTGAAATAAACAAAACAAATTTTAGCCGAAAAACACTTCTTAAAACTTACAAAAACTAAAGTATTGTTTTTTACACTGTTTTGAGTTTTTTAAGCAAAAATAATGTTTTCTAAATGAGGGTACGTTCCTTAGGGCTAATACGGCTCATGCTTGCTTCGGAAGGGGTCCTTTACTTATTCTAAAAAAAAATAAAAAAAAATCAATAAATAAAAAAGTTATGAATTTTTAAAAAAAGGACCCTTATTTTTGCCCACCCTATATATAAGCTCAATAGTGTATAATACGACTAGAGCTCTTAATTTAACATGATATAATTCTAGTTCATTCAAAAAACATTTTATTTATAAACAATTGTTTCTACCCATTTTTCTGAAAATTTTAATTTGTCAGATTTGCATTAAATTTGATCCATACTCAATATACATCAATGAAGCAAGATTCACTGAATTTCAATTTCTTCTTAAGACTCCTCACGCTCAAGCCTTAAATTTTTTTACATTTTCTAGAATCAAAATCATGTAAATTTTATAAACATTGAAAGACGAACTCAAGACATACAGTTTAATAACATTATATCTTGATTTTAATCTTTGTAAGGAAACATAAAAGTAGTGTAACACTGTTCTGTTCAGGTAATTCATTTTACCTGTCATCGGACGGATATCCTTCTAGTATATATACATGGTAAACAGCTGATGATCCCAGTTGTAATATTTCATGCTCAAGTTAAGGTCCCCTGTTTTTGTTTTACTGTTAGATATTTGAATCCCCTTCTTTATTTGTGAATTTTCCAGCGGTAAGTCAGCTTATGCAATTGCTAAGTCTGCAATATCTTAGATTTAGTTAGTATACCTGGGAATTTAAACTGCAGTTTGTTTAAAATTACTCAAAGCTTCTTTAGACATATATATATATATATATATATATATATATATATATATATATATATATAAGCACTATTGAAGTAAATATGAGATGAGCTTGAAAACTATTTGACTAACATAATTTGAATTTAAGGAGAATAAGTTTGGATTATTTGAACTTCTGTTCTCATCTTGGATGTTATTCTCACTATATTTCGACTGATGTAATCTCTTACCTTCTTCAGGTTCGTCATGAGGAAATAAAGTCTAAACCATGGTAAAACAGATTTCTCCAATGCCACAAAAGTCCAAATGTGTCACTTAATAATATGTTATTTAGTTGCTTTCGAGATTGAGGCTTGTTTCAAATCAATGCAAGACTGGGTTACTGGTTGATTAAGTATGACGTTGAAAATTATTAAATAAGCGATGAAGCTAGCACATAATCAAGGTCCTGCCATGAATCATGGCAGAGTAAATTAATTTCTACAACCATCAACTTTAAAAAAGTGACTTCCACAATTTAGATAAGAAAAGCTTTTTAAAAATACAGTCTTCTATGGTTGCAGCTAAATACAGACAGTCATTATTTAACATGCAATTGAGGTGGATAGGTTTTGTTTTCTTTGTATAGTGGCATATCAACCTCTTTTATGTAATTTAATGAAAAAAAAACAATACCTATTAAAAAACAATTGTATACGATTATTTGAATACAATTCACTATTTTATCCCAGGATCATTTAAGTATCTGACATAAGATGTTGTGCAAACTATTGGTAAAGGTATTTTAATAAACTATTAGAAATGTGAAATGTCTATCTATGCATCTCTCTGTCTCGGAATGCAAATGAAAACAAAACCCTATATTAAGTGACTTTTCTTCAATACAATTCTTTGAAAAAAAAAACAATGCTGACATTAATTTTGTATTAAGATGCTTTACAATAATATTATGGGGTCTGCTTTCGCACCGGGCAATGTACTTGAAGTTAGATAAACAAAAAATAAAATTATATCCCGTTTTTTAATTGACCGTGGAATTTCCATGGGTCTCACTCGTTAATATGTTTATTTTGGAGCATTAGATTTATTTATTTATAAGGAGCTTGTCACTTCTATTATAATATACTAGCGAAAGATACACTGGACTTGACGACAACCATGTTGTAGTCTGCAGGGAAGAAATTGGTCAACAGATGGGAAGGGTTAGGGTTATTGCTCAACAGATGGGAAGGGTTAGGGTTATTGTTCAACAGATGGGAAGTGTTAGGGTTGTTGTTCGACAGATGGGAAGTGTTAGGGTTGTTGTTCAACAGATGGGAAGTGTTAGGGTTAGGGTTATTGTTCAACAGATGGGAAGGGTTAGGGTTATTGTTCAACAGATGGGAAGTGTTAGGGTTGTTGTTCAACAGATGGAAAGTGTTAGGGTTGTTGTTCAACAGATGGGAAGTGTTAGGGTTAGGGTTATTGTTCAACAGATGGGAAGGATTAGGGTTATTGTTCAACAGATAGGAAGGGTTAGGGTTGTTGTTCAACAGATGGGAAGGGTTAGTGTTATTGTTCAACAGATGGGAAGGCCTAGGGTTAGGGTTATTGTTCAACAGATGGTTATGGGTCGGGTTATTGTTCAACAGATGGTTAGGGTTATTATTCAACAGATGGGAAGGGTTAGGGTTATTGTTCAACAGATGGGAAGGGTTAGGGTTAGGGTTCAAAAGATGGGAAGGGTTAGTGTTATTGTTCAACAGATGGGAAGGCCTAGGGTTAGGGTTATTGTTCAACAGATGGTTATGGGTCGGGTTATTGTTCAACAGATGGTTAGGGTTATTATTCAACAGATGGGAAGGGTTAGGGTTATTGTTCAACAGATGGGAAGGGTTAGGGTTAGGGTTCAAAAGATGGGAAGGGTTAGGGTTAGAGTTCAACAGATGGTTAGGGTTATTGTTCAACAGATGGGAAGTGTTAGGGTTGTTGTTCAACAGATGGGAAGTGTTAGGGTTGTTGTTCAACAGATGGGAAGTGTTAGGGTTAGGGTTATTGTTCAACAGATGGGAAGGGTTAGGGTTATTGTTCAACAGATGGGAAAGGTTAGGGTTATTGTTCAACAGATGGGAAGGGTTAGGGTTGTTGTTCAACAGATGGGAAGGGTTAGTGTTATTGTTCAACAGATGGGAAGGCCTAGGGTTAGGGTTATTGTTCAACAGATGGTTATGGGTCGGGTTATTGTTCAACAGATGGTTAGGGTTATTATTCAACAGATGGGAAGGGTTAGGGTTATTGTTCAACAGATGGGAAGGGTTAGGGTTATTGTTCAACAGATAGGAAGGGTTAGGGTTGTTGTTCAACAGATGGGAAGGGTTAGTGTTATTGTTCAACAGATGGGAAGGCCTAGGGTTAGGGTTATTGTTCAACAGATGGTTATGGGTCGGGTTATTGTTCAACAGATGGTTAGGGTTATTATTCAACAGATGGGAAGGGTTAGGGTTATTGTTCAACAGATGGGAAGGGTTAGGGTTAGGGTTCAAAAGATGGGAAGGGTTAGTGTTATTGTTCAACAGATGGGAAGGCCTAGGGTTAGGGTTATTGTTCAACAGATGGTTATGGGTCGGGTTATTGTTCAACAGATGGTTAGGGTTATTATTCAACAGATGGGAAGGGTTAGGGTTATTGTTCAACAGATGGGAAGGGTTAGGGTTAGGGTTCAAAAGATGGGAAGGGTTAGGGTTAGAGTTCAACAGATGGTTAGGGTTATTGTTCAACAGATGGAAAGTGTTAGGGTTGTTGTTCAACAGATGGGAAGTGTTAGGGTTGTTGTTCAACAGATGGGAAGTGTTAGGGTTGTTGTTCAACAGATGGGAAGGGTTAGGGTTATTGTTCAACAGATGGGAAGGGTTAGGGTTATTGTTCAACAGATGGGAAGGGTTAGGGTTATTGTTCAACAGATGGGAAGGATTAGAGTTATTGTTCAACAGATAAGAAAGGTTAGGGTAATTGTTCAACAGATGGGAAGGGTTAGGCTTAGGGTTATTGTTCAACAGATGGTTAGGGTTAGGGTTATTGTTCAACAGATGGGAAGGCTTAGGGTTATTGTCCAACAGATGGGAAGGGTAAGGGTTATTGTTCAACAGATGGGGAGGGTTAGGGTTATTGTTCAACAGATGGTTAGGGTTAGGGTTATTGTTCAACAGATGGGAAGGGTTAGGGTTATTGTTCAACAGATGGGAAGGGTTAGGGTTATTGTTCAACAGATGGGAAGGGTTAGGGTTATTGTTCAACAGATGGGTAGGGTTAGGGTTATTGTTCAACAGATGGGAAGTCCTTGGAAACAAACTCTGGAAATTCTGTTTGGCTTCATGTGTTGGAATGGACGTATCTGTTGAAATCGTTAGTTTGACTTGCGCGAATTAACGCAGGGTGGACCCGGCAGTCGAGTGCAGAATAGAGCCTGTTCTCACAGTCAGAAATCACAGACGTGACAAGTTCACCGTGTGACGAGATCCCAGATCAAGGGTCAATGTGCACCTGTGAGAGGCTCTGTGACGTCACAGGCCGTTGCATGGTAAACAGAGGGATCCGTGACGTCACTTGTTCTTCATGAGAAACGAGTTTAGCCAGTCTGGGTTTTGGAGGCAAACCAATGAGACATGATTGTTACAATGTAATTTACAACAGATAAGGGAAATATTTCCCTAAGAAAATACAAGCGAGAGATATCCTTTCCCCCTCTATGAATGGTTAAGAAAATAATTGTTTAGTAACTACGATAAAGTAGCGATTTGCTCTCTCTCTCTTTCTCTCTCTCGACGTAGTGAATGGCCCAGGCCGATAAATAACAACGCTTGTAATAAAAAGAATTGAAACTTAAAGAGATTGTTGTTTGGTGAGTCGGTCGGGAAGCTTTTGTTGCAGACAATGGACGGCGTGGTTCACGGCAGGAAGGAAAAAAGAAAGAATTCATCCACTAGACGACATTGATATGGCACCCCTTAACGTGGCGAGGGAGAAATCTAAGGTATGCAAACAATATATGAACTATGTAATTTATGATGATTTAAAAATGACGAGTATTAAATGTGAACTGCCACGGCCCTTTCAGGGACGAGTATACGAAACGAGTAAAGCCACGGCCCTTTCAGGGACGAGTATACGAGTAGGTCCATGCAACATATGTAGAAAAAGGAAGAAAAGAAATTTCTTTGCAGTGGTAGTAGAAGGACGAGTTCTTGCTGTGAAATTTCATGAAATGCAGTAAGAAACACTTTGGCTCGGAACAAAGTGTAGTATCTGTTCTGATGTTACACTTAGTCTATTCTGTCCTCAATCAGTGAAGGAGAAGTCCTTCTAGACTGAGACAATTTTTAGTTTTGTTCCAATCCAGAGTGCCCTTTTTGGGGAGCTAGATTTTCACCACATTAAAAACCGACCCTGTGTCTAACTTTGCCCTCGTAGGGAGGCAAGTAAATTGGACCACTAAGATAAGTATAGATTTATTTTACATGATCATTATTATTGTATGTGTGTGAGTCTCCGTGTACTTCTGTAAGTAAGAGGCCAAAGTCAATTCAGAGACAAACCCAATTAATGTCTGCACATAAAACGTCCACTGAAATCTTCTTTTTAATTCAAGTTTCAGCCTCGCATTGAAGATCAACTTATACAAGTTGACCTTCTCCAAAAAAAAAAAAAGGCAGCAAAACTTTAATGACTATGTCAACTTCAGAGGGTCTAAGGAGACTGATAGGATTCATTTGGGGAGATTTATTTCAATAAATCGCAAACAGAGATTATGTGTCATCAAAATTGTATATACATGAAGAAGAAGGTGAATTGAACCGACAAAATGTTGAGGATAGGCGGGAAAAGTGAATAAGCATCATTTGATTTAGCTTGCTTATCAAGGCCAAGATGATGAACACTATGGGAGTACTAACATTAATCAAGGGTATGAACTGCGTTTGATTACTCATGGGGCGGTCCAGGACAAGAATTTGTTGACGTTGGATTTGAAGACGATTGAGTTGTCATCAGCAGAGAAGCAGTCCCGCGGTAATGTGTTCCATAATTATCTCTTATTTATTATCGTTCGAGTAAATTTTAAATATAAATAATTACAAATTTGACAGAAAAGCAATAGACGTGAGAAGGTAAGAAAGTCGGTGAAACAGACAAAAACTTATAAAAAAAAACTCTTTCTGCTTCTCGTAAAGTCGGTTCTCTCTATCGCTCAAAACACTTTATCACTCCTGAGGCTATTCTGTATCTCTACAAATCTACTATCAGACCTTGTATGGAGTACTGTTGCTATATTTGGGCTGGTGAATCTCTGTCCCATTTGAGCGTCATTGATAAGGTTCAGAAGCGTATCTGTAATTTGGTTGGTGCCACCTTTTCTTCTTCTCTGCACTCTCTATCTCATAGACATGCTGTTGCTAGTCTCAGTCTTTTCTATAAATATTATTATGGCATGTGTTCTTCAGAATTGTGTGATCTATTCCCCTCTTCCTTTGTTCTAGCTCGTTGGTCTAGTGGTCTCCATCAATTTGCTGTTTCAATACCTCATTGTAATACAGCTTCCTATTCCAGTAGCTTCTTTACAAGAACTGCAGGCTTGTGGAACTCTCTTCCTGCTGACTGTTTTCCTCATACCTACAGCCTTGGGCTTTTCAAGACTAAGGCCAATATTAATATCCTGTCGTTGTGATAATCATCTTTCGTTCTTGTTAGCTCTTTACATCAAGTGGCTTCATGCCTTGTCTGGAGCGATTTCCATAAAAAAAGACAAAAAATAGGGTTGATAAAAACAGGCAATTATGGAAGTTAGAGTTAGGGTTATGGTTAGGGTTGATAAAAAACCGGGCAATTATGGAGGAGGAACGATGTACCAAGATTTAAACAAAAATGACAAAATGCTATATGTGGAAGAAATAAGATAAAATCAAACAGGGGCAAGAAACAGGAAAAAAGACAGTGCTATGGCAACGCATAGGTTACTTGGCACTTTGAACATCAGAGGAAGATGGAGACAAAAATGCAGTCATATTTAAAAAGTTGAAGTAAGGTAGCGTTGACTGGTGATAATAATATACATATACATTTGTTTATATCTGTTATATGTTATGTAACTATTATCTACCTTATTCTTTCAGGCTATAGTTTTAGCTAAATCAGATGTGGTATAATCATATTCTATTGTTCAATGATATGGTTAGATTAGCAAATTCAGTATGTCGGCTAATTCACAAAATAGTTTTTGCTAGATCGGCTATTATTCTCTAGTCTCACTATATCATCAAACAACGAATAGGTTTCTACCACATCACACATAGTTTTGTGACACTTATAATGCAAGAGAATAGCATAAAGGTAGATGACTGTTGAAGAATGAACCAGAGAGATGCCGAGGCGTATAGTCGCAAAGAGATGTTGAGCTATTAGCCAATAAGCTGTCAGTAACCAGACGACAATCTTTTTAATCAGTATTGAAATTGATTAAAGCCAGAAGCAATTGATCTAAGCCAATGCATGTTTATTTCCTGTTAAATTAAAAAAAAAGAAAAAGAAAGGAATTACGAAGAGCTGTGTAGCAGAGTTGAATCCTGCAAAGGAGTCATTTCATTCTGCCAGGAAAAAAAGCTGTTGACAAAAAGAAAAAAAAATGTCCGAAATGCTATTACATGTGCCGCTTGATAGAAAGAAAAGAACTTGTCTATCTACCACCACTGCAGAGAACTTTCCCTTCTTCCCCTCTGTACCTAAAACAACACAAAACTTTCGTGAACATAATTTTTTTTCAAAGAACTTCCCATCTGTGGAACAATACTACAGGACTGCTTCCCCGCTGACTACAACATAGTTATCTTCCAGTTTCATGTCAACAAATACTTGTCGAGCTGTCCTCTTAAATAATCAAATCCTGCTCTTTCCATCTATCGTTTCCAATCCTCTCTTAGTATTGTTAGTCATCCAACTGACAATCCCATTAACTTTATCCTCGAATGACTTTTGGCCTTGATAATTGTTGACTCAGTGGCATTAAAAAACTCTATTTTCCTTCAAACGTTTATGGCATTTTTGTAAATTTGAAAATAAAATTTAGTTCACTAATTCCTGATGAAGTCTTCTGACAATAAAGACGAAATATAAAATCGCACTATATGAGCTGATTTGATTGTAATGTCTGGCGCATCTGGCTTTTCAGCGTTTTTCTACATACAACTAGATATGATATTTTAGAATTTTTTAGATCAGGATTGATAATTTTTATTATTTGGACTACTGTTCTCATCTTGGTTGTTATTCTCACAATGTTTCGGCCAATGTAATCTCTGGCCTTCTTTATGTGTGTCTTATTGAACTTGGCGATTTTTATGGACCTGTGGCGCAACGGATAAAAGTGCTAAGTTATAAGCAGTTCTAAGTGACAACCCTTTGGAGGTTGAAGGTTCGTTCTTCAGTCCAGGCGATACTAAAGATATAATTAAGAATTACTTAAGACCTCTACCCAGTCATGGCTGATGAAACGGAAACAATCTGCTGCCATGGGTTAAATAAAGGGTTCAGTTTGAAATTCTGTACACGTTCCCGAGTTTGGCATAAAGATTCCTGAGTTCGGCAAGACGCACCTGAAGTAGTTTGGAGGTAACATCGGCCGAAACGTTGTGAGAATTACATCAAAGACGAGAACAGTAGTCAAAATAATCTAAATAAAATGTATAAGTGTATATGTAAAAAAATATGTGCCTTGAAGTCACCAAGTTAGGGTTAGGGTGTAATAATTCTTTCGATGCTTTATAAAGAAAAGGATTTTTAACGACAGGTAAATGTTTTCTACAGCTGTGCTTCTGCTTCAGAAACCAAAAGATGGAACCCCTTAATATATATATATAAGGGAATCTTTTGTTTTTCTCCCTTGCACATTTTTCATCTCCAATACCTTCTGGTTCCCCTTCATGTATAATTTAATTACATACTTCAATGCAAACAGACACGACACACAGCTTTTTTTCTTTTTTTTTTAGGTATTCTCATTGCTACATTAGGAACAGGTGTACTCGTTTTGAATTTACTTGAAGAACCTCGACTTTCCTAAAAGGATCCACGTCACTTCAACCTATTATTCATTTCAGGAACGACCGCGGGGGGGGGGGAGGGCGGTAATTTCTAACATAGATAATGTTTTGACCTTATTCCTGTTCAGAGTTTAAAAAAAAAAGAACTTACTTAACAGAAATATGAATTCTACAATTTATTACGTGCATGTGTAGACTATTTATCATTTCTCTCTCAATTTGTTTCTTCATGCCATTGCATTCCCATCGACGACGCTAAAGATTTTTTTCTGGGAAAATCTTTATTCATATACGGACTCAAAGTCTTTTGGAATATATAAGTTTGATTAATGATAACATTTCTTGCAACACTCAAACAGAGACGTGAAAGAAGTAATGGTTACAGGTACAAACAGATCTGGCATTATCTATCTCTGAGTTCTCAAACTGCTGCCCCCCTCCAGAATGGAATTGTTTCAGCAGAGATCTGGAGTTCACCTTCGTTTTATCTTTCATACTCTTAAAATGTTTTCAAACAAAATTATATAGAGTCGCTTTTAACAGTAATAAATGTAATTAACAACTTTACTGCAAATGTGGATTAATCTGGGCCCCAAATTAAAATTAGTCAGACATACGTTCTTTAAAGAAAAAAAAAAAAAAAAAAAAAAAAAAAAAAAAATCGCTAGAATGCTAAAGCCCCGGTCAGGCAAAACGACTTCGCTCGCTGCTACTGCAGTAATGGTGAATAGTAACAGCCTAGTCGCATCGTGTGATCGGTTAGTCGCAAGTAGCACATCCAACTTGTGACTAGTTTACTCGCCACAACTAAAGTTGAACATGTTCAACTTTAGTCGCAAGTAGTGCGTGATTTCATGATCATGATAACCTGGTATCGCGCGATTTCATGATTTTTGAAGACCTAATAGCAGTTGCTACGTATCAATATTCGCTTCTATAACCTCACAGTCATGCAGTTTGTTGCCATGACAGAAAAACAAAGTTTAAAGTGGTCAGCTAATGAAATCAGTAGATTTCTGGATATTTACAGAAATTACGAGGTTTGTGGGATACAAACAATATACAATATATGAAGAAAATGCGAGGAAGTACAATTTTAAATATTTAATGAATTAACTAATTGAGGCTGGTTTTGAGATTCAATGCGATGGTAATTTGAAAAATAAAATAAAGAACTTGAAGGATGCATATAAAAATGAAATTAACAAAGTGAAGAAATATCTGAAAAGTGGAGCAGGAAATGACGATCTTCATAAACGAAAGATTGTTTGGTTTGAAACAAAAAAATCTGGCGCCTAACCCGCGACATGTCTGCGCTCTAAACAAAGGCATGGAACTGCTAGACGGGTAGTCGACTCGCTACTACAAGTAACAACGAGTGAAATCGTCTCACGTGACCAACTCAGTCGCTGCGACGGGTACTTGCTGTTACAAGTAGTGGCGAGCAAAGTCGCGTCGTGTGACCGAGGCTTTAGTGTGGCAATTATATTGCTCATAAAATAAGTAACTTATTGAATAAATAGTAAAAATATCCTTACAATTGGATAATTCTTTTGGTTTCTGGTGATGGACACATTTGTGCACTATTCCATGCAGAGTATACATTTCTTTTTTACAATGATGGAGATTTTATATCTGTTTGTAACCACAACTGGGAATATTATTTAAAAAGAACATCTTAAATAAAACAGGTAATATTATTTGACCATAGACACAAGTTACAAATTAAGGCAAGGGGTAAAATAAGGCCCTGCAATTTGAACAAAAAACACATGTGACGTCACAGACAAGAACGATAAGACATCCTCTTTCAGCAGTTTCGACAACGGTAGATGGGGACGGTTCTCGCTGCCCACTCCCAACTGCTTATGTGTGAATTAAGGTTTGTGTGTATAAAGAACGTCCGGATCGTCCACCACAGTCCACACTCGGAGTCCATTAACTTGAAAACCCCTCAATCGTAAGTCAGTCAGTCATTTGAAGGTGCGCCTGAGACAACCAGTTTGCACATCATTTCATAGTTTTCTTGGGGAGGCACAGTGATAAGTCCCCCCTCCATCCTCCACCCCAACACTCTTCCACCAGGTGTTTTTTTTTTCAAAACACCATTTTGTGCAGTAGAGAAGCAATACGCAGGATTACTAACTTTCCTTCTGGTAATCTGCAGCCACCGCTGACCAATAGATCGGCTCATCCGGCAAGTGCAGATACCATTTTGAAAACGTTAATCTAATTAATAACAGTTGTTTAGCTATGGTTTGTTATTATTGTCTGCTAGTCTTCAATTTAGCGTTTGACAGTTTTCGCTTCGTCAACTTTCGGGCGGTTCTGAGACCTGCCTGAACGTTGACAACGCCAAGTCACGGAAACATGGTACGTCAGCTATAAGAGTACCGTATTTCTTTTTATAAATTGGATATATAGATTTAGGCGTCCATGCTCTCTTCCTCCTTCAAAAGCTGAAAAGCTACTGTACTATAGACAGTCACCAAACGTAGTAAGTAATGAGTGATGGAGAATTGACATGTCATTTCGACCCCTGACACACATTGGTAAAGTCTCACCATCTTAGCTAAGCACAATAGTTGCACATTAAACAGCAAACATCTTTACATTGACGAACTGACATAAACCATTTGGTGGATGATATCTCTACAAGAATTCGATGATAAAAACATACATTTTTTAGTGTATGGAAGGCTCTAATTACCTATAATTGTATACATTTCTCTAACTCTCCTGAACTTTTAGCCCAGTCTAATAAAACTAAACTAGCAGTGTTTTTTCTATTCCTTTCTTCTTTTTCTGCTGATTCTTCTAATTACTCACTGCTTCATTTTCTTTCCATTTTTTCGATCTAACACCTTTGCAAGCACCTGTATTAGCAGCGTAACATTAAAATCGTTTCTCTTTTTAATTCTATACATATACCCCTATTCTCACTGCTGGTTTAGTATAATGTGACTGGACTAAGGTACAGGAGAGATGGACGAAAATCATAAGTTATTTGAGCCATGCATAACTAGAAAAGTCTGATTTTCATGAATAAATGGTGGAGTATCACTCCAAGAATGTTTTCGGAGAAAAGATGTAATTTCTCTTTTAATTAATTACAAAATGACGTTGCGGCAATTAATAGATAAATAATTTGATTAAAAACTAAGTAAAAAAAATTAGTAAATTTCTTTCACTAATTAATAACGACATAACTAACTAATAAACATTGAATTAACCGATATATTGTATATTGTAAAAAGGGCAAATTTAAAGCTTAACTGTTTGATATGATTGTGACTGACAAAAAAGCGAACGGTAAACATCTATACTATTTTTGTGGTGTCTCTTTCCTGTAGAATGGTTTGTTTTATGGCATATCAACTCTTTTTGGATCAGTTAATGCTGAATCCGATCATTTTGATCAAAGTTTCTGCGCTTCTTCTTCTTCTTCTTCTTCTTCTTCCAATTTTGGTATTTAGGGTGCTGGGAGTGTACCGGACTCCAGGGTGAGTAACACCAGGTCACGTTTCATGCCTCCTGTCATTGCAGTCCAGTCCAAAGGGTTGATATCAGCCAAGTCATCATGGCCTCTGTTCAGTTTTAAGAGACAATGGATACGCCCTGTAAGGGTAGCTATGTGTGTAATTTTGAAGCAAGGGTTGTGCAATCCTCAACCACACCTCTCCTGAATCAGCACTGTTTCATTCCAGTGTCAAGAAGTCCAAGACGACTGGGAACAATGTCGAGATAAGCAGAGAGCACATACAGCACCTGGTATTCCCAAATGGTCACCCATTTAGTACTGACCAGGCTCAACGTTGCTTAACTTCGGTGATCTAACAGGAACTGGTTTGTCAACGTGATTATGCTGTATAGCCGTCCGTATCAGCCGAGTTGCATGCAGTTATATGGATTCTTATGCACATAAACCATATTTTTAAACATCGGCCTATCTTACTCTCTAAATGCAGGATATCGGAACGCATTCTGGAGTTGATGCAAGTTCTTAATATCTTCAAATACTTTTTAATCATATAAATTCCTGTGCAATTCCTTGGATGAAGCCATTTTCAAATATCAACTTGTATTTATATATTTTCATATTGTTTATATTTATTTGTCTGCTCTTTTAATCCTTTTAAGGATATTAAGTAAACTGGTCGACGAAGCCTCTCTTTTTATTGGCTGCTACACCGAGATGTAGGGGAGGGCGCCACTATTTCTTCCCAAATTACTCCACTTACCCTTGATCACTACCTTTTAATCTTGAGTGTTTAGCAACGGGGGCATTAAGTAACATTTCTTGATTCTTTGGTATGACTCAACTGAGAATTGAACCCAGTCTAACCATCATGCCAAATGGGCCAGTCAGAAGGATATTAGAGCGAGTCTACATTTTTTTTTGTTTTTTAAACAATTCTTTGATATTGCTTGTGCTGTAAAATGTTAGTCTTGTAACATTAAATGCATTCAGTGAGAACATGTTTTATTGAGTGCGTGCAGTCTCGCAGGTATGGCGCAGTGGTTGTTTTCTTTAAGCAAGTAAGAATACCTCTTTCTATGTCCTGTACAAAGTATGGATAATACTACTTCTTCCTTTCGGATATTTCTGGATCTTTGTTTTTATTCTCCTAATGTCAGTTTCATTATTACTCTTGTATTTTTTTCATCCATATTTTATTATATATTTTATTTATTTATATTTTATCATATATTTTATTTATTTATATTTTATCATATAGTTTATTCATTCATATTTTATCATATAGTTTATTCATTCATATTTTATCATATAGTTTATTCATTCATATTTTATCATATAGTTTATTTATTCATATTTTATCATATAGTTTATTCATTCATATTTTATCATATAGTTTATTTATTCATATTTTATAATATAGTTTATTCATTCATATTTTATCATATAGTTTATTTATTCATATTTTATAATATATTTTATTTATTTATATTTTATTTATTTATATTTTATTATATATTTGTACAAACAATTTTAGTGATTCCTTTGGTAGTTGCATTAAGAACTTATAACAGACTGTATCTTGGCAGTATTGAAACTTTTAATTCTATTCATGTAAGTAGACTATTGTGTTTTTCCTGATCTTTGATTCAAAGTTTAATTTGTATATTTCTGCGTTTTGTGTGACGATTATAAATTCTTGTTTGCCATTTTAACTTGATAAGTTTTTGGAAACAGCAGATCTGTTATAGATTTGTATCAGTTATTGTGTAGTTATCTTTGGCGAAGTGTTTTATTGGCGTTCTTTACATTTCATTTGCTAAAATATTTTTTCCGCATTCTTTTTATTTCAGTTTTTATCACTCAACAGTCTTTGCTCTGTTTACCTTAAAGTCTATCAAATTGACGGTTGGTGAGTCGTTTTGAAACTTCCATTGAGTTGCCCTTTGCAATCCGATAGCATTTTTACATTTGTTATCAGACCACAGTCTTTTATGCCTGTTTGCTAAGAACACAATCTTTTGCGACTGCAATTGATATTTATGTGAACTGCTCTACTATACCACAGTTTCTCTTCATATGTGTCAGTTTTTCTTTAAACATTTCTTCGTTGGCTTTGTCTAGTTTCTGAACCGGCTATTTCTTCACATGTTCTGTATTTTCGAGAAGCATTTAAAAATGATCACTACTGCAAGTGTCATCGTATACTCGCTTCGAAATAAAAGAGAAAAGAAATTCATTTTCAGTTGTGGTAGATAAACGAGTTCTTGCTGTAAATGTCTTACAAGGAGGAATCAAAGATGGAGCTCAGTCGAGCATCTTCCAGAGAAATATCAATAGAGCAGAGAGAGACTAGTCACATGTCTTCTGCGAGAAAGGGTTTTTACGGAAGAGAAGAGATCACCCCCTACTAGATTTCAAAGTCAGTTTTATACTCTGTCCAGGATGGAAAGAGTGCTCTGTGTGGCACCTCCCAGATGTGGCAACAGTATTCCATCTTAATACATATTCGACTGTTATATAGGTCGAAGATTGTATTTGGAGTCAGGTACTTTCTGGAGCAGTAAATGATTCAACCATTTCTTCCAGTGATCGTAGCAACAAACTGGATATACGTTTAAGATCTGGTATGAAAGTCAGTCCTAAGAGCTTATCAAAACGGCGCTTCTTCAAAGAGAGAGCAATTTAGAAAATGGTAAACTAGTTTCTTAAATTGGCTTTGTCTAGATTCCAACGGGCAGTTTTTAACTAGAAAGTTCTGTATTTTTGAAGAGTATTTAAAAAAATCACTGGTACAAGTGTCATCGTATGCTCTCCAAGTAAAGTCCATGTAGACTGTAGGGTTTCATATGGTTACATCAATGGTCGAATGACTGCCATATGTTTGTACACTTCTGGTAAGCAGGCATATATCATTCTCATTTATCTAATGGTTTTGCCATTTTTGTTTATATTTTTGTACTCCCATAAAATACTATGACTATTAAAAATCCTCAGTAAGATGAAAGGTTAAGATAATTAATCAATTAGCAAAAGTTCAATTTCATTTTTGTAATCATTTGGTGGGATATATATATAGAGCATATATTAATTGCTAATGTAGTGTGACCTTAATGGCAAAAGTTTCGATATTCTTTCATATATTTATTTTATTATGGGATAGATCATTTCTGATTAAGACTGATATTTCTTTAGAGTCGCTATGTCTGGTATCATGGATGTAATTCAATATCTGATATTGTCTTCTTGATTGACGAAGGTTTCTTGGAGGCAGATAATTGTAGTACATTCTTGTGTCAGTGATAAAAGCAATCCATTGGTATTTGTTGTTTTATTCTCAATAATTCCACTGGATTATTTTTTTTAACCATGGTTGATTAATTTCAATTTCTGTTTCGTTTGTGAAGGAATCTATCTTAGTGGATATTTTCTGTTTTGGATGGTTTGTGTTTCATGGGTTAAGTGGGTTTTTTTTTTGTATTCCACTCTTTTTAATATGTTGTATTTGTTATGATTCTGATTAAGAAATCAATGTAAATACGTCATAATCTAATTTAACTATTTTTGTAAAAATATATCCTTCATTTTGAAAACCTGGTGCACAGAGGAAGTGCCTTAGTCAGCATATTTGAAAACTGTCGGCCATCTTGCAATATTTATTACTAACTTTTTAGGTTTACTTTTTTTCTGAAAAAAAGAATCATATTTTATTTTGCTCAAGTGTTTAAGGATTTATTTCAATTTCTCTCCTCTGTGATCAATCGTTCAGACATTGCTTCCTTTAAAGATTACCTGAAATAAAATAGTCTCTGATTGAAAAGCAAATTAGATTTGAATTGATAGGCATTCAGGTATTTCATAAGTTCACAGAATTTTGGGAAGGATCTGCTGTTTTTGCAGATAGAAATGATGCATATGACTTGAATAACAGATTATCCTGCATTGTTCTTAAAGAAACAAAAAATGAATAAACGTAGAAAGATGGGATTAATATTTTTTTCTATTCTCATCAGCACAGTTTTAAGCTGAGCTGTCAAACACATTACGGATTCTTTTGTGATTAAAAAGGGGGTTGGGATGAGAAGAAGAAGGAAATGAAGAAAATTGATTTTAGGCAACAACAAAAAAAGCAATTATCTTTTTTATTTGATCTACAGATTCTTTTACTTGTAAAATAAATTTGTTTTACAACTACACTTAATCATAAAAATGAAAACTAAAAGAAAATTGTGTATAACAACATGAAAAAAGTACACGGGTACAAAGGCTACATTTTTAAGTGTGTATTCATTGCACATCCCTCTTTTCTGAGTTTTCCTCCAACAAAAGTCTTTACCATCACTAAGACAAGCTGTTCAACATCAGCACCAACTCATCTTACAAAAGTAAGATGAACATTTCTATTTGTTCCATGGGGATGTAGCGATATTGGATTGGGCATCGTAACATAGTGTTAAAACGGTATTTTTCACATAAAGTTAAATTAAAGAAAGAACGGAAAATTCCATTGGAAGCTAAAAATTACATGTCAAGATACGGACAGGAAGTCTGCAATGAGACGTGGCAATGAAGAGAGAAAGATCTCTCTTTGGCTGGTGAACTGATAGGATTCAGAGCTTTGTCTTCATTGGCTCCTCTGGGGAATGGACGATGGGAATAGGTAACTATACTGTGCTGTAAGAGGATAAAACATCAAAGAGTATGTCACCATTGAGCAAGGACGTTGTTGGCGTTTTTTTTTATTATTATCTATTAATACACCTACCAGATAAGAGAGGAGGACGACTGATATCACTACAATCATAGAATAAAAAAGCGAACAACCGTTTCTGCTGTTAAAAGACAATGGTAATGAGGCTACATCCATCACTGCTGATAGACATCACTATCCAATGAGCCAACTACTTAGGTGTCAATGAGAGACGAATAGCTGTTTCTGTCGATGAAGACGACGACGATGACGATCAATCTATGGGAATCGAAGAATTCTCCATGTAATGTTACAGGACCTCATAAAAATATTGAAACGTTTATCTCTGGATCTTTGTAATATGGTTTTGTAACATTGGCAAACATTATTATTCTTGCCGGTGCTATATATTCTGTGCTACACATGTATGTCCAACATAGCCGAGGCATTTGTTTTGTTGGCGATATTTCCTACTGTTATTGTGCTGCCAATTATCTAGAAACCCTTATTGTTATACATGAAGCCATCATTGTTTTTTTTGTTTGTTTTGTACCTTTGTTTGGCACATTTCCCCTTTTCTGTCCTGCTTTTACCATTCCTCTGACTTCAAAGAAAAAAATGGTTTTCATTTGGATGCTACACTTAAATATCATATTGCAGGTATACTAAAACAAAAACTCTGAAAATAATATATTAACTAATGTCTTGGTTTTTTTTCTTTAAGATATGATGATGAACTGTTCATCTAAAGTAATAATATAACTTAAGTTGACCATCAACAAAGAATTAGGAAAAACACGACAACAGCAACACTTATCCTCGAGTCGCTTTTGTGCCTTGATAAGTGGCGACTCCTTAGTGTTTTCTACATCAATCTGTATAATTTACTGTTAATAATATTTTGGTTGCTAGAGATATGCACATATTTTACTCACTAACTTTTGCGTGACATGATGGAAGTATATATATTTATTTATATTACCTGGTTGCCTGAGGCAAAAGCTGTGTCTTCCGTGATCGCCAAAGTACTAACTCTGTCTTCTCCCTTTTTAAAATGTTCAAACTATCAGTGAAAAAAAAAACATTGCTTAATGTCCGTTCGAAAAATAGAAAATAAATAATACTGGCCCTCTCCCCAATCAAAAGAGAAAGGAAATAAATGTTTTTAACGTTTTAAGAAATACCAATGATACCCTACTTTTTAACCAGTTGACGTAATAGAAAATGTCCCTCAAAAACAAACAAGAAAACTTAGTTTTCAGTGCAAAAAAAGTATTTTTTGACTTAAAAAAAGGCAAAAAGAGATTATAAAATTGTATTTATTGCCACTTGTTTTGATTTTTTTTTATAAAATAAATAAAAAGACATTTAATTTATTAACAGTAATTACGTTGTGTTGTGTTCGTTTTTTTGTTGTTATTTGCAATATTTCTTGAAAATAAAACTGAAAAAGTACGTTGTCGAAGTTATCGTCTGCCAGCATCCTCGTTGGCACCGCACGTTGTATTCATTGTATTCCAAACATTAGTTTTATTAAAAAATATTCTAAATATATTTTAAGAACAGATATTGGCTTTTATATACGCAGAAGTTTATGTTTAAATTCATAGAACTTACCTTTATTTTTGTTTAATGTTTTATAGTTGTATGGAAAGTAAAAGTATTTCACCGTTCGTTCGTTCCCATATCTCTCTCTCTCTCTCTCTCTCGTCGTTCAAATGTTTCACCGAACAAAAAAAGTTGCATACACTTTTTAGTTTACTGTGAAATTCCTTTTACTTTTTATTTATACAATTCTTAGAGCAAATTTTCTGCAATTCTTTGATTGTCAATACGTGTGATTATCTCTTTTGCGGTTCGCGAGTCGAAATCTAAATAAATAATGACGATGCCTCGACCCGCTCCCCTCTCACAATGTCCTTTCCTCCTCCTCCTCCTCCTCCTCCTCCTTTCACATTGAAGCGACAGTAGCAAGCGGGGTCAGTTAATAGTTTAATTAAGTTAATTTGAATGCCTTAAACGACTTCATTTACTTAGCTCAGATTTCAGACCTCAACGTCGCGGTTTTGATTCCGAGTCTCGGCGTCCAATTTATTTGTTGTTTATTTATTGAATTTCTCTTGGAGCATGACACAGGGAGGTAGGTACACCTTAGCGTATCAATATGTATATATATAATAAATGAACCGTTCATTGTTGGTTCACTATGTTTAAAACTGACAATATGTATATCAATGATGAACACAGAAAAAGGCTCAAACCAGTTCTTGAGGATGATGAATTATCTGAAGCAATGACACAGGTTTCACAATGGTTTGAGAACTGGCTCAAAACATTGGTGTTCAACAGGGACTGTAACATATCTGAAAGCAATAAGGAAGATCAAAAAACTGGAAAAATGAATTTAATGAAGACGGACAATTTTAACGTTGCAAAGTTTTTTTTATCGCATGGGGAATGTTACTAAGGATAATTTTATAGAATTTTATAATTTAAAGAAGTTTATAAAATTCCACTATCTCCAAATTACCAAAATATTTTGAAGAGAGATGACCACTTATTTAATCACTAGCTGTGCCCACCCGGGGGTACGTTTATTTGCAATTTGTTTTACTTTCCTTTTTTTAAACTAGGCAGGGTTTTTTTTTTTTTTTCAAAATACTATATATTTTGTTTTTTAAGATAGCGGTAATTTGAAAATAATTCCTACCCGAACAATGTATTATCTGGAAGGAATTAAATCAAATTAAATTTTATTCTTTTGAACAGCAGCCTGTTTACAAAAAGAATCTGATGAACCAAAATCAAATACTAATTTTGTAGCAAGAAAGCTATCGATGACAAAGAAACGATAACAACACTTCTTTATATATTAAATTATAAGACTTAAATGCATAACAAAAGTAATAGAACATTTTTATTTACTGAATTCCTGATCATTGAACCAAAAGATTTATAGAAATTTGCTCATTATTTGATTGTTCATCATCGTACTCAGTTTAACGTCTGGTTTTCATATTGGCTTTTAGAAATGGACTTCCAAACTAACCTATGTTAAGCCAGTTCTTTATTTCTCCATTCCTATGTTTTTTTTACCTTCGTTTGCCAACTAACCTTGCTACCTCAACTGTTCTACATCTACTAACCCGAGCACTCTAACCCATTCTCGCAATGTGACCAAACCAGCGTAGTCTCCTGTTCTGCATATTTCTCCCTGTACTCTCTAGATTTAATGTATTTCTGAGGTCATCAGATTTAAGCCTGCCTTGAAGACACACATTACACATCTATCATATCATTTTCATATCATTTATCTCCATGCAACTCATGTCCTCGACCCTCACTGACCAGGTTTCACTTCCATACATCATCACACTGCGTTCTAACACTCTGCTGGTTAGTTATGGCAGACGTTCCTTGAACTGATTCCATCCACTCCAAACTCTTACAATCAGACTATACAACAGCTCCCCCCCCCCTTCCTTGTGCTCCAATGGTATCACCAAGGTAACAAAACTTCTGGACAACTTCAATAGCCTTGTTATCCAAATATACGTTCTCTACATCTGAGTTCTCATCCATCTCCAGTGTCTTACACGTCTTTCACACAACTGGGTATCATCTTTCAATCTACCTGTAATTTACTGTATGAAATGCCAGCAAGCACAACAAACATTTGAGCTACCCCTGAATTCTTCTACAAACTGAGCAAAGAAGCTTTTCACCTTTGTGGGAGCTTTCCAACACTACAACCACTAATCATCACTTTGGTCTTGGTACGATTCACTCTCAGACCTTTATTTTCCATAGCTTTCCTCCAAGTCTTTAACTTATCAAGTAATCATTTCTGATTAAGACTGATATTTCTCTAGGGTTGCCATGTCTGGTATCATGGACGTAATTCAATATCTGATATTGTCTTCTTGATTGAGTAAGGTTTCTTGGAGGCAGATAATTGTAGTACATTTTTGTGTCAGTGATAAAAGCAATCCATTGGTATTTGTTGTTTTATCCTTGACAATTCCATTGGCTTATTTGTTGTTTTAACCTTGACACTTCCATTGGCTTATTTGTTTGTTTTTTTTAACCATGATTGATAGATTTGAATTTCTGTTTTGTTCTGGAAGGAATCTAGAAATCTATCTTGGTGGATATTTTCTGTTTTGGATGATTTGTGTTTCATGGGTTAATTGTTTTTTTTTATTCCACTTTTTTAATATGTTGTATTTGTTATGATTCTGATTAAGAAATCAATATATCCTTAATTTTGAAAACCTGGTGCACAAAGAAAGTGCCTAAGTCAGCTTTCCTCCAAGTCTAACTTTTCATGTAAACCTTTCATTGTTTCACAGGTAAGCACTAAATGGTCAGAATAAAACATCTCTTCTGGACAACACAGCATAAAAGGTTATTCATTCAAGTGAAACATATGAGGACAAAATCTGGTTTTTATTTTTAGACCACATGTGGCACAAACATTTCTAAGCAAAATCGATATTTGGTGATCTAAGATCTTTTTTCCACTCGGACATGTATACCAATTTTTCTCCAAGGAAGATAACCCTGGTCCTAACACCTGTTATATTTATTTCTCAACTTTTAATTTCGATCAAATTACTAGAAAGAGAAATTAATATTACTACCAACAAACAATACTTGAAGTTGATAACTTCGGGTTCTAGGTAAAATGCAAATGGCTTAAAAATCTTTCAAAAATCATGCATGTTTATGACAGAAAATTAGTTAAAAATTAAGATGGTTAAGAGAAGGGATGCTTATTAGGAATATGATCTACCAGACAAACATCATTGATAATGAAGTCTTGTAGGTGCGGGTTGCAGGTGAGGGTTAGGGTTAGGGATGGAGGAGAAGAGAAGTTGATTAAAAACTAAAGCTTCTTTTTTGTAGTTTATAAATAAAAAAGCGGTGTAATGTAATGGAGTTTGCAGATCTGCTTTTGTCTAAGTGATTTAGATTAGCCTTAACAAAAACCACACCCTCGTCTGTTGTGTGCTGCTGGGTGAGAGGCACTTCACATATAATAGTCTAGAAAGGAAATGCTGCAGGAATCCCTTGCTTGGAGCACTCGAATTGTTTAGATTTAAACATCCAATACAATTCCTTGCATGTTTTTGTTACTTGTTCCTGTGAGAAGGCTGCTGCAGGCCATACAACTAAACCTCTAAAAGGAATTCTAATAAGTAGACCATTTATTAGAGTAAACAATAAAAGCCATGAAATACAACACACATAATGATACATATCGAAACACACATTTTGAAACTGCTTCAACGAGATTCCTGGCTCTGCACTTCCGTTTTACCAGGGCTTGTGCGTGTACGCTGTTCCCATTTTTCTTTTTTTTTCTAGAGATTTCATTCGGATCTGGTGAATTTTAAGCCATGTGGATTTTTCATGAGATTTTCTGGGAGTATGATGCATTAGTTGCTTGTAGTTATAAATAGGTTGATCCTCACATACATATATGCAGTCCCAGAATTGAGCGGCCAATTGCTTGTCACCCATAAAAAAAAAATGGCAATTTTAGAGGAGTCAATTTCATTCTAGTCAATGTAGTAAAGAGAAATCCAAGACAACCGGAAGCAACACTAAGATAAGTGGAGAAAGACTGGCTTTATTTAAAGTTTTCCATCTCCAAGACTAGTTGTTTAGCAAGGCTTGAGAGTCTAATTTACTATTATATGTAACCCATAGTTAAAAGAGAGATGGTTCCATATTTTTCCAAATGGTATAAAAAGTGACTTTACATCTCTAATGGAATTTAAACATGGACTGTTCCATTTTCGTTAGATTAGACAGCTGCATAAGAGTTAAAGAGCACCAATATAATGGATATGGCAAATATGAGACTTATCGTTGACATCATAGTCGCAATCATAATCTCAACCAATATCATATTCACTGCTACTTAAGACTTTCGTTTCAAAATTTTTATGAATATTTTTATTTATAGATTATTCTAAGTTGACTCCTCACTTTGAACCCTTTAACATTTTAAAAAGACATTGATATAAACACTTTAAAAAAATATTTAAAAATAAAAATAAATTTGATCGCTAACCCTAATTAAAATGGCGAATTCTCTGACTACGAGATTAATTAATTACAAGAACAAGTGTTACATTGTCCTTTTGAATATGTGTTGCATTATCTCTTGCCCTTTCCTCTTCGTGACCGCATCGTCTCTTCTTTGTTTCTTTCTTCCTCTAGCCGTGTTTTTGCTTTGTCGTTATGCATATAACTTCATTGGGTTAGAGAAGAAGTATTAAGATAAGTCAGATTATGGATAAAGAAGTGTAAATTGTACTTGTCATTACTTAATGTTTCTCTCAATAAACCTCTTATTGAGAGAAACATTAAGTAATGACAAGTACAATTTACACTTCTTTATGTAGGAGAGAGACAGCTATATTAACCTAAGTAACTATTAGCTAAATAGATAGACACATAGATAGACTAATAGACAGATGGATCAGCACACATCACCACGTGTGATTCTCAACAGTTTGGTCGTCATTACAACATTTTGTCAGCGATCGTTTGCTTCAAGTCCCAAACCGGTGTGTCATTAAAAATCTCCATTCCTTCTTGCTTTTGTCCCCTCTGACGTGACATCCGTGGGCACATCTCATGCATATCGTTCCCAGCCTTACCCCGCTCTGACCCTAATTGTCAACTCTCCCACTAGTGATAGGTTATTCTCAATACACAGCAAGGTCACTTCGAATTGTGCTCAGAGTTCATAATATGTCCGGGTTCGCATTGTTCGCATGGCAATACGGTTACATACTTCCATACTGACGAACGTAAAATAAAAACGCGAAACATATATATATCTATGGATATAAAAATATTTACTCGTTGGTCGAGTGGTCTATATCAATTCGCTGTTTTGATGCCTCATTGTAATACAGATACTTATTCCAGTAGCTTCTATCCAAGAACTGCAGACTTGTGGAACTCTCTTTGTGCTGACTGTTTTCCTCCTATCTACAGCCGTGGTCTTTTCAAGACGAAGGCCAATAGGAATCTGCTGCTTTTGTGATCATCATATTTAGTTCTTGTCAGCTCCTTACATCAAGTGACTTCATGCCTTGTCTGGAGCGATTTCCATTAAAAAAAATAGACAAAGAGTGAGTGAGAGAAAGAGAAAAATGACACACAGACTAATTTTGTCAGACTAATTTGATTATAAAGAAGATTGTGGTTGTAGTTATTAATATGAAAATAATGTAAGTGAAAGTATCAGCGTCATTTTGGTGACCGAAAACTGTTTTCTGTTGCCTTTGAAGCGTATTTTGGTTAAAGACTTTGATTCATGTTGAACGTGGTTGTTGGAAGCTATAAATCGTTTGGTGAAGCCCGGAAGAAAGCGCTATGTCTACCATCTTCACACATCTGCGAATGCAGTCACCTGAAGCTTTTTACGCAGAGGGTAACACGTTTTTAGCATCAAAAGAGTTCTACTTCTATTTATCTGTTGTGATGATGCGTTTAGTTAATAGATTCAGGAAGAGATCCCCCTTTTTTGCGTTATCTTCTTTATAGAAGAATTTGGCAGAGTTTTCACTTCCCCTCCCCCTCAAATGTCTTATAGATACGTCAGTTGAATAACTTATCGGCTTATGTTAGTCGACCCCTGCTGTAAAATAAAAAAAAAAAGCTGACAGGCTTTTTCACATATATATTTCTTTGATAATAAATTACATTTTTAGTTTTTCTATTTTTTTTAATAAATTTTTCAAAAATATTTTAATGACAAAAATATATTCTAAATCAATTTATTTTCTTAAATTGTGTTATATTCCATTATATTATTAACAGCGAATTATAAAAATATTTTAAATAATTAGAATTTTTTTCCTTAATAAAGAATAAAATAAAATTAAACAACATGACTATTTTTTCTTAATGTTCGTAAACTGAGAAATTCATTTGTGAAACCTCATCAGAGAAGAAAATATCTAATCAAATAAACAAAGTGAAAATAATTTTATTTTAGATAAGCTTTTAGAACTGACTTTTACTCGAGATCTGGAATGGTTTGGTTTGGTTGTTTCGTTTTACGGCATATCAACCCATTTCGGGTTATTTAATGCCGAATCCGATCATTTTGGTAAAATGGTTTTTATGCTCCAAGTTCTTTATATCTTAAAATATTTATTGATGGTGTTTGGTTTGGTTGTTTTGTTGAGGAAAATATTTGTTTTTATTTTTAGCTTTGCAGAACATGATTGAGTTTTGCAAAGGGAAAGGAAAAAAAAACAATAACATCAATGTTTGGTGCATTTTAAGTCAGGAAGCCGGTATCTTCAGACAGCGGGTACCTTCAGACAGTTGAGATCTGAAATGGAAGACTTACATCAAATCTGTTGGATCATTCTACCGCTCCAGAAAGTATCCGACTCCTGATGCAATCCTCTACCTGTATAAGAGTCAGATATGTCCTAAGATGGGGAGGTACTGCTGCCACATCTAGGGAGGTGCCGCTCAGCGCACTCTTCCAGAGTATAAAGACAGAGCACAAAATCGACTTCACAATCTAGTGGGTGATGATTTCGATTCTTCCCTACAGCACCTCTCTTACAGAAGACACGTTGCTAGTCTTTCTCTGCTCTATCGTTATTTACATGGTAGGTGCTTGACTGAGCTCCAATTTCTGGATGAACCCTGTAAAACATTCACAGCATGAACGCGTCTAGAAACCACCACCAGAACTTTACGTTTTCCTCTGTGTACCTTAAATCAAACGGAATTTCCATGAACAGAGTTTCTTTCCAAGAACTTCCTTATTAACTTTTATCCTCGAGTGGCTTTGACCTTGGTAAGTGATGACTCATTAGTATAAAAACAGCGAGGTCATTTAAATCTGAAATGTAAACAATTCATTAAACAAAGTGTTTTTGAACACATAGTTGGGGGGGGGGGAGGATTTCGGCTTCATACCTTTCCCAGCTGTATTAGTGTATAAAATACCACAATAAATCTGGTAGCATATGAACACGGCATAGTTGAGAGAGAGATTAAGTTTGAGGTAGCAATAGCAGTAGTTTTGTCTTCTTTTGCTTATCGATTAGTTTTGTCTTCCTTTGCTTATCGATTAGTTTTGTCTTCCTTTGCTTATCGATTAGTTTTGTCTTCCTTTGCTTATCGATTAGTTTTGTCTTCTTTTGCTTACTGATTAGTTTTGTCTTCTTTTGCTTATCGATTAGTTTTGTCTTCCTTTGCTTATCGATTAATTGTGTCTTCCTTTGCTTATCGATTAATTGTGTCTTCCTTTGCTTATCGATTAGTTTTGTCTTTTTTTGCTTCGGAAAATTCTAGATAAGGATTGATAATTTGTATTATTTGGATTATTCGGACTACTATTCTCATCTTCGATGTTATTCTCACAGCTTTTCGGCCGATGTAACCTTTGACCTTCTTCAGGTGCATCTTGTTGAACTTGACATGGACACATGGTGCAACGGATAAAGGTGTTAAATACGATCATGGAAATTTCGTTCGGTGGGGATCTATTACATAGCAGTATGACCCCATAATTATTAGATCAATTCTTGAGATTCGGAACAGCGCAGATTAAGATTAGGTTAGGTTAGTCTGTTTTACGGCAAATCAACCATTTCTGGGTGATTTAATGCTGAAATGTAAACGATCCATTAAATAAAAGTATTTTTAACACATAATTTTTTTTTTTAGGGGGGGGGGGATTTCGGCTTCATACCTTTTACAACTGTATTTGTATAGAAAACACCACAATAGATATGGTAGGATTTGAACCTGGCATAATTGATTTCATTAAACCAATTATGCACACCACACTGCACTACACCACACCACGGATTAGAGATAATGGTTAAGTTCGAAATTCCTAGAATGTTCCTGGATATGACGAAAGATATCTGCATAAGAGTACGCTATTTGAAACGCTGTGAATATAACCACACCCGCAATGAGAATAACAGTTTAAAACGTATAACTAATATAAGTTAGGTGTTACATCTTGAAATAAACACACTTATTTCTTTCTCGAAGGTGAGATAAACAGACTTAAATAACTCCTGAGAAGGGATCCCATAAACATCAAACGCTGTCTTATTCTTCAGATAAGCAGAAAATAAATTTGGGGTTTCAAATTCTTCGCTAACACAGATGTGTTGAACTGAGACGAGATGTTAATATATTCTCCCGCATTTCCTTTGGCATCAGATATTCGGTTTTGGAATCTTGTCGATGACAATTTCCTGGTTCTTATCACGCCAGAATGATAAAACTAAGCGAGGTGAGGAAAGGTTATCTGTGGGATTTCTTTAGGATGTAGGATTTTGTGTTTGGAATGGTAATGATTGCAATCCAGGCCATGGGTCACTTTCCAGATGGAAACACCAGACAGAATGGAACATTCCTACTTTTGACTTGCCATCTCTTTTGATGTTACGAATTTGTATAAAAGAAACAAAAATAAAAACAGAATAAATGGTGGAATAATGTTAAGATAGCAAGAAGGGGTATTATCTTTTTTTTTTTAGCTTCTTATATCAAGTGGCTTCATGCCCTGTCTGGAGCGACTTCCATAAAAAAAAAACTACATTTTTACCTTTGTTCTGCATACCGTATTTCCCTTTCTTCAAATATTTAACTCCCACCACTACCGTTCTAAGTATGATACAAAACTGCACCCAATGGTGA
Organism: Sepiola atlantica; assembly: GCA_963556195.1. Classification (NCBI taxonomy): domain Eukaryota; kingdom Metazoa; phylum Mollusca; class Cephalopoda; order Sepiida; family Sepiolidae; genus Sepiola; species Sepiola atlantica. The sequence continues at coordinate 44,772,231 of OY744537.1, forward strand.
GGCCCCAATTTGGGAGCCTAAAGGAGTGTTGGGTGATCCTTTAGTTACCACTACTATCAAGCCCACTTTAACCAAGACTGTTAGCAACTATGGGTTAAACAGAAACCATCGGTTACAGACTATTTATTTACAAAATATATGCCTAAAAACAAATTGATCTACAAACGAATTGTATACAAAACGTATGTACGGTTTTGGCATAACACCACAGTTGATATGCTGTAAAACCCCAAATTCAACCAATGATCTATTATAGAGGTTACCAACCTTTTTCACCCTATGCATCAATTTTTTAAAATTTTAATTTAGATGTACCACACAAACGTGTATCTCCCTTATCGTTCCTTAAAGTATGGTAATGTTAACATATGTGGTAGTTAAACAATATAATCATTTATATATATATATATATATATATATATATATATAGTAATCCAGGTAGGATAAAAATCCACAGGGTAGAAATCCAAAGGGAATCAAACCGGGCTTATAAAAGAGTGCTCAATAAAAATATAGAGTTGTATTGTGAATGCTTTTATTTAAACATGTACAAGGTCTGCTACACTGGTATAATGCACTAGTAAAATACCCGCCCCATGAGGGGTATAAACAATAATTATAACATTAGTTTTTAATTTTTGATGGGGGGTATGGTATGGTTTCAATGGCACCCCCCTAAATGGTAACGTTTACAATAAAATAAATAATGTGCCCACCATACTCACCCTCTTGCCTAGAATACATATTCCATAATTCATATTCATAATTTCAATAGTTTAGGATTTTACCAAGCACATACATATTATTGACGCTCATGCATGTGCACTGATCCTTTTAAAATCTATTGTCTAATATAACTTAAAATTTGATATAGAGACATTCTTTTCTCTATTAAATTTTTCGTATCGTTTTTTTTTTCATGGAAATCGCTCCAGACGAAGCATGAAACCACTTAATGTAAAATTTTACACATTTTATTTAGGACAAACAATATTTCATTTACACATTTTATTTAGGACAAACAATATTTCATTTACACATTTTATTTAGGACAAACAATATTTCATTTACACATTTTATTTAGGACAAACAATATTTCATTTACACATTTTATTTAGGACAAACAACAACGTTTTCTTCACATGTTATTTATATATTTATGTTGCCATTCTTACAAGATTTTTGTGGCGAGGTAGGTGGTCATATCATACCTAAGAAAATGTGTATTGTATGCCATCTGCCGACATGGAAAGTCTTATTGAAAATGAGGCCCTTCGAGTAGATGTCGCAATATGTTAATTTTTACTCTTTCTCGTCTGGCACAACTTTGATGATCAAAGAAGTCATCAGATTGTGACGAAGACGTTGCTTTCTGCTTGTTAATTCGGTTTGTTTGACAGATTGTACGTGTGCACATGTGTGGGTTGCATAGTTACAAAGTTTAATTTTTGGACTTGTAGTAGCTATTTTTGACATTTAGTTATATGCCGCTTGGATTCTTGAAATTCTACTTGTGATACGGATTTGAGACGATTATACCCCCAACTTAGGATATCTACCCCCTTTTATTAATAATTTACTTCTAATGTGTACAATCTCTGCCCATTTGAAGGTGAAGAAACGTATCTGTAATTTGATTGCCGCCACCCTATTCATCTTCTCTGCACCCTCTCTCTCACAGACGTGATGTTACTAGTCTCAGTCTTTTCTATAAGTATTATTATGACATGTGTTCTTCGGAATTGTGTGATCTATTCCCTGCTTCTTTTGTTCCAGCTCGTTTGACTCGTTGGTCTAGTGGTCTCCATCAATTCACTGTTTTGATACCTCATTGTAATACAGCTTCCTATTCCAGTAGCTTCTTTGCAAGAACTATGGGCTTGTGGAACTCTTCCTATAGCCTTGGTCTTTTCAAGACTAAGGCAAATAGGTATCTCATGCCTTTGCGATAATTATATTTCGTTCTTGTTAACTCCTTACATCAAGTGGCTTCATGCCTTGTCTGGAGTGATTTTCATTAAAAAAAAAAGAAAAATTGTAATAAATTTTGTATTGTAACATGTTTGTTTTTTTCGTATGAACCAGCATGTTATTCTGTTCTTGGCATTTGGTTCTTTGATTCTTTTTTAGATCAGGTACTCACAGAAGGTACCACGTGAAGGTTGTCAACATTCATGGAAAAAGTGGTGCCATGGATCCGACAGTATTAAAACACGGAATGCTGAGTCATCATTCCATCCCGGTATTCATGTTACTACTGCCACCTCCTAACAGCCTTGTTGGCTTACAGGTACTCATAAACTTGCCTGTTGTTACTGTTTAGCACAGCATAGGATTCAGTGAATTAAAAGGTATTCATTGTTAGTCTTAATCAAAGACCTTAACACAGGTATGTAATTCCTTCCCACCACAGGAATATGTGACACAAGGTCGGAAGGTGGGGGAGTGCCAAGCCAGTGCCCCTAAAGGAAGAACACTCTGGCAGAGCAAAAATAGCCTGGCCAGCCCCGGCGGCATTCTCTGGTCAGGGCACCTCAGTCAGTAAGCAATAAACTTACCTCACCCCAAAGAGGGGAGGCAAAGCCTGGGAGGGTGCGCCTCCTAGGAATACCCAGGACCAACACCTCAGCCCGACAATTAAAAGGCCACCGAAATGACCCAGTTCCTGCCGGACTGATTGTCGAGAACAAATCTTTGACTGGTATTACCCCATCCTGAAGTCTTCAACCAACCGAAGTTAATGAAAGACTGAACGGGCTGGGGTTGATCAACAAGCCCTTAACACAGTGTTACTTACTTTTGATAGGACTTGTTTATATCACATACATATGTCGTCATACACATGGTGTCATACACATCAGTTGGGATAAAAGAACAAGTGAGCGAAGGAAACTAAGTAAACGTTAAGTGCCATTATTTATGTTGACAAGCGAATAAAATGAGTGTTTAACAATTTTTCATTTAAATCTTAGTTGTATTTGTCAAAATCACGCAATGTTGTAAAAAGATCCGTCTAATTTGTAAAAGGAAAGCACCGTCTTTGTAGCACGTGCTTTCAATGCGTTTATACATTTAGTAAATAATATTTTCTCACAATCAGGATCGAATTGTTGAAATGGAAGTTGCAAGGGTTAAAGTGATTCCTATTGATTGCTTCTTCTTCCTTTCTTCTGCTTAGCTGTCGTCCTTCTTTCACTTTCTCGACATGATCGCTTCATTTCCAAGGTCATCTATTATTTCCAAGGTCATCTATTATTTCCAAGGTCATCTATTATTTCCAAGGTCATCTATTATTTCCAAGGTCATCTATCATCGTGTGCAACAGCTGGGTCGGATATGTTTGAAACACAAAGAAAGAAACTTTTAAATCGCCTGATCCTCAAAAACCGTGCGACTAATTCGACAAAATCTCATATGGACACCGGTTCCGCAACTTTTGACTACTGAACAAGATTCTTATCAAAAGTATTTGTTTTACACATTTTTATCTCATGCAGGTAAATTTATTTATTATCTGGACAGTACAGGGAGACGTGTACATAGCGGGATACTTCGTTGGTTTTGTCACATTGAAAGAATGGATGAAAATGCTAATGTTAGTAAATGTAGAACAGTTGAAGTAGCATGGTTAGTTGGTAGGGGAAGGTCAAGGACAAACATGAGAAGAAGTGATAAGAATGAATTTGAGAGAAAAAGGATAAATAAAGATCTGTTCCGGGATAGGTTAGTTTGAAAGTCAATTTTTAAAAGATCCCAACATATGTCAGCATGTACTAAAACAAGCGTCCAACCGTAGAACAGTTGAGGTAGCAGGATTATGATGATCTCTTTCCAAGAACTCTCTGCAGCTTTATTAATTTTAATATATTTTAATCGTCTCAACTTCTGCCAACCAATTGCACTTTCACCTTTTTTCTTTTTCTTTTTAGTAATTGTATATTTCAAATAGTAGTCATGTTTTGATACCCACATTTCCCCTGAACAGACAACACGGTAACTGTTTTTCACTTCATTTAAGACATCGACATTTGATGAACAACAAAGAATTTATCAGATTAAACATTTTATCACTGTAACACGGTGAGATGAAAGACATGAATTAGTCATAAGATTTACTGAGGAAGGACACACAACTCGAAACTATAATTAAAAAAAAAAACGAACGCGTTTATTCAAAATTATTATACCGTGATTGTATTAGGATTTTTTTATGACGTCAGTCAATAGACAATGGCCAGAATAGTTTATTAAGATTTGGTAAACAAAAGAATTTCAAAATGTAAAATATCTGAATTCCGACCAGAATTATCTTTGTTGTTGTAAACTGTTGTGATGGAATATCGGACTCCCCTCAGTCACTAAATAAGTGAACTAGTCTGGACAATAAATATGACTACGAACAGTAGTCTGGGAATTCGATTGTATTCTGTTAAATCCTATTGGATTACCTGTAGTTACTATTGTTTGTACAAGATATGTACGTTGGAATAAACCTTACTATTTTAAGACCTTTACACTTTGGGTCATTTTGTTATTTATAACTACTTACCAAGTTGTATCATAAACAAAGGAATATACATAGACTGTGGTGGATGATCTAAACGATATAGATAAACAGGTTTTAGGTAAAAATGGCACAGGCAAAAATAGCAAGAATGGATAAATAAAAAAAAATGTGCACAATTGAACAATATAGATGAAAATCTGACAATGAGTTTTCAAAAATCTTGGATACAATACATAAAGGGAAACCATTAAGAAGTTTGTCAAATTAAAAAAAAAAATTATATCTACATTTAAAAGTAGATGAAGACTCTCAGTTAAATCAGCCCTGCCTCCCAAAAATGAGATTCTACTTTTTAAGGCGATTACATGTGAATGAATTGAAAAACCTGGGGGAAAAATCCAATTATTTTAGAATTTAGCATCAGAGATATGTTACGCATACAAATATAATGTAAAATGATCACCCATTTCCAGGGCAATTTCTAACCAAATAGCGTTTTAATGGCATATAACCAGAATGTTTTTTGGGTTAGGGAGATAAATATTGTGTGTTTTTTGGAAGGGAGAATGAAATAAAAACACTCTCTTAACCCCATCAACAACCCTCAATCCTGGTGGCAACAGCCCCCCCCCCAAATAACAACCTTCCTTTAACCCTACCAATAAC
>OY744537.1:44779903-44789903 GCA_963556195.1 Sepiola atlantica
GTATATTTTCATACTACTACTACTACTAAGCTCTACTTACGTATTGAGCACTATTGAAGTAAGTACTGAAATTTTATACACAATATATTATATCAGCTTATATTATAAGTGTATATACATGAAAAATATATTTTATGCATATATATATATATATATATATATACGCTGATAGGTGTGAGTATCGACTTTTTGAACAGACTCAAAAGTATGGATTTACACTTATATGCAGTTCTCAAACAAAACGTGTTAAGGTCATCTGATGATTGCTCAAAGCATGACACCACTGGTCATGCTTGATTAAAAACATGTAATTTATTCAATTACGAGGCCTGTCTAAAAGGTATCCGACCTTAGTCCAAGAAAATTTTTCAAATACGTGACGGGTTTGGGATCCTAATCCTCTTCAAAGTAGGCCCCTTGTGCTTGCACACACTTAGCCTACCGATCTATCGCTGCCGTCGCATTTCGCATTATCTCTTTTTTCGAACCCTCTCAACAACAGCTGCACTCTAAGCCGTTTTGCGCCTGCCAGAACACTGGTCACTCTCTGCTTATGTGCGGCCATTTTTGAATCGGTTGAACCACTCCTTAATTTGTATTACACATCTCATCTTCTCCAAACACTTGCTTAATCTATCGCGACGGTGGAGATGAACGCAATTCCATAAGAAGACTTCCATAGGTGTGGCCGGCAGTGGATGGATCGGTGGGCTAAGTGTGTGCAAACACAAGGGGCCTACTTTGAAGAGGATTAGGATTTTTCTGACCTAAGGTCAGATACTTTTGAGACAGGCCTTGTATATATTGCTTTCCCTGCTATGTGCATCATGACAGACTGATGAACGTGTAACAGATTTACTTCCTGCATGAAACAGACATTTACTGTTATAGTTTATTAATTGTATAATATGTAAACGGTTTATTAGATACCACTAATTGAAAGCAAGTTGCTATTTTAGCCATATAGTGTGGAAGGAATCACAGATTGATATCTTTCCCAATAATCTTAGTTCATATAGAATCACAAGAGATACGATTTCCAGGACATGCAACTTGAATCAATGAACATTAAAGTAATCATTTTCATTTCTTGAAGTTTATCCATGAATTTGAGTGCATGTCAGGTTGTAACAAAAATGCCTAGATATTCAAATCAACAGGAAACATGGCGGACTACGTCAAGAAAATAAAAATTTTGAAATACAGAAGCAGTTGCACAAGAGGAAAAGTGGCGGATGCTTATCAATGAGTAAGAGTCCGGATGACATGTTGAACAAGTAAGCAAGTTTTTTGTTGATGTCAGCTTGGATCGCTGATTTGAAGATTGGGGAGCTGAGGATTATGAGTTCGTCCTGATTGGTGATTTTAACCCTATCTAAGACTGTTGATTTGAGACGACCACCTATAAGGATTCTGTCGAACAGTTGATATTGAAAACTTCGGACTTAGCAGGGTTCACCTCAAGCTCGATTGCAGCAAGGGTTGGAATGATCCTGAAAGGTTCTCAACAACTTCCACTCAACTGCTTCCAAATGTTGCATCATCGAGATACAAGATGTTCAAAGATGTAGTCACTGAACGGGCGATATCTTAGACTTCAAGGCCAAAAAGAAGGGGTCCCATCGGATCACCCTGCTGTATACCGTACTGTGATTCAAGAGTGTGGTCGGCTATAACCAGGGTGCTTTTGTTAATTAATAATGTTTTCCTAGATTGTCACACGAGTTGCATGTTTCATCAACTTTTACGAGTGGATGACTTTTCTTAAATCTGAGGTGACTGAATTGAAGAAAGCTTCAAAATTCGATTTTCATTTTTTTTTTTTAGTTCTAAAACTTTGGAATCATAGTTTGGAAATAAATAAATTTAAAATAAAATTCAACATGAATTTTGGAAGTTGAATTTATGCATTAGACCATCTAATCTTTGGAAACTTGATTAAAACTGACATGCTTTTAATCATGGGTGGTTGAATAGATAATAACTGCCAAGACACGAACATAAACACACACATTATGCATATATTTAAACACACTTATCCATGTACATATATATGTACACACACACATATATCTAAGCAAACACATGTACATGTATGTATGTATGTATATATATATATATATGAAGCAATCCAACAAAAGATATAAGCGTCAACTAATATCTTATAATTAGTGAAACATCCAGATAAAGACTGAAGCTCAATATACTGGATAGAGCATTAATATTATAATATAAAATGAAGTTATAAAATAAGGTGTCAATCAAATTTTATTAGAATTCAAAGTTCAAGCAAAGTATCTTAAAGTCCTTAGCTCATGAGTTTTCAAAGATTATTCTTCTCTTCAGAGGACCATTACCACAGTTATAACACTACTGGTAATAAAATTAAACTTTGAAAATATATAAAAATATATACACAAATACATAAAAATACATAACATCAAATATATCAACCCAAAACATACTTTTTTGTTGAATCTATACAATACATCCAGTTCATACAATTTGAAAAACATAATCAGGAAAGACATCCAGAGGGTTGACTGAAGATTAATCCAGGTTATAAATAGCCATCCAAATACGAGAAATTGAAGGAGCTGACAAAGTTATCCAGTCGCGAAATGTGTCAATAATCGATGAAGTGAAAAGTATCCAATGTTTATGTTAATTATTACAACGATAAATAAATCAAATCAAATAATATAGAAAGTTCAATAAACTCACTTAAAATTCCAAAATCCTGATATGGGCAACCCAAATCAAAGTTCGTTGTTCAATTAGAGAGTTTGTTAAATCCGAATTGAGCAAAAATAAGATTGAATCCCAATTGTATCTTCCAACCAGAGCGAAAAAATAATTAATCTTCGCCTGCCAGCGATTCAACCAGATATGACAAATCTTTAACGAGTAGAATTATATATTATAATTATATATATATATATTGTTTATGGAAATCGCTTTAGACAAGGCATGACGCCATTTGATCTAAGGAGGTAACAAGAATAAAATATGATTATCGCAAAGACAGGCGATGCCTATTGGCCTTAATCTTGAAACCAAGGCTATAGATATGTGGAAAACAGTCAACAGGAAAAGAGTTCCACAAGCCTGCAGTTCTGGAAGAGGAAGCTGTGTTACAATGAGGTATCAAAACAGCGAATTAATGGAGACCACTAGACCAACGAGTCAAACGAGTTGGACACAAAAGAAGCAGGGAATAAATCACATAATTCTGAAGAACACATATATGCTCTGTTGTTACATGTTGACAATCATCGAGCTTACAATAGACAGAGGTTGGTATGTATAAAGAATAGAAGATATGATAAAATGTATTTTCGCACTTATATATATATATATATATATATATATATCTATTACTAGTTGTACATAGCCGGTGTTGCCCGGGATGCCGCAAAGTCATTTTAGCTTTTAACTTATATTTGCTTGCACATTTAAAAAAAAACTTATACAGAAAAAATTTTTTTTTTTAGGTATGTGTGAAACAACTCTTCTTATAGTTTTCAATTAAAATATGAGTTATTTCCCTTGCTGATTTTTATTTTTCGATCATAATTGAAAAATGTTTCCATATTAGTAGCTGTCCGAACAGAACTACATCATTTTTAAATAAACTGTAGCGAAATACGTTATTATAATGCCAATAACATGGTACTACAATAACAAATAAAAAATTAGCTAGTCAAAAATCAAAGATTTATATGTCAGCTTAAATGCTATTTCGATCCAACTTTTAAAGTCTTACAAGATAACTTTATATGTTAGATATATAATTCACAATTTGGTTTATATTTCTTTATTCCTCAATCAGATTCTTATAAAGTGTTTTCTCAGATTTTTAAAGTCATTAACCCGTAGGCATTCGACCATCATTTATTTTTCTTTACCCCTCATCTGTTTATTAAATACCATTGGTCAGCATTTAAACCAATCAAAGACGAGAACAGCATGGACTTCGGATCAGAAAGAGGAGAGAAAAGCAGAAAGGGAATCGCTTTTCTGTTTCCCTCATCCATTCAAGCTTTTTCACAGTCTTCATCTCGAAATCTATAAACGTTTCATGATGATAGAATCATTAATATGAATCTCCATTTGTTGTTCCATTTCCACAAGATTTAGCAGAAGAAATATTTGTATAAAGCCATCTCTCATTCCATGTGTGGAGAGATGCAGAGATGGAATGGTTAAAGCATTTGATGTCCAAGCCGAAAGTTATTTCAGCTCAACTTTTTCTGTTGACCGGTGCGTTTCAACCTTTTCTGCCAAGGACTCACTTCGATTTGAAAATAAACATTCATCACATATGTTGAATCGCTAAAACTCGCTAAATATCACAAAGTCCAGTAGTCCGTCAGTTGAAAGTTTGTATTTAATGTGGTGTTGTATAGAACTCTGAAATAAAATTGATATCAGATTCACAGTTTCATAAATAAATGCTGGAGATTTCATGAAAATCGGATGGTTCCTTGATTTTTGGTAATTTCTCTGAAGCAAAAAGGAGTGCATTTATTTACATCGACACTTATTGATTCACCGCATAACGCCTCTCACTGCATTTCCTTCTTCTCCCCATAAATGTATGTATAGGAGAAATACAAAATATATTCGTTAGATCAGTGTAATAATATTAATCTCGGTCATTCAATTTAGTAATCAAGTTTATTTCCCAACTGATTTTTGAAGATTTTCCTGGTTTCTCAATTATTATTTAATGTAGTGTCATATGACTATGCAATCCCTACAGCTACATATCTAGAAAACGGAGCTGTTAAACCTGAATCATGATATGGAACCAAAGGGAGAATGTAGCAACCCTAGTTGAAGTCAGTGTCCCTAATGATGTAGGATTAAACAGAACTGAAAGGGAAAAGATTACGTAATACCAAGGTCATATGTACGACATGAAAAGAAACAGGAATCTTAGGAAAATCTCCATAATACCAGTAATTATAGAAGCAACAAGACTAATGAAAAAGAATTTCAAAAGCTATCTGGCGAATATACCCGGTGAACCGAGTGCAAGAGAAATACAAACAATTGCACTTAAAAAGACGGTTAGAATCTCTAGACTGGAGTGTCTGAAATAGCCGGTGAATGCCAGGCAACCGGTAGGATGCCCCATCTCCAGCAAAAACGGAAAGATAAGAAATATATATATATATATATATGTCTTTTAAGGCTACAGATAATAAACTCATATCCAAACCCCCTTTTTATTTTTTCAATTTCCCAAATAGTCCATTTAGTATTTCAGTTAAATTGGTGTATGTAAGTTCCGTGGGTTTCTTGAATGAAGGAGAAGGAGAATGAAGGAGAAGGAGAAGGAGAATGAAATAGAAAGAGAATGAAGTAGAAAGAGAATGAAGAAGAAAGAGAATGAAGGAGAAAGAGAATGAAGGAGAAAAAGAATAAAATAGAAAAAGAATGAAAGAGAAGGAGAATGAAGGAGAAGGAGAATGAAGGAGAAGGAGAATGAAGGAGAAGGAGAATGAAGGAGAAAGAGAATGACGAAGAAAGAGAATAAAGTAGAAAAAGAATAAAGTAGAAAAAGAATGAAGGAAAAAGATAATGAAAGAGAAGGAGAATGAAGGGGAAAGGGAATGAAGGAGAAAGAGAATGAAGGAGAAAGAGAATGACGAAGAAAGAGAATAGTAGAAATAGAATGAAGGAGAAAGAGAATGAAAGAGAAGGAGAATGAAAGAGAAGGAGAATGAAAGAGAAGGAGAATGCAGGAGAAAGAGAATGAAGGAGAAAGAGAAACAAAAAGGAAAAAGAGAATGAAAGAGAAGGAGAATGAAGGAAAAAAAGAATGAAAGAGAAAGAGAATGAAGGAGAAAGAGAATGAAGGAGAAGAAGGAAGAAAGTAAAGAAGAGAACAAAAAGGAAAACGTGTGAAAAATTTAATAATGTTTTGAAATGTTTATGACTCAGACTATGAAACAACGAAAAATATTATTTTCTTTCCCAGTACAAAATTGTAAAGAATGGAAAAAAAAGTTCCAATTGTTTCCAGTATGAGAAGAATTATTTTCTATGAAATAAATGGAAGCATTAAACGATTTCTTAGCTCTTTGAAGATGAATACTGTTTTCATATTTCTATACGCCCCATCCCCCACCCCACCTCCACCTGCTCTCTGGGAATGGGGTTATTTGCTTTCTTTCTTTGCATAAACCTGCAAAAGTTAGAGATTTTAGAAAACAAAACTAGAATTTATCACGTCATAAATTGTCATATTACCTGTAAAAATGATCAGATATTGTTTAAATAGTCTCGATGAAAGTAGCAGTTGGAAAATCATACCTTGAAGGTGCCTTGGAAAATGTCCGCTGGGCAGTTGGAAGATAGTCCGTTGCCGAGACATTGCCACCCGGGACAAGGAAATATGCAATTCTGATGTTTTAGTTTTACTTTCTATTCATCTGAATATGCAACTGGATGCCAAAGGTGAAAACAAGATATTTTACAAATATATAACTTCTAATACTTTCGTTTCATATTTGTAATCTGCAATGGAAAATGTCGGCTGGGCAGTTGGAAGATAGTCCGTTGCCGAGACATTGCCACCCGGGACAAGGAAATATGCAATTCTGATGTTTTAGTTTTACTTTCTATTCATCTGAATATGCAACTGGATGCCAAAGGTGAAAACAAGATATTTTACAAATATATAACTTCTAATACTTTCGTTTCATATTTGTAATCTGCAATGGTATACGTGCACACCTTGCTCAATTAGCAGTAGCAAATAAATTTTTTTTGTAGACCCTAGCAAATATATGCTTCCTCCGGTCGCATAATTTAGCGAGGCTGGTTGATCCACTCATAATAAAAAAGACATTTTTAGAATTCTATAATACTCACAGCATCACGCCGGAAGTTTTCATGTAATTATCTCCCTTGAATTTGAAATGTTTTTTTTATAAAATCTCTTTAATTACTTGTGTTAATAATTATAATAATATTACTATAGAGGAAAATATTATAAATATATAATAAAATTAGACAATACTAATTATAAATATATATTACAGAATATTAATTTATTAGAAACTTAAAAAGAAAATAAACATGCAAATGTCCAAAAGCGGGTTTTGTTTGACTGAGTTAAGAGATTACTACATATACGGTATCATTATAATTAAGTTTAAAAGTTTTGATGTTAATATACTTAGGAAAGATTCGCATTTATTCATATTTAGATTAGATTGCGAAATTTAGCTAATCTAATATTCCAATGTATTTATTACGTTTACAAAATTGTGACAGACAGACAGACAGACAGACGAACAAAGAAAAATCCCTATTTATATAAGATATGAACTGGTGGTTGCATCAAAATCTTAATACAGAAATTTTAATTCAGCCAATCGAAAGCTCAGGAATTATACACTTTCACACCTTTTAAAATATAAATGCTGCAGTATTGAAGCCAAAAAAATATTTGAGATAGCCCGAGATCTTCCACTGTGCGAATCCCTTTCACCTCACTGCTGGCAACAAATTCAAACTGTCCAGTTACTGCTAATCTTGTTCCCTGTCTAACGAGCCACTCCAATCGATGTTTTCCTGTTTTATATTTAATCTACCAACAGTTTTCGTTTTGATTAGTAATGTCATGTGGGTGAAATCTTGAGGGGGCTTATTGTCACTTTAATGTTAACAGCGAGAGATCACTGGTAAACGGCTGGTGCAAGAATGCCTAATTAATTGTAATGACGATGGAAAGAAGCAGAGAGTACTGGGAATCTGGGGAGACTTGTTTTCACTCACTCTAGGGAAACCACTGGTAATGATTCGTGTGAGAATTCGTGTGAGAGTTCCTAGCGAGTAAATGATGTTAAAAACTTATGATCGTGCCAAATCTCGTTGTATTTAGCATAGGATGTTGCTAAGGTGTGTCATAGGAGAACAAAACTGGCAATACTACTCTCAATAATAATTACGCAATAGTTACGCACATTAAAATTGGTGAATTTATTAAGAAATTCGATTAAAACAATTTAAAAAAAAATTATTTTTTATTTATTAAAGGCATTTTAGTATACCTTCTTTCCCCCTCATATCGAGCTTGGTTGATGGTAGGTTTGTTAGAAGTTTTGGCAAGTTTCTGTTCACACTCAAACAGAACATTAGATCATTGGTCCGTAAACATGAAAAGATGGATCAAAAAAGAAACAAACAGGAATTGTTCCTGTTCTTTAATCAAACATGCATATATATATATATATATATATATATATATATATATATATATAGAGAGATATATATAAAAATTTATATTTAGAATTTTCTCTATTAAAAATATAACTTTTATAACAAAGTATTTATAATAGCTCAATAGTGTAAGGCCAGAGCTATGCTATATTCAATATTGTTTGCATAATTGTATACCATTTCAATGTTATAAAGGACCGATCCACGTCATTTCATAAAACTTATTTTTTATTCATCATACAATTGTTTCCACAAACACCAACATATTTGTAAAATGCTCCTGTGCATTTATTTCTTGGTGTGTCATCTTTAGTGCTAATCTTACTAAACAAAGCAAAAACGCAAAAAAACATGAAAAACTAGGCAATTAAAGCTTACATAACAATCAGTATTCATTATCAACATTATATAAATAATTTTTGTTTTTACATGGAACTATGGTCTCATTGTATTCATGTGGTAACATATAGGTATCTTATACTTTTATCTATTTGTATTTCTAATCATTATATATATATATATATATATATATATATATATATATATATATATATATATATATATATCAAGGGAGGCGCGAGAGCGCTCTATCCCTTAATAGACTTCAAAAGCCGTTTTTGAATGTTAGAAATCTCATTTCTTTGATCAATCATAACTCAAAAACCAATAAACCAAATTAGTTAAAACTTTGCACACATTTTTTTTGATAGGTTCTATAAGTGTGTAGAATTTCAGCATCATTAGTCAAGGCAACCCAGAGATCCAGAAAGGTCAGGCATGATTTTGTGTTATCTGTGTGGACGTACATACGTATGTGCCACGCTGTATCTCATCAACTATTTGATAGATTCTGCTGATTTTTGGCAGATATAGAGGTTCTAGGGTCTAGTAGATGGCATTTTAATTTCAGTTTACCATATACCTTAGTTTTCCAGAAAATTCCAAAAAACCGTAAAAATGACCGTTGTATTTTGGCATAGTCTTTACAAAAGTAGTGACATTCCATGAAAAATGCCAGTATACTGAAATCATATGCCCTTAATAGGGTTAAGATGAAAATTCATATACACAAAATGTACAAAAGCAAGGAAATTCCCAAATTTTTACACTTTTATTGTCATTAAGGGTATGCGAGCACAACAGGGCTATGTATTTTACTTGTAGGAATTTTTCTTCAGCGCACCTCACACACTTCATCAACTCATGCATAGAGATTTATACCGTAGTGATGTGATAATGAAATGGTTTGGTTGATATGTAGTCATACCCTTAATTAATGACAATGAAAGTGTAAAAATTTGGGAATTTCCTTGCTCTTGTACATTTAGTGTATATGAATTTTCATCTTAACCCTTAATAGGAAATATGATTTCAGTATACTGGCATTTATCATGGAATATATATATATATATATATATATATATATATATATATATATATTATAATATAAAATATTATAATATAAAATGAAGTAATATGAAGTAATTATAATATAATGCTCTATCCAGTATATTGAGCTTCAGTTTTTTATCCGGATATTTCACTAATTATAAGATATTAGTTGATGCTTATATCTTTTGTTGGATTGCTTCATATATATATATATTCGTCTTTGAACCCGTTGGAGCTTTTTGCCTTGGAATACGCTTAACTGAAAACAGGAAGAATATTGTTTTCCTTGAAATGGCCGTTTTTATTTGATTCCTCTCCGTGGACAACAGACCTGAGTGAAATCGCCGTCGTTGGATTTTTATGCAGATTC
>OY744537.1:44812041-44844541 GCA_963556195.1 Sepiola atlantica
GCGAATTGAACTTACCTGAAAAGAAAGGAAACAAATACATCAAACATTTGCCGACAATTGAGGTTTCATTTGACTTTTTATATAAACCCAGTTTCAATGAACTTCTTAGGTTATTGGGTGTGAAACCTTTTTTTTTACACCCACCCACACACGATATATAATATATATATATATATATATATATATATATATATATATATATATATATAACAGATTTCATGTAACGACTATTACATCTCAAAACCATTGCTAAGTAAGCTACGATCTCAAGCCTAACACAAGGCAAGCATCGATTTCAAGCTTAATACATGTATATCTAACATGTTGAAAGCAAACATCGATCTCAACTTCAACATAAACAAGTCATGTGACGTATCAACTCTGCAAACAATGTACCCGTAAAAATTGTCAGCAACAGATCGCGTAATTGCAGCTAAATCGTTCCCTTAACTGAAGGAAAGAATACGAAATAAAAACTATTTCAAGTTGTACGAACTTACCTGAATAAAAACGGACTGAAATATCTTTGAAAGCATAAACACTACTTTCCTGCAAACCCCACATGCAAACTAACTGAGACAACATTGAACTCTTTTACTCTACATTTTTTCACTCCGTTATATTTCACAACAGACTCTAACGAATATTACAACTCCATAAATGGATCTTGTTTTCTTTTAAATGATTACTTTCTATTGAATTAGTTATTATTCATTGAATTTTCTATCTTGTTTCTCGGAAGAGATATACATTAATAAAAAAGTAGAAGTATTAGAGTATAAATTCGTAATAAATAAGTTGAAGAGAACCCTGTATGTAACTTAGGTGATTAAAATATTATGTTTTGAATCAAACAAATTAGATTTATCTATGTTTCGGATGACTTCCGCCCCCTACGATTGTAAGTAGCAGGTTATTCGTAAAAATAAAAACACTCCCCCCCCCCCAAGTAAATGTTATCCAAGAATATGCGTGAAACTTTCCAAGGTCAGTGAAAGAAAAATCCTTTTAGACTGAGGCAATTTTATTCCAATCCGAAGTGTCCATTTTGGCGAGAGATGGAATTTACCAACGTTAAAAATCGACCTTTATTTCTCGACTGTTAACTAATCTGCACTTTAACCATTGACTATGTTGTTGCTATTTAGTTGCTATTTAGTTGTCTCTCCAGGAGAGTTATACAATGGTGGTATTTAATGTGTTGAAAATCTATTTCGTAAAAAAAAAATTTCCGCAGTCTAGAAGGATTTCTTCACTGACCGAGGAGGGAAAAGAATAAGTATGATGACACTTTCAGTAAAGTATATCAGCTGCCAATTTTCAAGATGGACTGGCAGGTGAATAACTGGGAGATGATGTACATGTATGTGAAAGTTAAGTATTCTCTAAATGGCTTCATTGTTTGATATTTTTGTTCCCTAAGTTAACTTTAATAAAAAAAAAAATTAAGTTAGAAAATGGTATACTAATAATATAATATGAAAGTATCAGTGTAATGTATTATCTTCTTTTGTTTGCGGCTGTGAATACCAACTACTTTATGAACACTTTTAAAACATTGACGAGGGTAATTTGGTCCAGTTAAAGTAAGACTCATCATAATAAGCAAGAAATCTTTTTATACTCAAAACATTATTAAAATCAGTAGAAATCAACTTGACTTTTAAATGAAAATTCAGTCTAATTGTTGCAGCATTTGATGCCATCCATAATGGCAGCACTACGCTGTGGAAATAATTTGCTGACCCAAATGAACCCTGGGTTCTCTAATAATATTGAATAAGAAAATTGGTATATCTTATTGACCAAAAATAAAATGTAGAATCCTCTTTTTTTTCGTTGGGGAGGGGGGGGATGTGACGTTTGTGATATTTAAAAAAACGGGTTAGATTGTGTGTTTATCCGATTTATAAAAAAATGACGGAAGTAATTTGGGTCAGTTAAAGTAAGATTCATCGAAATATGTAATATCTTCTTATACGCAAAACTTTATTAGATAAAAACAACTTGACTTTTCAATGAAAACTCAGTGTAATTGGTGCATATTTTGATCCCATCCATAACGGCGGCACCATGCTGTGAAAATGAGTTGGTGACCCAAATTAACCCCGTGACCCAAACACTCCATGAGTTCCCTAATAATATTTAGTAAGCAAATGATTATTTCGTATTAGCAAAAAAAAATAAAAAGTGGACATCTCTCGTTGGGGTTAGAGGGATGCGAAGTTCGATATATATGAAAAAAATAAAAACAGGTTTTCCTGTATGAATATCCGATTTCTTTTTCGAGTAAAAGATCAAAAAATGAAAACTTTGAGTTACTGTAAAAAATGTTATTTTTAGAATTTTTTCTTTTAAAATTGAAGAATGAAACATGTATTGATTTATCTACCTCCCACAAGGTAAGATGTGACACAAGGTCGGGAAAGTGGGATTAGATAAGCCAGCGCTCGATAGGTGAGCACTCTGGCCATTTAAAAATTGCCTGGGCAGTCCCGTCGGCATTCCCCGGTAGAGGCGCCTCAGGCGATTAGCAATAAACTAACCCCTTCTCAAAGGGCGAGAAGGCAAAGCCTGGGAGGGTGGACCTCCTAGAACTGGACAGGGCAGCGTGCAGTATCCATCGGAACAGATACTACACTTTGATCTTGGCCAAAAGGCCAACAAACAAAAAGAATGAAACATGTATATTTAAACAAAAAATAATATGCCTATGATTATTATTATTATTTTATGTTTATATGTAAAGTTAACCCCGTGACCAAATAAACCCCGAGTTCCCTAATAATATTGAATAAGCAATTGGTTATTTCGTATGTGCCAAGAAATAAAATGGAGAAATCGCTAAAAAAATTGTTTGGAGAGTGTGGGAGGGTGTTAAAGTACATAGACCGGTTTTGTAGTGCGTTTCTCAGGGGTTCTTTTTCGAGTTAAATTTGACTTTTCATCTTTGGGGACACCCAAAATCTGTTGTGTACTAGAATCGTCCATCTCTTAAGCTAACGATAAACAAAATAGATATTATGTGTATTTTTATGAAAACTTGGATGGTGCGCGACTCCTGGGATACCCTGTATATACACTAGACGAATACTTGCCCTGAAAGGACCCAAGCCATGTTAATATGAACATTTGATTTTTGTATTTATTGCTTTACATTTTGCCAAACAGAGAGCAATGAAATAAACGTTATGATTTGAACTTCAACCGAAACAGTTTAAATTGTAGATTATCGCTGACTTTTCAATTGTTTAATCCATACATATCATGTACCCTACGTATTTTTTTGAATGCGAAAAAACGGAAACCAGTGTTGACAGATAGGAGGCACTTTCATATTCTGAAAGATGCGAAATATATTACAGAACATTAACCTCTTCAAATCCAATGTGATATATATATTTTTTTTAAATACAAAAAAGGTGCCTTTTTACATTAGGAACCACGCTAAAAGTACCTCGGCGTCGGTACTTTCCGGATGTTTACGTAGAACGCCGGACAGTGCCGAATGAAAAATCCGTCGACTTATCTGCGTCCAAAAATGCACAAACGAGACAGGATTTACAAGCGAAATAAATATTTATTTTTTAAACGAAGAAATTACAGTGATTCAAATAAATGTTTTAATTAAAAAGTTTTAACGAAGAAATAACAGTCATTCAAATAAGTGTTTAAATTAAAACGTTAATCAAGTAAGTGTTATTTTGTTTAAATTTTTACGAAAATTATTATTATTTTTTTTTTTTACTTATTATTGGGTTTAGGCAGACTCGTTTGCAGACATCAAAAATTCAGTTATCAAGTTTAGATGTCGTCTGCTTATTCATTTCAATCAGTTATTAATTTTCTCGACGTTTTATTGACTAGCCGTTTCAGGACTTTCTGGCGTTTTACGTAAAACGCCGGTAAACACCGACGTCGATGGACTTTTAGCGCGGGTCCCAATCTAAAAACGTACCGATATATTCGATATAATTATCGAATTTAAACACAATATGCACATGTATTTAATCGATTATATATTTAATAAAAATAGAAAATTTCAAACTTAATGTCAGTTATTTTCAAACTATATACCTGCCTTCCCACGAGGGCAATTTTAGACACGAGGTCAGTTTTTAACGTGGAGAAAATCCAGCCTTCGAAAAAAAGGGGGCTCTCTGGATTGGGACAATTAAAAAAAAATGCTTCAGGCTAAAAAGTTTCCCTCCTCTGACCGAGGACTGAACAGATGCCACATTTTGAATTATTTATTCTTAAATGAAATTAAAATATATTCCATTTACAAATTCGGCGAAAGGATATCAAAAATGCGATGGATGCTTGATAGTTTGTGGTCAGGCTCTGTCTACCCTACTCTGAACAAAACGCATTTCGACCCATTCGTACAGTCACGTTCTTTTATACTGTCATCATTTGTCCACCATTTTGACTTCAGCAATTACCACAATACCACATTTACTCTATGTATTACCGTACTTAAAATATACCCATGGTTTGAATTCACTTTGATCCTAGTCCGAAAGCCAGGTAGTAGTAAATAGTTGGGGACCCAGTATTATAAATTGTTTTTTAGCGAGAGTAAGTGCTAGAGGATTTGGCGCACTAGACAAAACCTTAGATGTACGGCTCTTCCCATTACAATTTTTATAGATGTAATAGGTTCAGTACGTCGATTACTACATTGTTTCTCACTTTCGAAACACCACCGATGATAACATCATTTTTATGTTGAGGTTTTATTACTTGGTTGAAGAGACCGCACTCGGGGTCACCAACTTTTGTAGACGGGAAAAGCAATATCAGAAATGATGACAAAGTTTATCCATGCAAAACAATTCATTTTTAATGACACCTTGTTAAGACGATACAAAATAAAATGTTGCTTATTAATGCGAGAGTTATTTAGTATGTAAGAAGGAACAGAGTAGACATGTAGTTTTCGGCTAGCGCTCTCTGAGTTTGCGTGTGTGTAAATGGGATAGGCATGGTGACGTGTTTGTATATTAGCATGTCTGTTTTGTTAGAGAATGTATGTACGAACCGTTATACGAGAGAATTCGGTGAGCAATGTCTATATGCGGACGCTGTGTTTAGTTGTTCATGAAAGTCTCCCGTTTTTTTCTCCCGATTACCTTCGACCAGAGGTCGATAGTAGCTCTTAAGGACGTACCCACGTGCTTTGTCTGTTGAATAAAAATACTGGAGAGGGGAATAAAGCTACGTGTTTGGGTTTTTATAGCATGCGCGAATTGTTGGCAGTAAATATCCTCGCTTGTCTGGTTGGTCGAAAGAAACTGCTGATCGGATATTTTGTCCAATAGAGTCGATACATAAAAATAACATTCACTGTCGCTGCTGCTTTGAACAACTTCATGTAGATAATGGTTTATCGCTATCGCTACTGCACGCATAACCTCGCATCACCTAGCCCTCACCCTTTCTAGTATTCTCCTCTAACAGTCTTAATTTCATTTTGGCGCCCCAGTCGTTAGCGACCGAAGCGACCATTGTCTCTCTTGTGTACATCCCAGTAATTAATCAATAAAGAGATTTCGTGTACAACCCACGTTTTTAATTTTTGTTATTCTCAAATTCATTTGGGAGACCAGATTTTATGATAAACAGTTAATAATTAGGAAATTTGTCTTTTGAATGGCTGTGAAGAACAAAAGAGCCACCGACACGGATCCAATTGGAGGCTGATTTATTGCGAATCGTAACCGCAGTCGAGCAAATCTGACTCCCCGGGGAGCGGTTATCAAATCGTCTTTGCACCAGAATAAAAACAAAAGTAAACACGGTTTGTCCTGACTGACAATAAACAGGGGAAAAGGCTACACTAACGGGTTCAGTTGTTTCGTTTGCGTTTGAAGAGGAAACCGACGTTGATAAGAAAAAGAAAGTGAATCCGGAAATGGCCAAGACAACTTTCTGACGGATTCTATTTCGCTAAAACCGCTCATGGGTTTAATAATGTTTAATATCTCACCCTGAGATCATTTTCTTTTTTTGTAACTCGGGCGAATGTTCCGCAGAATCATCTTTCAAAAACAATACACATTTTAGACGCATCTCTATAAATGGCTCTCGCTGTCGGTTTGTCTGTCACGTTTTCGATTCAAATAGTTTGTTTTTTATCGCAAAACGGACAGATTCAATGAACGTACTCTATTTTAGATGTGACCAAGCCTATATATAAGAAGCCTTCTCCATCAGTCGGTCTGTCATGCCTAAATTGTAAACTGGACTTTGGTTAGTATGTCACGCTTTAAGTTTAAAATTGCACTTTCATTGGTCTTTCACGCTTAAGTTTAAAATTGCACTTTCCTCTGTCTGTCATGCTTAAATTTAAAATAGCATGTTTATTCTTAAAAGCGCAGATTAAATTGCCGCATCTACGAATATCTGCCCATATACTTCATCTCATCTCAACTTCGTTTGCGCCGAACGCGGAATTATCACCTTTCAAAAATATCTAAATGTTTTTGTTAATTGATTCCCGTGCATCCGGCTTTTAGGGTAAACCGAGAAACATGATTAATGTCGTGTCTGGGGTTCGTTACAAGTGAGTGAACCAAGAAATTAAACGATTAGTCAATTTGTCGGGAATGACGAAACTTTAGCTCAGATTCAGACGAGACGACGTGAAACAATAGAAGAAATGATGGAACGAATCCCGGAAAGAAAGAAATGGTGTTTACAATTGTACAAACGGTTTTGTTTTAAAAAGGATAGTTTCAATTCTAGCCAAAAAAAAAAAAAAAAAAAAAAAATAGGCCAGAAAAAATACAATAAAAAAAGAAGCAAAACAGCGTATTTGTCGGGATTTTTCGGACTATTGTTCTCATCTTTTTTGTTCTTATCAGCTTATTTTCACTTTTGTATTATTTCGCGTCCGTACAGATTTGATATTATGTTTCGCATTTGTTTTAAATGAAGATTGATTGGTTGGTTGGTTTATTTTACGGTATATCAACCATTTTCGGGTTATATAATGCCTAATCCGGTCATTTTAGTAAAAAAAATTATGCTTTAAGTTCTTTATGTCTTCAAATATTTATATTGTTGTTTTTGTTTTTAGCTTTGTAGAACATGATTGAGTTTTGCAAAGGGAAAGCAAAAAAAAAATACAATCACATCAATGTTTGGTGCATTTTAAGTCAGGAAGCCTGTATCTTCAGACAGCCTGATCTTGTAGCACCAGCGAGGATTGCTAATTTTTATTATTTGAAATATTCAGACTACTGTTCTCACCTTGGATGTTATTCTCTATAATAACACACAAGAGTATTGATTTACTCCTCTCCAGGAGTTAGGCACAAGGCCAGTTTTGATCTTACTCCCACAAGTAAAATGTGACCCAAGGTCGGGTCGGGAAAGTGGGGTTTAAAAATTGCCTGGGCAGCCTCGTCGGCATTCCCCGGTAGGGGCGCCTCAGGCAGTAAGCAATAAACTTACTCCTCCCCAAAGAGGGGAGGCGAAGCCTGGGAGGGTGGACCTCCTAGAACTGCACAGGACAGACCCATAGACCGGCGTAAATCAAGCTGCGAAGACCAAGACAATACCAGTCTATTGGATGAAGTATCCATCGGAACAGATACTACACTTTGATCTTAGCCAAAAGGCCAAGTTCGAATAATCCAAATAATCAATCCTTACCTAAAAAATTCCAAATAGAATATTTGTCTATTAAAAAAGTTTATTATTTTAAATACTAGATTGATGATGCATGGTTCATGGCTATTTAAAAAACAAGCATTTCTCTAAACTATTTTCTCGCAATACTGATATTGGCTCAGTACACTCTAGGAGGTATTTCCCTTAAACTATATTCAAATTATCTCCTCTGAATTGCACTGGCAAGCAAAAGAGTACATTATTCTTTTCAGAAGTACAAAAAGACTACCGCCACACATATGCGAGATTCAAGCAGGGGCTTGTCCTTTATCTGACAGTTAACTCGAGCTGACTTGATGTGTTCTATCTAGCCTTACATTTTATATTGTTTTTTTGACGTGTTTACTGTCAGACGGCATACTATGGCCACAACTATGTTTCAGTGATAGATATTCAACCATCGTCTTTTTCTATAGGTAGCAGGATTCATATCGAGAATTGTTCCCAGACAATATAAAAGTAAATCGGGTTTATTTTACACCGTCACCCATTGCATTCTCTATAATTTGTTTGCCCTGGTAATTCATGTCTATGTTGATTGCGTTTAAATACTTTTATCATGAACTCTTTCGTTAGTAATCGTCACCTCTTTCCATGTATCAGGTTTTATTATGTCGGTCTTAAATTTCTTCTCTTTATAACGACCGTGTTTTATCCATGATACTACAACATATTTGCCATAACAGCACTCGATAAAATGGAATATAAAATATGAAAAAAACATTTCTTTACTGATCGGATTTTTCAAATTTCAGAGCAAATTCTAATCTAGTCAAATTTTTGTTAAGGACAAGCTAAGTCAACATTTTATTACAAAATAATACGTTTCTTTACACCGTCGTATTCCTCTGTATATTTAAAGTTTGTGGCATTAATAACTGTAGACTGTTGGAACTTTGATAACATGCAGTTTTACAATTTTGCTAGAGTGAGCTACAGGCTCGTTTGAATTGAAAAAAAAAAGAATATATTCGTGTTCAGATCGCTGATTTGATATGATTTTTAAGACGTGTGGATTACAAACTTAGATCCTCGCGACCGACGAGCCTGGAGTGGAAAACTTCGATCAAAACTGACGGGCAAGCGTCACCCTCTTATAGAGGACTAGTCAAAAGCCTGTTCAAAAATAAATTGGATGAAGAGGAAAAAGAATGAGACACCATTCACCGTGGTCAAGAGCCACTCGAAGATAAGGGCTAATAAGAGTGTCAAATGATGAACAGTACTATGAGAGGATTGGAAACGATGGATGGAATTGATAGAATTCGATTACTTAAAAGGACGGCTCGTCAAGTAATTGTTAACATTGGACTTGAAGACGACGATGCTGACTGTGTTCCATATATTGGAAAGAAACTATTCATGGAAATTCCGTTTGGTTTTAGGTACAAGAAAGGAAAATTATTTGCAGAGGTGGTAGCAGGACGAGTTCTTGTTGTGAATGTTTTACAGAGAGTCACGATAGATTAGAGCTCAGTCGAACACCTTCTATGAAAATGACGATAGAGCAGAGAAAGACTAACAACGTATCTTCTATTAGAAAGGGACTGTAGGAAAGAGAAGGGATCTTCCCCCCAATAGTTTGCGAAGTCAATATTTTGCTTTGTCAAGACAAACAAGGGTGCTGTGAGCGGCACCTCCCCAGATGAGCAGCAGCACTACAGCTTTGCACGCACCGAACTCAGGTAGATGATTGTATCAGGAGTAAGATATTTTATACTTTAACAGTATTTCGCTTTCTCCAGATAAGTCTCTGTAATATTATCGTAGTGTCTAACTAAATGACTTTTTGTAAATTAAAACTATACTGCTTTTCTTTTTTCTTTCTAAACGTTGGATTGTCTGATTCTTTCTTTTTTTTAAAAATCTGTTTTTAAGAAATACATTTGTTTCAGAATTTTTGAGATGAGGGTTGATAATTTGTAGAATTCGGTATATTCGAACTACTGTTCTCATCTTGGGTGTTTTTATCACAACGTTTCGGCCGATGTAACCTCCGACCTTCTTCGAACTCGGGAATCTTTCTGTCGAACTCAGGAATCTGGACAAAATTTCGAACGGAACCCTTTATTAAATCCACGGGGATAGCATGCTCTCGTTCCATCTGCCATGACTGGGAAGAAGTCTTCAGTGATTCGCAATTCTGCGTATCGCCCGCAACCTTCAGATGACTGTCACTTAGAACTGAATTTTACTTAGTACTATATCCACTGCACGACGGGTCGAAATTCCGTCCAGATTCCCGATTTGACAGAAAGATCCCTAGGTTCGACTAGGTACACCTGAAGAATGTTGGAGGTTACATTGGCCGAAACGTTGTGATAAAAACACCCAAGATGAGAACAGTAGTCCGAATATACCAAATTCTACAGAAATAGATTTATTTGCTGTTGTCATAGATGTACAAAAGTGTTTTACGTTCTTTAAAAAATAGGAATTATTGTATATTCAATGGCAGATATACTATATCAACAAACAAGAACATATTAGTACAAGAGACGAACAAATGTAATAGTAATTAAAGTACATAACCAAAGAGATATTTCCAACAGAGGATAACAAAGCCCAACCTTAGAATAAATGAAGAAATACTAATAGCGAGACTAGACCCATAAATCAAGGTCCAAAAAAGGGTCGCCAACTTAATAGGTCCCTAACTGTCAATCAAGCTCCAGCTCCTGTCCCATCACCGCAATGTAGCATCCTTATGCTTGTTTTACAAATACTTCAATGGATTATGCTCCCATGAACTGGCTACTCTGGTGCTCCCTCGACGTAAATTCACTAGACCAACTCGACAATCAGCTAAATCCCATCCATTCACTGTGGAAGTCCCCAGATGCCGGAGAGCCTTCTACTCCAATAGCTTCTTTCCTCGTGCTGCTGGCCTCTAGAACTCCCTCCCTGCCCCCTGTTTCCCCGACAGTATCGACATGAGGTTTAAAACTAATGTAAACTTTCTAAATATATTTCAAGACATAAGAAATCTGAATGTTCAAACTGTTGTTGTCCGAAAAAAAAACTTAAAGCCTTGTTTATTAAATTCTTTGTTCCATAGTATTCGAAATTGTTTGCTTGAAAAACTTGTTTATGTAATTCTTTTGTCCTTAGTATTCGAAATTGTTTGCTTGTAAGACTTGTTTATGTAATTCTTTGGTCTATGGTATTTTGTTAATAGAAAATCGCTCCAGACGAGGCATGGAGACACTAGATATAAGGCGCTAACAAGAACGAAAGATTATTATTGCAAAGGCAGGCGATGCCTATTGACTTCAGCCTTTAAAAGACCAATGCTATAAGTAGGAGGAAAACAGTCAGCAGAAAGAGAGTTTCACAAGCCTGCAGTTGTTGGAAAAAAGATACTGGAATAGGAAGCTGTATTACAATGAGGTATCAAAACAGCGGATTAATGGAAACCACTAGACCAACGAGTCAAACGAGCTGGAACAAAAGAAACGGGGAATAGATTACATAATTCCGAAGAACACAT
The DNA here is from genome assembly GCA_963556195.1 of Sepiola atlantica. Lineage (NCBI taxonomy): Eukaryota > Metazoa > Mollusca > Cephalopoda > Sepiida > Sepiolidae > Sepiola > Sepiola atlantica. The sequence goes on from OY744537.1 coordinate 44,823,212, forward strand.
GGCATAATAGTATTTATAGAAAATACTGAGACTAGCAACACCACGTCTGTGAGAGAGAGGGTGTAGAGAAAAAGAAATGGTAGGGCCAACCAAATTACAGATACGTTTCTGCACCGTATCAAGAACTCTCAAATGGGACAGATATTCACAAGCCGAAATATGACAACAGTACTCCATACATGGTCTGATTGTAGATTGGTAGAGATAGAGAATAGCATCAGGTGTGAGAAAGTGTTTGGAGCGATAGAGAGAATCGACTTCATGAGAAGCAGAAAGAGCAATGCATCTAATGTATAACCTCCAAGAAAGATTTTATGAGAAAGAAAGACAAAAAAGTTTCAGAGTCGATTTCTCCTCAAGAGCAGAGCCATCGATGAGAATCTCAGGAAGAAAAGGGGCACGCCTACGATTGAAAGTCACGAGCTGAGTCCTAACAGGATTTAACGAAACAAGCCATTTCGTACCTCACTTCACAACCGAACCCAGGTCAACTTTTATATCAGTGGTATATTTCGACTGATTGCAGGGAGATGGGCGAGAAGCAATAGAAGAATAGAGAGTGGTATCATCAGCATAAATGTTGGTTATGTGTATAATATTCTCTGGAAGATCATTGATATAGAGAAGAATCAGTGTTAGACCTAAGATAGAGCCCGAGAAACACCAGCATTGCTAGGAAAGAAAATTAGGAGACAATATCCAGAGTAACTCGCAAGCTTCGATCAGAAAGAAAATACCTAATAATGTCAAGAGCCTTACCACCAATACAACAACCCTGAAGTTTGTGTAACCGACCAGAATGCCATGTTCTGCAAAACGCCTTTGAAATGTCAAGTGCAATGGCCTACCGTCTCCTGAATTATCCATAAACTGACAGATCCGTTCAATTACAACAGTTAAAAGATCGGCAAAATAATGGAAACGGCTTGCTTTTAAATCTTGTCTATGTAATTCTGTGGTTTATGGTATTTTTTAAAATATAGTTCACCCCAAACAAGGCAGACCACCACTTTAGACGTAAAGGGCTACTGAGAAAAAAGGGTGAACATTTTTTTTGGGGGGGGGGGGGAGAGGTGGATCTAAATAAGGAGCTGCGCAGCAAGATGTCTGTTTACATTAGTTTTACATTTCTGCATGTCAGTAACGTCAGAAAAACAGGGAGCAGAGAGAGTTCCAGAGTCGAACAGCACAAAGAAAGAAGCTTTTGGAGTAGAAAGCTCTTTGGCAGCTGGGGACCTCTACAGTGAATGGAAGGGATTTGGTTGATTGTCGGGTTGGTCTAGTGAATTTACGTTGTGGGGGTACCAGAGCAACAAGCTCACCAGAGCAAAATCCATTGAAGTACTTGTAAAACAGGCAATGAAAATCATTTGCTTGTAAGCTTCGTCTATGTAATTCTTTGGTCTATAATATTGGAAATCATTGGCTTGTAAGCCTCGTCTATGTAATTCTTTGGTCCATGTCTATGCTGCTAAGTTAGCTCAATGATGAAGTACTTTGTCTATGTAGTTTTCCTTTGCTGATCTATATAAATTACAACAGGATATTACCTATATAAGCAAGGCTGAATTCTCTTCCCAACAAGTAAGCATAACTAATGCAAATACCAGGGCTTAAACGCTTATCTTTTATCTTTTTTTTCTCTCTTGCCGAACAACCGTCATTTCTATCATTTGAACGTAATAGCTTTCTAGTGCGCGTCCATCCGGAAGGCTAACACCCATTAAAGAAATGAGCGCTGAATACCTGGCAGGAGCAGTCAAGCAGATGACCTGAGGCATGGTCCATTTGGCTGACCAGACAGAAGCAGATGGTCAGTTATGGATTCATAGACGGCTTGTCAATTTAAGTTCCCCTCAAAAGGATTCTTGAGGAAAAAGAAAAAGAAAATAAGTAAGAGAGTCTTGACGGTGTGAAGAGGAAGCGTTGAAGTGTCGCTGCTTTCTTAAATAAGATAATTTAACTAAGATGTGAAGAAAGGCATTTAACAAAAAAAAATAATAAGGAAGGTTGGGGAGGGGGTCACTATAAAAGAAAATTTTGGGAAGTCAAAAGTATGCATACAATGTCTTCACTATTTTCTCGAACTTTTTTTTTTATAATCGATGCTATGTGTGTGATGCTTCCGTCGGTCTGTCCGGTGATGCAAATAAAAAGAAATCCTGTAGTAAAAACTAACTGTCCCTATCCGGCGTTGCCCGGGAATCTTTTACTTTTACTTTGATTTTTATTTGGTTACGGTTAGGGCTAGGGTTAGTGAATGGATGGGATTTAGCTGATTGTCGAGTTGGTTGAGTGTCTTTGCGTCGAGGGGGCACCAAAGCAACAAGTTCATCGGAGCACATTCCATTAAAGTACTTGTAAAACAAGCACAAGAATGCTACATTGCGGTGATGGGACAGGAGCTGGAGCTTCGTGGATAGTGAGGGACCTATCAGATTAGATACTCTTTTTTTGGATCTTGTCTAAGACGGAGAGACAAGTGGGTGGTGCACCAGCTCAGATGTGACAATATATAATTTTCTTTTTCTTTTTTAACATTTCTTTCTTTATTTCTCCCTTTCTACTGTTTATTACACGTGACTATTTTTTCCCAAATTGCGTTCTTTGTATAAATTTGAAAACTTTTGTTTTTAATTAAAGTTCTGCTACAAATCGATGATGATTGTATTTTAACAATCGAAATATTTTGGTAGAACTATTCAATATGTGTTTTTGAGTTTATTTTTGCTAGTTGTTGATTTGCTTATCCTTTATTCCATTTTTACATTTTGTTTGAAACATTGTTTCTTTTATTCCTCATATATATATATATATATATATATATATATATATATATATATATATATATATATATCAGAACACATATTAGCATTCCCTTTATAATAGCAATAAAAAAAATAAAAGCAGAAAAGAAGGGACACAACTAAACGTTAACTAACTGACGCCATCTTCTTTTAGTGTGTGTCGAATTGTATTCGTTGATTCAGGCATGATCAGAGGAATACAGCATCTACACTCAAACTTGTTATTTAGTGTTTGTGTTATTTTGACAATGTTTTAGCTTTGTTTCTATTTTCCGACCTTCTTCAGGTTATTGTTAATCGAAATGAATAAATGCAAAAGTGTTTTTCATAGATCACTCTTATGTTATAATCACAATGTGTTACTGTTATTTAAATTAATAATACAACATAGAAATTTGAAATACTATAATATATAGTAGAGACGACCGATCGAAAGACAGTTATTAGATACTCTAATTTGCAAGAATTTTTTAGGGATGCCTGAATAGAACATTTCCAAAAGAATCCGCAACAAATCAGAGACCCAGGGTATACGACTGAAATACATTAAACTCTATTCCACCATAGAAAGTACAACCATAGAAAATAGAACGTTGTCAGGTTTGTTCAACCACTCTGGGTCTTCGTAGGATATGACACTGAAGACAAGGATGGTTTCCTGGTAACAGTACCCAACAGGAATTCCGAAACCCTCTTTCCCATGATAAAAAAAAATATAATGGCAGGGATCACATTAATTTCAGACTGCTAGAAGACTTATAAGTTGGGAGAAGGAGGGTACAGACACCTGACAGTGAACCATAGGTTACATTTCGTAGATCCACAAATAAAGGCTACAAGGAACCATGTAGAGAGAATGTGGAAGGAAGCTAAACAACATTAAAAAGAGTGTGGTACAAGCGAGGGGTCTTCTCGACAGCTATCTTCTTGGATTTATGTGGAGACTGCAATTTCAAACCAACTCCTCTGTCTCCATAATACTGCAGATAGAAGAGTTGTACACTTTCGAAGATCTTCCTTCAACTTGCTCTACCACTTCTTCTCCATCTGCGCTAACCCCTTCTTCGTAGAAAAAATGTATAGAGGACGACTGGTTGATTACTATTTTTAACCCTAACCTTAAACTATGTACTAATTGACAGTTTGTTTTGAAAACAGCAACAACCAAAAGAATGAACGAGTATTCTTTGTAAACGACTATAAAAATTTCTCGCGAAAAAAAAAAAAATAGAAAAGTTATTTCCTTGTTAACATTCGTCCAAAATAAATCTTTCTTCATAAAAAAATACATTTAATTAGATCCTTTTTCGTTTTCATCTAAATAGAATAAATAATTTTAAAGTGAATAAACAGATAATTAATTGAAATAGATATGTCTACCTCGAATCGTTTGGATTTTATTTCACTGCGGTGTACATTCATTACGGACCAGATTCTCTAACCTCACTGCCCATTGCAAAATTTAAGTTACAATATTAATACTTGAGAAGGGGATTTTTCCCGAAATATCGTGATATACGAGTTTCACGCATACTTTTCTAGTGAATTTATTCATTCATGAATAAAAAGAATCAAAGAAACCAATTTTCATTTCTATTTTCATCTTATTTTGAGTCATCCTTCTAACGACTCGACATATTTCCGCATTGTTAATAGTATTCTATAAATTGTCTATATATAATTTTAGATCATATTTCAAGGTCTTGTTTAGAATTCGTCTGTTAGCGTTACTCATTTTGTGACAGACAGACAAAAGTTTACGAACAACAAGCGACCGCAAAATAAATATGCAAAACACAATTTTAGGAATCGTTTAAAAAAGGCGAGACATTCTTTTCCTTTTGAGAGATTATTTTCCTTTTCCATTTTATTTGTGATCACAGGACTATAATGAGTTTCTTTTTCGAACGTGTAAAGGCAGAGAAAACAAGAAACTAGGTTGAACAAACTTGTTTACATAAAGGCCTCCTGGAACAAAAGATGATGGACCTTTGGCTCTTCTCTTTAAAAGGAATATTGTCTCTTTTGAACTCCAGTTTACTTGCGTCTCAGCACCAAGAGACTTTTCCCTCCTCCTCTTCCCCTTCTTCGTTTTGGTCAGAACGAGACATAAAATCCCTGGTCAACTAGCGTGAAATAGGCAGAAAATAAAAGGGAAAACTAGGTTAATGTTGTTTCCTTTGTCATCAGTTCGTCTTCAATGGGAGAAAGCAAAAAAAAAAAAAGAAAGAATGTGTTTAATGGACTTCAAGAATTGAAAAAGAATTAAAGGAAATAAAACGGTATAAACTTAAATGGTTGTTGCGTGATAGTTTGAGCTAAACATTGTCAAGATTGGTGATCGGTGAACAAGTTCACAAGTTAATAATACCAAGCAATTCTTTATTAACACGTAATTTGTAAAGTCATTATGTAAATTAGAATCTTTTTCTTCATATATATAAGAAAAGCCACTCTTATTTTCGATCTTAGACCTAAATAATATTGCATTTGACAAATCGATATTTGATTCTGACTAGAAAGGTATTCCTTTTATGCTTGCAACATGTTCTTTACACTAAAAAAATGTAATACGCTTGAATTTCTTTCAGAAAATACTTATTCCGCTTAGGTAGTTTGTTAAACTGAAGGCATTTTTCCGTTTATGCTTTAAACAGCACCGATCATTTATGACGCTGAGGAAAAGAAATGTCAACATTTTTCTACCTGTGTCTGACTTTAGATAAATAATGAACTAATTTTCTCTATCCAGGTAAAACTTGGTAGAGATAGCTAGTTTACTGGTACCGATTTCTGTGTGTTTATATCTGTACGTGTGTGTATATTTGGATGTGTGTGTATATTTGGATGTTACTTTTGAACACTTTCTCTCAAAACAAAACTTAAGACAGATTTGGAATCAACAAGTTTCTGTTACCTGTTACCTATACTAAGATCAAAAGATTTTGTAGTAAAGTTTTATTAGGAATTTAATGCTCGTATTAATGTTATATTAGCGATATTTACGTAACGCTCAACACCGCCTTACGCACAGTCTCTGGCTGCTTGCGCGCCACACCAATCAACCAACTATCCATTCTCGCCGGCATCGCACCACCAACCCTGCGCCGTGAGGCGGCTGTCCTTGCACTGTCAAGAAAGGCCACTATCGATGAGGACCACCTTCTCCACAAGCTCACAACAGAGACCCCTTCACGAGCTCGCCTGAAGTCACGACGCCCATTCTCGGAGCATGCCCACCAGCTCCTGTTTTCAACATCCGGTGACGTCACAAAACGAATCTGGCTGAAACGTTGCTGGACGGAGGAATGGCAGGCAGCAGATAAATCAAGGTTGCACAGATTTGTGGAGGACCCGGATAACCTACCAGGCATGGACCTCCCTCGCCGGCAGTGGACAATGCTCAACCACCTCAGGACAGGTGTCGGTCGTTTCGCCGCGACCATGAAAGGATGGGGACTCAGGGACTCGGCTGTCTGCGACTGTGGTTACTCTGAACCGACAGTAGACCACATCATCGAGTCATGCCTTAAATATCGACCACCCAACGGCAAAGCCGGCATAGCTGCGCTAGATAACAAAACATTAGCATGGCTTTTCTCAACCGAGCTGGTGATGTAACAGTGAGATGCTGTGAAGCAAACGAAAGAAGAAGAAACGATATTTAGAATAATGTGCTAGACACCTATAAACAGCAAAGACGCTATTCTATTTTATTTACAGCAAACCATTTTTCTAGAGAAACATACGAGCCTAATAATAGTAATTAGTATTCTATCTAAAAGCTCGAGTTTTGGGAAATTGTGATAAAAGCTAATATAAAAATAATGGAATGTTTGTGCGCTAAGAATAATGGAATAAGACATATTTTTAACTTTTCACTATTTAAAATAACAACTTTATATACAGAGTGATAAAAAATGCCACCCATTGAATCGGTAATAATATTCAGAAACCGGTGCTTTTTTACATTAAGACCTGCACTAAAGGTGCCTCGGCGTCGGTACTTTCCGGATGTTTACGTAAAACGCCGAATAGTGCCGAATAAAAACTCCGTTGACTTACCTGCGTCCTAAAAAGCACAAACGATGTAGGATTTACAAGCAAAAAAATTTGTATGAAATAAATATTTATTTTTTTAATGAAGAAATAACAGCGATTCAAATAAGTGTTTAAATTAAAAATTTAATCAAGTAAGTTTTTTTTTTATTTTGACGAAAATTATTTATTTATTTATTTATTTATTTTTTTTACTGATTATGATTGTTGCCTTTGTTAGGGTTTGAGGTTAGGGTTTGAGCAGGGTTAGAAATTAGGGTTTGGGCAGGGTTAGGAATTAAGGTTAGGGTTGGCTCGTTTGCAGACGTCAAACATTCAATTATCAAGTTTAGATGTCGTCTGCTTATTCATTTCAATCAGTTATTCATTTTCTAGCAGTTTCATTGACTAACCGTTTCGAGATTTCCAGCGTTTTACGTAAAACACCGGAAAGCACAGGTGCCAAGGGGCTTTTAGCGCGGGTCCCAATCTAACAAAGTATCCAAAAACCTTTCTACAATCCAACCATACAAATAAACTTCATTCTATGCTTGACTTGTTCATCAAGTTTCAGTTATGAATGTTCAATAGTTTTGGTTTCATCGCCGTTCTATAATATGGGGGGCACTTTAGTGATTTGAGTTACTATCAATGAGATCTCACTTGATCAACTTGTATGGAAATTCTAACAATGATAATAGCGATAATACATATATTATATATTCTATAATATAAATAAAGTATGCCTGTGTGTCTGGGACAATTGAAAACTAAGTCCTATACCAAGATCAAACAACTTCTTGGGTAAACATTTACATTAAATCTTATAGTGGTATTAATTTTGTATTATAGAGGTTTTACTATAATATTATGTGGTCTGCCTTTCATGAGTGACATCCATAAACAGCAACGATACTTTTCTAATATAAAGTAAAACATTAAGAAATAAGTTTGAAAATGGTAACATTGATGCCCAGAGACGCGATCAAGACAACACAGAGGTTCTTATTCATTCCCAGGCAACGCCTGCTTGTACCATATATTACATATAAAGTAGAACCAACTCATTACATATAAAGTAGAACCAACTTATTACATATAAAGTAGAACCAACTCATTACATATAAAGTAGAACCAACTCATTACATATAAAGTAGAACCAACTCATTATATATAAAGTAGAACCAACTCATTATATATAAAGTAGAACCAACTCATTACATATAAAGTAGAACAAACTCATTACATATAAAGTAGAACAAACTTATAACATATAAAGTAGAACCAACTCATTACATATAAAGTAGAACCAACTTATTACATATAAAGAAGAATCAACTTATTCCTCAATATTTTTGTGATCAATAATTTACTTCATACAACACATTAATATTTAATTCTGTTCCGACTATGTTTTGTAATCAAATTTCTAATCGATTTTAATGCTTTAATATTCAATTTTATTTACATTCTTTTTGATTAGTTATACTATAGAGAGTGTAGGAGGAGTTTTCTCTCCGAGAAAATGGACTTGTACCGCCACTCATAAAGAGAGAACATATTTAATAACAAGCAAATTTTGACCACACACCAGTATTCATATTTCAAACGTTTTGGTTGGCTAATAAATAACAAGATGGATAAAAATTAAGATTTTTAACGAGTAGGAAACAGGAATAAAACATTACATCCTGCCGCAGGAAGCGTCAGGAATTATTGTTTTGAAATTCAATTAAAAACTAAACCACCGCAGAACGATCATCCAATGATTGTCTCTGAGAGGTATGAAACCGAGTTTAATGTTGTGACCAGTAGGGTGATCTGTAACTTAATGGATTATATATATATATATATATATATATATATATATATAACAAAAAGACAAAAATAGAAAAACATTTTTTTGTAATAGATTTATACATTCTGCATTAAAAAGTATATTGCCAGAGTTAAAATGATAAGAATTGTATTGTTCTGGAAAATGGTTGTGATGAATTTAGAATTAAATGTGTGATTTTTGCTAAAACTGTTATTAATATCGCTACAATTGTCATTATTAATATTACTATTGACGTTATCTGTTTCTGCTGGGGATTGTGTCTTTTTTTAGCATTGTGTATAGAAGAATTAAGGGTATTTCAGGATTTGTTAGTGTCTCTACTATAAATATATATATCCATCCTATCATGCAAAAGTTTGAGCAATAAAATTGCGGATAAAAGTATTTCAAGTGTTAAGAGAAATTGAGAAAGGGCAAGCCAGACAACCCTGACCGTAACTCTATTTCCATAATGAGTTGTTTTATTCTTTAATTTTTTCTTTAGCTTTCTACAGAGATTAATACTTTTTGTTTCCCTTTTTTCTTTTGTAAACGTTCTAGTTTGAGACGTTTATCTTTTCTTTTTCTTTCCTTTATTAATTTCACCGATAAAGACGTTACTATATATGAATATCAATATTAGTGCGAACACTGGCGAAGTATAATTTTATTTCCCTTATTTTTGATGGATGGTGCACACTCGTATTTATAAATCTAAGAATAGTCACCATTTTCTATTACAGAAAATTTTTTTTTTCATCTCTGAAGAAAACCCAAAATGTTTCAGCTACAACCGCTTCTTCCCCAAATTCCCAATGTTACAACCTACAAAGAAATTTAAGAGCCCCCCCCCCACAACTCACACCTTTCCGACTTTCTGTTTCGACGGTTTTATCTTATCACTTCGAACAAATATTTAGGACTCGCGACATGAAAATTCCTCATAAAAATATCAAATTTGGTCTTCTTTTGTTTTTTTAAAGGCCAAAAAGAAACAACATTTCAGTTGCTCCACTGATCTCTGCCACATTCTATGTGCGGGCAAATCAGATGACATTTTCGCTGACAAGTAGCGCCATCTTTCTTTGATTAGAAAAGTCAAGGGCAATTCACTCTAATAAAGGGTCAATTGAAAGGCATTTTTTTTATATCCTAGGTTGAGTGACAAAATGAGCTGAAGTCTTGTGGCATATTTTGGTGGGAGAAAGCATTTCAGGGCTGTAGTAGAGGAATACCGGCTTTTGTGCCATTCCCACGAAAATGCAAATGTTTCTTTAGAATCTGAACAATTTAAAGAGTTAACTATGAAAATTATCGGTTTTCTAAAAATACATTGTTTTTAAACATTATTCATTCATACTTCATTTGTATTTACCTCGTATATATATATATATATATATATATATATATATATATATATATATATATATAGGCAAACTAATTCGAGCTCCGGCACTAGACAATGTTAACATTGAGATATTACTTACATTCAGTCGATGTCGTATAATAGCGCAGGGGTAGGAATACCGACTGTCAGCTCGACGGTTGAGTTTCAATCCCGGCTTGAGGCACTAACTGATCTAGCCGCACTGAAGAGCTGTGATAAAGCGAAACAGTCTGTATGTGGATGACTAATATATATATATATCTATATCTAGATAGATAGATATATATAGAGAGATATTATAATAAAACTCAGTTAATCAACATTTGTTTCCCTAAGGCTTTTTTTACTATATATTTAATATTACAAAAAATGCACGTTAATATATTTTTTTTGGGGGGGGGGGGAATTGCCGTTATTTGCAATTAACACACCAAGTGAACCATCTTTTCCTAAGTTTCTGTCTATTATTCTCACCCTTTCTCTCTTTATGTTGTTTCACACCGTCATTATTTTATAAAATATCTATCTACTCTTGCTTCTGTCTGTCTGTTTCTCTCTGTTTATTAATAGTCAATGTTAAGAAAATACACTATAAAACAGTAATTGTCACAGTCCATTATAATAATAGGGAATATCACAACACGTATTAATAATATTTAACCAATAGCTGGGGAGAAAAAAGAGGGAGATAGAAAGAGTAAGAGTAAGAGCAAGGGTAATATAGCGAAAAGAAAGACTCATTTTTAACTTTAAAAAAATTATTTAACTGGCTTTACAAACTCACTTTCTCTGATTCAAACAATCGTTCTCTAGCTCACTGAGGCACACTTCTTTTAAAATATAACCACGGTTTAAATCTAATTAAATTTCAAGGTAAAAAAAAATCCAATAGAATGTTTCACGCTCCCCTTGGAGATTACTCTTCTGTATATATAGATGTTATTATGTACTAATGAGTCACATCTTATCAAGGCCCAAAAGCCACTCGAGGATAAAGGTTTATAAGTTTGTCTGGTGGACGGCGAGGCAACACCTTGAAGATTGGTAACGATGGTTGAAACTTGTGAGAATTTGATAATTTAAGAGGACGGCTCAACAAGAATTCGTTAATATTGGACTTGAAAACGACCATGTTGTAGTAAGCTGAGAAGCAGCCCCGTGGTATTGTGTTCCACAGAGGAGTAGTTTATAGGGAAGAAACTTTGCTCAGGGAAGTTATGTTAAGGTTTTGGTACACAGAGGAGGAAAGGAAAATTATTTACAGTGGTTGTAGCTCGAAAAGTTTTTGTTGTGAATGTTTTACAGGGAGGGAACCATAGATTGGAGCTCAGTCGAGCACCTACCATGTATATGTCTGTATATTTATGTTGTATTAACAGCAATCAACAGGTTTTTGTAGGTTTAATTATTTTTAAACACGATTTTCTAGGTTTGAGAGATCACCATCTTTACCTCTGACTTAAATGTGCAAGAAAGATATTAAATATTCATATGAATGGATTTGACATTTCAACCCGGAAGCATTTTCTCTTAGTAAATGTAGGAAAATAACATAACGTTTTTAATGCACATTCAGTTTTTAATTTCAACATCTGTTTTTCATCTTTTCTTTTCTTTCTTCTTTGTAACTTTGAATTTCGGGATTATTTTTTAAATTTTTTAGTGGGGGTGCGGAGAAGAGAGAAGTAAATCAACTTTTGCAAAGGAACGTTTCTAAAGTCAATCAAAATGAGAAAATAGAATTAAAAAAGAATAGCCAAAATAATCGCAAGTTCTTGTTTGCCATATTACAGGTGCATATTTCGATTTAAAATAACGTGTAAAAAATGATGAAACTAATTGTTAAAACGTTCATAAATCCATCGAAATAGATTTTCCGTTATTTCTTACACATTCTGATAGAGTAAAAAGCTGTTTTTTTATTCATTTATTTGTTACCTCCTTGTTATTTTAAGATATCTCGTGTGTCAATATAATGTTACCAGTGTTTGAAAATCGATAAACTTTGAATATACCGAGGAAGAAAATCATTTACATACTGTATCGTTACTTAAATGTAATCTTACTAATAAAAATGTTTTTTTTTAGAAACGTGCGTATATGAAAAGTAACATGGTTGAATATTTATTCTCGGAGCATGTTTAAAATATTTAAAACAATAATTAATGTTTTGAACTTTTGAAATATACACACTTTATATATGAAAGCTCTGATTGATATAAACTGTCGATCATAAAGGTTAATTTTAACTGCAGCTATAAACTATATCCTAGAGCAGTGCCTTTCAACCTTTTTGCTGGAGTGGAACCCCATGGAAACATTCCACTGGCTCGAGGAACCCCTGTGCAAAATTTTGGTTGTCTTATGCAAAAAACAGCATTTAATTATACAAAAAAAAAATTGTAATTAAATGAAAATACTCATGTTCAGAGTATTGTACATGAAATGAAAACAAAAATGTTTATGTTTGAATAGATTACATTTATTCATATGAAAAAAGTCGATGGGAAACTTGAGCCTGGTGTTTCTCGCACAACTCTTTAAGATTGGGTCGTGTTTTTGATAGACACACACGAAGTTCATCTTCCACAGACCGCAATATAATTAGTGGAAGCTATCAGCCAATCATATTTAAGCAATAGTTTTCTTGGAAATTACATATAGACAATTTATTTTATAACTACATACACTAAATAATAATAATATTTGTATACTTGTATTTGTATTAATATAAACATTTTTAAAGCATGTTTTCATATGTCGGACGTATAGGGTTAAAAGATGTGCATTTTCGAAATTGAATTTAATATGTTGTTTATTTGTTCGTTGTTCTAATTTAGAAATTGCGGAACCCCTGGACTGTACTGGCGGAACCCTAAGGTTCCGCGGAACCCTGGTTGAAAACCACTGTCCTAGAGAATTGAGATGTGTTTTTTTATTTATTTAAAAAGAAGTATAGGAATTAATTTCAGCCCAAATAACCCTTGAATTGTTTTAGTTCAATAACTTAACTTTTCCTCATATATATATATATATATATATATATATATATATATATATATATATATATATATATATACACAAAATATTTCAAAATAAAGGTATACATCATGCCTTCAAATTTGAACTTATCATGAAAGAATTGATGTTCGATATACGAGATAGAGCAATTATATAGACAAATGAAAGAAGAGAAAAACATTGTGAAAATACAAAAGCTATTACGTCCTCAGTTGTTCAAACAAGGTGTATTCAATTAAAGAATATTTATTTGCCCTTCCTTAAGCCGTGGCTTTTCAAAGAATCGAGAAAAACAAAGAGATAAGTTTGTAAAAGAAATACAAAAAGTCATAATTTGAAAAGATTTAAATACAAGTATGATAAAGAAAATTTAAGAAAGAAATCTAGAAAATTTCCAAAGAAAAATAATTGAAAATAGAGGAAAAAGTTCACCGTTGAAGACGTCACGAAAACTGCAGTAGTGGGTTCAAAAGGTAGCAGATCCATGAAGTTTAGGGTCCAAAGGCCTCAAAATCCGATGAAATATGGAAGAATTAATCCATTAACATTTAATCCATTAATCCATTAATCCATTAATCCATTAACATTTAATCCATTAATCCATTAATCCATTAACATTTAATCCATTAATCCATTAATCCATTAATCCATTAAATGTACTTCCGATTTTAAGAGATTTGTTTCGAATTGTTTGTTTGGCTTTGGACACTTCGACTCTTTTACATTTTCGGGGATTTCCTATAATTTCGGAGACCCGTTTTACATTCATAATTCTACGCCTCATTCCGGTTGTTATCAATTTACATTCATCCTGTAATTATTTAACATTCTCTCCTAAATAAATTTTATAAGTACAGGGCGTTGCAGCAAAATTCGACACTTGACAAAAAGAAAACGAAATAGGCAATAAAAATGAATGTTGTATATGCAGTTAGAGTTACATACTACATTACTTTTCAATGTAACCGCCGGCGGCGGAGATGACCATCTCCATGCGGGCACGAAATGAGTCACACGCTTTGGCGACCGTGCCCTTGTCTATAGCGGCGACGCCTCTACGATAGCAGCCCCCAGAGAGTCGACCGTGTTGTGGGCGTGCTTGTTGGTCTTGGCATCGATCACACCTCAGAAGAAATAGTCAAGGGGTTGAAGTCGGGTGCGGAGGGCAGCTACAAGTCCAGCGACCAGTGGTGAGGAACATTGTTGAGCAGTCAGGCAGGGTCGTCTTGGCATTTTGTGCAGAAGTGGAGTCATACTGGAAAACGTAGGGGTGTCTGGCGGCGATCTCGCCCATCCAGAGTGTCATCACACTCTTCAGTAATTCATGGTAGATCTCGGCGGTGACTCTTAGGTTCCTTTGAAAAAAGAACGGAGGCAGGACGCCCCCCCCCCCTGCGTTGGAGATGACGCCAAGAACCATGTCGGAGTATTGATTTACTCCTCTCCAGGAGTTAGGCACAATGCCAGTTTTTATCTTACTCCCACAAGTAAGATGTGACCCAAGGTCGGGTCGGGAAAGTGGGGTTTAAAAATTGCCTGAGCAGCCCCGTCGGCATTCCTCGGTTGGGGCGTCTCAGGCAGTAAGCAATAAACTTACTCCTCCCCAAAGAGGGGAGGCGAATCCTGGGAGGGTGGACCTCCTAGAACTGCACAGAACAGACCCATAGACCGGCGTAAATCAAGCCCCGAAGTCCAAGACAATACCAGTCTATGGGGTGTAGTATCCATCGGAACAGATACTACACTTTGATCTTAGCCAAAAGGCCAAGAACCATTTTCACGACGAGAATCTCCTCGCTGTCGTTCTGCCTGTTCGCAATTCTTTTCACCGGAGAAGAACCTAAGCATTCCGGCGGATCTGTACTTAAGCTCGTTAAGCAAAGCTTCTGCCATGACCTTTCTTGACCTCTTGGGGGCATTCGTGATGAGCATGTGATGAGACTTGCGATAGAAGGAGTAACCAGTGTTCTTCTTGATTGTTGTGACAGCCTATGTCAGCGGCGATCTTGGCGTAGCTCTGGTTTGGAATCTTGCCACAACACCCTGTATTATTTTATTATTTGTAACATTTTTACATTCTCATTTTTTCTCATCTCCAAACATCTTGTGTTAAATATCGTCCCCTAAACGCGGGAGGGAGGGGGGTCGTTCGAGAATTGTAACATAAACGGTGGCCTGTTCTATGGTCGTTACAACAAAGAACAATTGACAGATGCTCTGGGTTCTGCTTCGTAGAATATGATCTTTCGACTGACGGTCAGTAGAGTAGTAACATCAGAATTAAAGTATAATTGAACATAACAGAAAAAAAACAACATTTGTACGTTTGATGAAATCATTTCAATGGTCGTAAAAGATTTTGTGAAAAGTTTATTTTCTTTATCCAATGAAGGTTGTTGACAGTCTTCAAAAAGTAAAAAAAATCAAAATTCTCAGAATCGTTTTGTAAACATTTCATCGAATGTATATTTTTCCTTTTATGTTGAATTATATTAAAATTCTAACGTTACTCTTTTGATAAATCTTAGTTGAAAGAAAATCTAGAGGCACGTATTTTTTGTTGCTATTTTTAAATGGCGTAGCCGACTACATTTAGTTTTTTTTTAATTACATTTGTTTAGTTAGTTTCATCTATATACTATTGTTGCATAGCCGTCCCGGAATGGGACGTGGCAGTTCTCGCTTTGTATACCCGTCCCGGAATAGGCCGTTACAGTTCTCGCTTAAACTGGTCATTTTTAACACCAAAAAGGCATATGTTGCATACCTTTTAATTTCGCGTACCTTTTCTCTTTCCTCGTCACGTGGAGGGGTGTCGTCTTTCTTCTCTTCTGTACTGCCGTGAACATCGCCGCTACAACAAAAAGCTTCATACCACGATTCACGAGACAAACATTTTTTTAAACCTTGATTGGTTTATTTCAGGCGTCAGTCTACCGTCGATCTTGGAGATGTTTCACCAACGTTAAGGGAGAGACCAAATTACTACTCTATCGTAGTTAATTCCTAGCTTAAGTCCTTAGCCATTCGAGGAGGGGGTGAAGACGGAATCTCATGCCTGCATTCACTTAGGGAAATAGATTCCCATTTTTCATTTGAAGACTACATAGAGAGTGCTCACCTCTCGAGCGCTGGCTTTTCAAACCCCACTTTCTCGACCCGACCTTGGGTCACATCTTACTTGTGGGAGTAAGATAAAACTGGCCTTGTGCCTAACTCCTGGGGAGGAGTAAATAAAACTACATAGAGAAATCGTCTGTTCGGCTCGGTTTTAAAACCAAGACTGGCAAAACACTGTTTCCCCACACAAAAGCCCGTGACATCACAGACTCCCATGCGCAGGTGCACCTTGACCCTTGATCTGAGGTCTCGTGAACGCGGTGGTCCTGTCAACGTCTGTGAGCTCCGACTGTGAGAACCAGTTTATTTTGCACTCGACTGTACGGGTCCACCCGCACTAAATCGCGCGAGCCAAAACCAAACGATCTCCCACATATGCCCACTTCAAAATGCGCCCGGCCTCATAGGGTCATTATCCAACACTATTAAAAGGTTATGGTGTTTGGGGAGTTTGTCTGTTCATACGCAAATAGAAACATATGATTGGTTGACAAAAAGAATAGGCAGAGTACACATTACTAAGGCAGTAGTTTTTATGATTTCAATATGAGAGTTTGAATCTCACGTACGTCCATAGGATCTTTTAACAGTATACGAGTTTTATAAATGTAAAGAAATTAACATCATGCATAATATAAAAACATTACATATATATATTTTTTTTAACTAAGGGACCTTTTCATAACTTGCCAAAAACTTATAAATAAAGGTATTCGGCATTAAATCAAAGCGAATTATTTTTGCTTAAAAACAATTTCCAATGTTTTTTGCCAATAAAAACAATAAAAACAATACAGTCAACGTAGTTACTTACTCTCACATACAAATACTAAGTTGCTTATTTTTTTCACGAAATTTTATAAATATTTTTCTTCGTACAAGCTATAAAGCAGTAGAAGCTAGATAAAGATGGACATTGACATACCCAGGTACTGTACCAACGCCATCCAAAGAACAGGCATAAACTAATAAATAAAAAAGAAACAATTGCTTTCTGTCCTTCTGTCCGCCCACTATAGACTCTGTGATATTGTGAAATCTTATAAGTTAGAGCTGAATCGCATTTAAACTGATATATCTATCTTTGATTCTGACTAGCCAATTTTGATTTCTTATTGTTGTACCCTATTATTGGCACTAGAATAACATACTTCGTTACAGTTTTAAAAAATATGCTGTTCCGCTCGGACAGCTTGTATATGGAAACATTTTTAATTATGACCGAAATATAAAAATCAGCAACGGGAATAACAAAGAATATAAAAAAGTGTCTCCCTTAGAACTAAAATTATATTTCTTTTTCTGTATAAGTTTAAAAAGGTGCAAACAAATAATAATTAAAAACTAAAATTACTTCACTGCATCCCGAACAACGTCGGGTAGAGTTAGGGTTAGGGTTAACTAATATTATACAAATCCATGCATATTTTAATCTTCTCATATTCGAAAATATCTTACCATTTAGTCATAGCCTTAAACATTACACGTCTGCCATTGCTTCGACACTCTGTCACTCGGTAACAGTTATCTCTGATGATGGCCGGCTCATCTCTAAATAAGTTAATAATCCCGCTATGATGCAACCATTGATTATGGATATATTTCGATGCACCTGGACTCACATCAAAATTATGGATCCATTTGTGCAGATCTATAAGGGTTGAATTTTTTGTAGCATAGCTGGGGTGTTCTTCAATCCCTCCAGTGTGTTCACGTCATCAGCGGAATCAGCTGGTTGTATTTCTGTAGTCGCAGTGGTGAGGTAGCAACTGAAGTTTCCATCTTCTCTTCTCTCTGTTGTTGCCTTTTATTCTTTTATCATAGCATACATGTATACACATGACTCCCTAACCCTGCCCTTTTATGGGAAGGCAGCAGCTATCCAAACCCACTGCTCTTTCGTTGTCGTTGTCGTTGTTGTTCGTTCTCTCCCCCTCTCTCTCTCGGTTCAGTTGAAAGAGAAAGATCTTTCTTCCTTATTCGCTGCCACATAAGACTGGCGGCTTCCTGTCTCTGTGCCGTCACTGCCGGGACACGTAGCTCTTATGACTTCTACTTGGAAAATGCCATTCTACTTAATTTTTAACCTTACGTGGAAATTTACTATACTATCCTTATCTTTACACACCCGCATCTAAATATTATTACACTTTCTGTCTTCAATATATATTTTACCTTTTTACAAAACCCTAAGTAAAATATGACCGAACGTTAATCTTCAGTAATTGTACCATACTAGTCTATATATTAATATGCGTGTGTGTTCTCCATTCGTTTGCCCCCGCATTATACTTTAGGTAGCTAATTTATATAGTTATGACAGCATTCACAAAGCTAACAGCTGGCATATTAAGCAGAGAAAGATAGAGAGGAGTAGGTGAAGAGTGGAAAAAGGAGTAATTCACACATATTAATATATGGGAAAAATTGAAAACAATGGTGTTATATCAGTTGTGTGAGAGAGAGTGGCACATGGGTGTTTGGAAAGTAACCTATGCAATATGTTTTCATTTATTTTCTAAATTTAAGGTATGTTGTTCTTTGTCTCTGAAACGAATAACTTTGATTAATGAACACGACTTCATGCAGACCAGACAATTCTGAAGCAACAACATCCACGCGTCTGTCTGTCTGTCCACATGCAGCTATCTACATGCAGACAGAGTGTGGAATGTGAGGAGTGATAAGAATGCATATAGACAGGTAATGGAAAAGAGTAAATCAAACGTTGATATCTATATACGGGAGTGGAAATCTTTTTTATATATTTAATCATTGCCACTTCTGGGCTGATGCATCGTCCACTAGTCTCTCCCTCTTAGACAAAGTCCAAAACAAAAAGTCGCTAATCTAATAGGTCCCTCACTATCAACCAAGCTCCAGCCTCTTCCCCATCGCCACAATGTTGCAGCCCTGTACCTGTTTTACAAGTACTTCAATGGAATGTGCTCCGATGAACTTGCTGCTCTGGTGCCCCATCAACGTAAATACACTAGACCAACTTGACAATCAGCTAAATCCCATCAATTCAAAGTGGAGGTCCCCAGATGCCAGAGAGGCTTCTACTCCAAAAGCTTCTTTTCTCATGATACCGGCCTTTGAAACTCCCTTCCTGCTCCCTGTTTCCACCGACTGTACCGACATGCAGAAATTTGAAACTAATGTGAACAAGCATCTCACTGCACAGCTCTCAATTTAGGATGACCACGAAAACGTTCACCTTAATTCTCAGTATCCCCTTACGTCTACAGTGGCAGCTTGTCTTGTTTAGGGTGAACTATGTTAAAAAAAAAAAAAAAATTGAAAATATATAATAAATCGATAACATGATGGAATTAAAACGTATTTTCTTTAATTAACTGTGGAATTTCTATGGGTCCTGCGAATATCTAAATTAATCCATTAATTAATCGAGTAACCCATTAATTAATCCATTAATTAAACATAAGAAAGGCTTAAGATTATTTCAATCAGTTTCGAATTCTAAATACACAAAGAATTTAATCTTAAAAAAAGAAAATACCTCACCTTTTTACTGTCACAATTAGATAATGAGATTAGGAGAAAAATTAATATATATATATATATATATATATATATATATATATATATATATATATATATATATATATTAATTTCGAGGAAACACATATGATCTACTTTTGTAGGCCGAAACTGTCTGAGTCAGCCATTGAGCTCAGGTTAGATTGTTTTAATCAGAAAGATGTGAGTTTGCAAAGCCAGTTAAATAAAAAAATAAAACAAAAATAACAAATTCAAATAAGGTTTTGTGTTCGTTATGTCCCACCCTATCTATCTCCACTCTTATTCAATATGGTATCTATCACTCTCACTTCTCTATCTCTCTCTTTGTCAATCTTTTTATTCTGTCCTTTCTTTATTACCTTCGACTCTTAAAAAGAGTGAGATAGAGAAGTGAGAGTGATAGATCCCATATTGAATTAGAGTGGAGATCAAACAACATATAGGTAGAGGGTGAAAGTGATAGACAATTAGTAATTGATGAGTTAATTGCAAACTACCGCTAATTAGAGCAACAGAAATAGAAGTGTGTTGATGAAGCATTGCTTTCTGATGGGAAAAATACTGTTCAACCAAAGCAGTGGCGTAATAAGTGTTATTCGAACTCTGCTCCATCAGAAACAATGATTAAGAGGTTAGGGTTAGGGTTAGGTGTAATAAGTGTTATTCCATCAGAAATAATGATTAAGAGGTTAGGGTTAGGGTTAGGTGTAATAAGTGTTATTCCATCAGAAATAATGATTAAGAGGTTAGGGTTAGGGTTAGGTGTAATACGTGTTATTCCATCAGAAATAATGATTTAGGGGTTAGGGTTAAAAAAAAATAGTAAATAATAAATTATATAGAAAAAAAAAAAAGAAGATAAACAAACCTCTGCGGACCTGCTACTATAAAACAAACCAGCATTTCCGGCCCCGACTTTTGGCCAAAAACACACTCCAACGAGTGGCTGTATTTATTTTATTTCTGAGGATGAGGGCTTCCCTCGAAAATTAAAAATAATAATAAAAGGACATACTCCAACCTAACACCACGGTCAACGATACACTGGTAAATAAAAAAAAATTTTTTGAAAATTATTGACTCTTCAATATTGTCACTTTGTTTTTACGATTCCACGTGTCGTATATGTGTCACTCCAACAACGCATTGTTATCGCCTCCAAAATATTATTCTTATATATACATATATATATATATATATATATATATATATATATATATATATTGGGGATAGAGCGAAAGTGTGTTGAGTCTAGGTTGAAGCTGTGAACCGGGTTCACGTCTTGTGATGGTCTGAAATTATCACTTCCTACACTGATGAAAGCAAAAAGCTTGAAATACGGACGTATGTAGGTAATAATGATTTAATATTTATTCATACATATTGTTATATATATGAAATAATAATAATAATAATAATAATAATAACAACATTGACATGCCAGTGGCGCAGATTTTGTACATGTCTGTATAAATAAAAATAATATATATATATATAGAAATTCTGATTTCCAATTTGAGTCATCCACCACCAACACATTTTTTCGAACGTAAAAAATAAAAAAAGAGAAAATAACCCCACAAAGATGATGG
>OY744537.1:44847041-44849541 GCA_963556195.1 Sepiola atlantica
TAGCCCCCGGGCTATTATAATCGATGACCCATTAGTAAACGTTATGGGTATCTTTTACAATAATCAGCAGAGTAAAAACGCTCAAAAAACAAATATACAACAAATAAAAGTAACTTTAGGCGATAAAAGTTATTTCCTAACTTACCTGTGACATTTGTTTGTATTTTTAAACCGTTCCAACCGCTATTTAATAGAAATCAATAGTTTTGTCACACGAACATTTGAGAAAAAAAATGGCGATGGGGGGGGGGGGGGTCGTAAGGACATGAGGCCGATACCGCCATTTTGTTTTACTGAAAATCCATGTAAAAAAAAAAACGAGATTTTTTTTTACATCTAATAAAATCCCATTTATACTACGTAAAAATACAAACAAATGTCAGAGGTAAGTAGGAAAATATCTATTCTCGACGTAGCTCACCTTAACTTATTGCATATATTTTTTTTACCCCGTTCTCGTTCGTTTTTTGGACCCTGTTCGCGATTCTGCTGAGTATTGTAAAAGATACCCAACATCATATATATATATATATATATATATATATATATATATATATATATACACTGTAAATATTTTTAAATATTGAAGTGTTTTTATACCTACAGACGATATGGTTTCGGGTTTTCTACCCTCATCAGTGCAGGAGTGGCGGTTGCAAGCGGTTGCATCGGATTGAATGGGGTTTGTAGATTCAGACTAGAATCACGAGGCTAACGTCTATGCCTACGTAGCCACGAGAAATCACCACTGACAGTAATTGAAATTAATGTACACTTACCCGAGAGGCGGGGAAAGTGTGTTGCTGTCGAAAGTGTTCGTCGCTGGAGTGGAACTTTGCATAATCGCTGGTGACAATAATCTTGTAACTCCAAAGAGTGCTCTACTATTAAGACTGTTAAATCTTAACGGGGCACACACACACACACATATATATATATATATATATATATATATATATATATATATATATAAATGGCAAATGGTAGTAATAACACAGCGTAACGTCACTTGCTTTATATGCATCATTCCTTCACTTATAGAAGTTGAATACCTGTATGTCTCGCCGCCTTTAATGTGTTAAAATTATCATTGTTTATAAGCTGTTCAGAACTGGCCTATCGGTTAGCGACGTTGGATTGGGGTTGAAAAATACTTGTAATCCAGGGTTTCGAATCGTGTGACCGGTACTTCTATGCTGATGAGTCTTGATTGAAAAGAGACGAAACGTATACGTCCATAGATAAATAAACAATAACAAATATTTGTATATATATATACATATATATACATATATACATATATTATATATACATATATATATATTATATATATATGTAATTTTATGTATAATTTATATATATATATATATATATATAATTTTATGTATAATTTATATAAATTCCTTTGAATTCACACAAAAGTTGGGGTAGTAGCTAAATAGTGTATACACCACAATAGCTCAAAATATGATATAATAATAATTTAGTAAATGTTCCGAATTTGTTTAAAACACATTTTAATTCAAACAATTGTTTCTGCCTATTTTATGACGCACATTCTCTTGATAACAACATTCAAGGTATTTAAAAAAGGCTACATCAGTGAATATTTTTATCACCACAGTTACACATATTTAACTTCTACTATTAGATAATAGAAACTATACATTCATTTCAAAGCAGTTATATATAAAATATGTTCCATCTAAAATACCAACATATTTATATTCATGA
Organism: Sepiola atlantica; assembly: GCA_963556195.1. NCBI lineage: Eukaryota > Metazoa > Mollusca > Cephalopoda > Sepiida > Sepiolidae > Sepiola > Sepiola atlantica. The sequence goes on from OY744537.1 coordinate 44,848,776, forward strand.
AAATAAACACGTTAAAGTGAAAAACTGTGGTTGATTTGTTTGTTTTAAATCATATCATTCCGAGAAGACAGGTTAGGGTTAGACATTTTTGAACGGTTTTATAGAATTTTTACAATTTTTTTTTCTCTAAAAATAAAGAATCTATTCTTCCAGTTTGCAAACAAATTAGAGATTATTTTACAATAGAATCGTGTTAAGTTTATCATCAGATACGGTGCGAACATTGCCAGAACAATGGCAGAAGAAATGAAGTAGCAGGAATATGATAAAGTCATTGATATTGTTGCTATGCCTCCAGAGATCTGGAAACCCGGTGGTCCGTCCTCTTTAGGCAAGGCTCCATGAAGTGCTCGCCTTCTGCTGGGAATAATCGCAGACAAAATAGAGGACTTCAAAGATGCTGTCATCATAAATGTCCCTGCCAAAAAACAAACAAAATCAAACGATTCAAAATGTTATAGGGACTGGAGTTGTGGGTTGCCTCTCGTTTTCATAGTCTTCTATTGTTTCTTCTCTTAAACACACATCAAGAAAAATGAAGACAACCTTTATCACTTTTAAATATATTTTATTACTTCAATTAGGGGTATCCATTTTCCCATAGGAAAATTTGACTTCTGGCGATATTCAGAAACGGCTAGAGGTGTCTAAATCCCTTATCTAGTAAGACCTAGAATTAGTTTATGTTTCTCTACGATCAATTTTATCTGATCAATTTTATCACAAAAAAACAAATTTAGTAATATCTTATATATATTTATAATAT
>OY744537.1:44854541-44912041 GCA_963556195.1 Sepiola atlantica
ATCTTCTCTTTTCTTCCCTACAACTCATTTCCCACAGAAGAGACATTGCTAGTTTCTCTCTACTCTGTCTGAAAATATCGGCTTCCTGATTTAAAATGCACCAAACATTGATGTTATTGATTTTTTCCTTTCCATTTACAAAACTCAATCATATTCTGTAAAGCCAAAAACAAGATTTTTCTTCTACAAAACAACCGAACCAAACACCATGAATAAATATTTGAAGATATAAAGAACTTGAAGCATAAAAACTTTTACCAAAATGACCCGATTCGGAATTAAATAACCCGAAAAAGGTTGATATGTCGTAAAACAAAACAACCGAACAAAACACCATGAATAAATATTTGAAGATATAAAAAACTTGAAGCATAAAAACTTTTACTAAAATGACCCGATTCAGAATTAAATAACCCGAAAAGGGTTGATATGTCGCAAAACAAAACAACCAACAATCTCTCTACTCTATCGTTATTTCCATAGAATGTGCTCGATTGAGCCCCAATCTTTGATTCCTTCTTGTAAGACATTCACAGCAAGAACTTGTTTTATTACTACAACGAAAAAAAGGACTTTCCATTCTCTTTTTAGTTGCCTAGCATCATGTGGAATTTCTATGAACTGAGTTTCTTTGCAAGGGCTTCCCATGTGTGAAACACATTACCACAGGACTGCTTCCCTGCTGACTACGACATGGTCGTCTTCAAATCTAATGTCAAAAAATTCTAATCATAAAAAACTACCCCATAAGTAATCAATTGCAGTTCATACCATTGATCAATGTTAACACTTCCATAGTGTTCCTCATTTTTTGACTGGCAATCGTTTCTGTTAATTAACCTTTATTATCGAGTGGCTCTTGACCTTGATAAGTGGTGACCCAAATAGTAATAAAAAACAAAAAAAGAAATACCCCCAGCTATTTTTCGGTTATTTCATTCTGAAAAAAGATATCTATTGTAAACGAATTATTGCAAGCGATTAATTTGTGGTAACTTTAGTGAATCTACTTCTATGATGTAAGGCCTTATGTCAGACTTCATGACAGAGTTCAAAATCAACTTTGCAATCTAGTGGGGGGTGATCGTTTCTCTACAGCCCCTTTCTCACAGATAAGACGTTGCTAGTCTTTCTCTACTCAATCGTTATTTCCAGGGAAAGTTCTCGATTGAGTTTAAATCTCTGTTCTCTCTTTGTAAAACATTCACAGTAAGAACTCGTCTAACTACCACCACTGCAAAGAACTTTCCTTTCTTTGTTTGTGTTCCTAACATCAAAGCGAAATTCCATGAACAGTGTATTTTTCAAAAACTTCCCCTTTGCAGAACACATTACCACAAGATTACTTCCCTGAAGGCTGTAATATGGTATTCTTCAAATCTAATGTCAATGTTTGTCATAAACCGTCCTCGTAAGTCATCACATTTTATTCATTCTATTATTTCAATCCTCTCATAATAGTCGTCATTATTCATCTGTCAATCTATCTGTCTCATTAACTCTTATACTCGAGTTGCTTTTAGACTTAATAACTGGGGACTTATTAGTAAATAAAGATAAATGCTTTGTTAGTTAGTCAATTATGCAGTGGAGTGAATTTGATAATTTCCGGGCACTCCATATAGAAGGCCTTTTGTCAAACTAAGCTAAGTAAATCTTGATGTGACTGTTTTAGTATTTTTCCACCTAAATACACAGAGTAATGGTGACGCTAGAATTCTATAAAATCTTGTTATTATATATATTTTTTTATTTCAAAGAATACTATACATTTTTATTTCAAAGAATACTATACATTTTTATTTCAAAGAATACTATACATTAATTTAGTCGTTTATCGATACCTTTAATGGACTATAAAACTATTGCATAGTGTTCTTTGAAATTAAAAAAAAAAAAAAAAAAAAAAAGGTGCTTATCCAGAAGCACGGAAACATTCGAAAAAAAAAAAGGAATATCTGTTTGATGTACGTATCTGTAACGGGTTGAATATATCCCATACCAAAAATCACGTAAATTAATCAAATAGTTTTTATTTTATAAATAAAAATTAAATTTTACCGATAAACAAATGAATGTATGCATTCTGGAGATGCCTTTGCCCCCCCCCACACACCGCCAAGAACGATGCCCAAATCAATCATGTATGCAATAGTTAGGGTTATCTCCCTTGAATATCCTTTGAACTTAGCCGTAATAGCGGTCGTATTTCTCCGTCATTCGTTAATTGTTAAAATTTAATTTTTATTTTTAAACTAAAAACTAGCTGATTAATTTAAGTGATTTTTGGTATAGAATATATTCAGCCCGTGACATGTACATACATCAAACAGATATTCCTAGGTTTGTTTTATTTTTATTTTTTTCGAATTTCTCCGTGCTTCTGGATAAGCACCAAAACAATATATGCTCTTACATATGTAATTGAGCACTCAGGCGTGGCCACCGAGAGTTACTACAGGCCGGTTGGCTAGAAAATGACGTCACTGCATTGCGTGTCAAAACAAGGACCGTCGTAATGACAATAAGAAGGCATTTCGACTTCTCTATTCACTAAATAATCCATCAAAATTCAGGAAATCAACCAATTTTAATGAAATTTTCAGGATTTATTAATTAATGATCACAGAATATAATAAATCCATTACTTTATTATAAAGCTTGGTGCAAATGTATTATTTCTTGTAAACAAAAAACACCTTTACTAAAGTTATTCAAAATATCAAAACATGTTGAACATACGATATTGTAAATATTTAAAACAAAGCATTAGAAAACTTTAAAAATTGCATGTAAAAAAGAAAAGAAAAGAACACGATTCGATTCATCTTGAAACTGATCTTTATCCAATATAAATTTAAAGAAAATAATAATTCACGATCAAATACTTCAAAAAACTGAATTATGAATTACCATTATTTAAACTTCTAACCCAATCAACCGTAAGTAATTCAGACTTTGAAATTTGTTTAAAAATTATACAAAAAAAAAGTTCAATGTTAACTGTCTGTTTAATAATGGAATCATCAACTTCTATCTTGCTATTAAGAGACAGGTACGTGCAAAATCAAAGGCCGATCCCCAAAATGTAAAAACATTTTGACCCTCCCTTCACTTAAAAATTCACCAAAATTCAGGAAATCAACCAATTTTAATGAAATTTTCAATATTTATTAATAAACAAGCACAGGAGATATAGTGAAACATTTTTTAAAAATCTTAGTGAAAATGTATTATTTTTTTTAAACAAAATACACCTTTACTAAACGTATATTTTTATATATATAAAAAAAATCCATGATTTTTTAAAATGAAAATAAGATCTGTATATGTTTAAAATATTTTTTTTAAAAAACTATTTCGTATATATTACGGAAAATGCCCCTACACTCTTGTTAATAAAATCAGTATAACTCGAAGAATTAACGATATTATCATTGAATAAAGCATTGTTTAATTAATATTTTTTGTGAAAATTTTGATTAAATATGATGTTATTTCATTTATTTAATCTACAAAAGTAGAGAAAAGATAAACTATGCTACACTTAAGACATCGAAAAAAAGTAATAAAAAAAAAATGGAACACTACTTTTTTTATCAAATAATGAATAAGTAATTCAGACTTGATTTTTTATATAATTAAAAAAAATTCAAACTTACTACACTATATTTAGTCGGTGTAAACATTATTACGTGTATCCATATTTGCAGTAATTATTTCTCTTTTGGAAATCCAAACATATACAGTAGGCATTTTAACTTTGTGAATTATGAAATGAAATTTTTAAAAGCGCGAAATTATTTTAAAATTGGTTGATTTCCTGAATTTTGATTCCATTATTAAACAAACAGTTAACATTGAACTTTTTTTTTGTATAATTTTTAAACAAATTTCAAAGTCTGAATTACTTACGGTTGATTGGGTTAGAAGTTTAAATAATGGTAATTCATAATTCAGTTTTTTTGAAGTATTTGATCGTGAATTATTATTTTCTTTAAATTTATATTGGATAAAGATCAGTTTCAAGATGAATTGAATCGTGTTCTTTTCTTTTCTTTTTTACATGCAATTTTTAAAGTTTTCTAATGCTTTGTTTTAAATATTTACAATATCGTATGTTCAACATGTTTTGATATTTTGAATAACTTTAGTAAAGGTGTTTTTTGTTTACAAGAAATAATACATTTGCACCAAGCTTTATAATAAAGTAATGGATTTATTATATTCTGTGATCATTAATTAATAAATCCTGAAAATTTCATTAAAATTGGTTGATTTCCTGAATTTTGATGGATTATTTAGTGAATGGAGAAGTCGAAATGCCTTCTTATTGTTATTACTACGGTCCTTGTTTTGACACGGAAGTCAGTGACGTCAGAGGGGGGCAGGAAGTTAGTTGCTTGGCCTGTAGTAACTCTCGGTGGCCACGACTCAGGTCATTTCTCCTATACTAAAAACCAATAAAATTGTACACACACACACACATATATATATATATATATATATATATATATATATATATATATATATATATATAAGAGAATACAATCTTAGTTATTGTTTCGAACATTTTACTGTACCTCTCAGACAGCTGTTTCGACCGTAATAAATCAAACTGTTTTCTTATTCGAAAGTTAAAAAAAAAAAGAAAAAAAGAAGCAAGAATATGTTTAGGCTGTGGTTGTTATGATTGTATCCAACAGCGCTAAATTATCGAATCAAAAGAAAACGAATGTTTCAAAAATATTAAAAAATAATGTTTACAACATTTTTACTCCTTAATTACTCTTTCTCTAAAGGAAAAAAAATCACACACACACATATATAATAGTATGAAAATATGTATATATGGCAAGTAAGCTACACAAAAACGTCCATGTTTGATTCCCTAAGAGAATCATTAAGCTAATATATGAGAGAGAGTAAGAGAGTAAGAGTAAGAGTAAAAGAATGAGAGTGACAAAGAGAGAAAGAGAGTGAGAGACAGAGAGAGAGAGAGAGAAAGAGAGAGAGAAAGTGAGGGACAGAGAGAGAGGGAGAGAAATTGAGGGACAGAGAGAGAGAGAGAGAAAGAGAGGGACAGAGAGAGAGAGAGAAAGAGAGGGACAGAGAGAGAGAGAGAGAGAAAGAGAGGGACAGAGAGAGAGAAAGAGAGTGACAAAGAAAAAGAAAGTGAGAGAGAGAGAGAGAAAGAAAGAGAGTGACAGAGAGAAAGAAAGAGGGTGATAGAGAGATTGAGAAAGAGAGAGAGTGACAAAGAGATTGAGAGAGAGAAAGAGAGTGACAGAGAGATTGAGAGAGAGAGAGAGTGACAGAGAGATTGAGAAAGAGAGTGACAGGGAGATTGAGAGAAAGAGAGAGAGAGAGAGAGAGAGAGAGAGAGAAAGAGAGTCCATTCTTTACATCTGTGAGATATAATCTTTCAGGCAAATTTTGAACAGACAAAAAAATAAATAAAAAGAAAACAGACATTCCCTCTCCAACTTTCTGTGGGTTCGGGTATTGCATTCTTCTTTTTCGCTTTAATGAAAGGTGTAGGCGTCTGGTAGCTTTGTTTCAGCATTTGTCAGGTGTGTCCCTTGGCGGTTAGATTTTGAGTCTTGAACAGATGGCACCGAAATTGTTTAGCACATACATTTATACCCCCCCCCCCGCCACTGTTTGGGCAGAGATTGGGGTTCATGGAAAGGCGAACAGAGACTGGCTGTGTTGAAATCATTTGTAGGTATGGAAATATATAGGATCTGTTTTTATCAAATGTTTAATCTATCTCGAGGGTATTTAAAAACAGACATTTTTGTATGTGTGTGTATTTATATGCCTTTTCCTTTTTATCTCTCATACATTCAAAGAAGGGTTTATGAGAATATATTTACATAGATAGAAATGCATATTTATATACATTGCCTAAGATCAAAGTGTAGTATCTGTTCCGATAGATACTGCATCCCATAGACTGGTATTGTCTTGGCCTTCGGGGCTTGATTTACGCCGGTCTATGAGTCTGTCCTGTGCAGTTCTAGGAGGTCCACTCTCACAGGCTTCGCCTTCTCATCCTTTGAGAATGGGGTTAGTTTATTGCTAATCGCCTGAGGCGCCCCTACCGGGGAATGTCGACAAGGCTGCCCCGGCATTTTGTGTAGAGCAGAGTGCTCAAATTCTTGGGAGCTGGTTTTTCAAATCCCACTTTTCGACCTTGTGTCACATCTTACCGCTGTGGAAGGTAGATAAATATATATATATATATATATATATATATATATATAGAGAGAGAGAGAGAGAGAGAGATAGAAGAAAAAAGAGTGATAAATATGCGACGATTGTCCAAATTTATTTCAAATTTCAATTGTTCAATGCAAGGTGTATTCAGTAATAAACTAGTGTTTATTATTCTTTCCTTAAGCCAAGGCTTTTCAAAGATATATATAGGGTAATTTGAATTACCTACTAGATGGGAGTTTGAATTATCTACTAGACACATCCTCGAGTGTCTTATGTTTCTCTGTAAAAGGGTTTGCCAGGAAAACCTGACATGAGCAAACTTCACTCTACAAGTAAACCCTGAACAAATATTCAAAATAACATAGTATTCGAAGCCTAAATAAGATATTTTCGGTTGGGCTACACCTTCTCTTAGTGATATTACCTCAAGTAACAGCACTTAGTTGGATATTCCACCAGACCCGATGAATTCTTGTCCTTGAATCCGGTAAGACCAAGAGATTAAAAGAAATGTATACTATAGCATAATCAACTAGTCAATTGGGAAGAAGAGATTTAATGTTCTTAACTTCTTTACAAACTCAACGTTTGATAAGTAAAGGAGAACTTTAATGGAACACTCGAATATCTATGTATATCATATAGAGATCAAGTGTTAACCCCAGGAGGGGGGTCCTGGATTTCTGAGAACTTCGACTGAAGTAAAATGAAACAATATATATGTGTGTGTGTATATATATATATATAATGCTATAGAGATAGAAGAATATCCGTCCCAGGACGGGTAGAATTAATTCCTTGAACAGAATAGTTTTGCACCACTTTTATGTCCCCTTATGAAGATTAAAATGAAGATATAATGATACTAAACCATTTGTCAAGAATCCTCATTTCAATTTTGAACAGAAGCTATTACATGATTTTGATTCCAGAAAATATCTAAAATTTAAGGCCAATGCTTAAGGGGTCTTATGAAGAAATTGAAATTCAGGGAATCTTGCTTACTTGGTGTCGAATGACTATGGACCAAAGTGATTGAAATTTAATTTATTTAGATTTTAAAAAGAAGGTTTTGTTCATATTATGCCGCATAAATCCCTTTAACATGCTCTAAAGTACTGAAATTTGGGGAATATTTATTAAAATTTCACAAAATCTGAATTTTAACGAAGGGCTTCCCCACCCCCCTTTTACGCCTTTGCATAAAACTAAATTAAACTAAATATAGCCCACAGTTGGACCCCCTCCCCTAGCAGCCGTGTTCCAAAATTCATAATGATCAGTTAATTACTTCGAGTGAATGCTGTACATACAACCACATAAACATACCTAAATTTATAAATACAATATATATATATATATATATATATATATATTATTAGATATTTATAATCTATTATATTAAATAAAGTTGTATTTTCTGTCTGTCTGTTTGACTAAAACTCAGGACTACCTAAGATACATTTACACACCCTACGTATTCTTATTTAGTACGACCTCGAGCAGGTTATGGTAAAAACATTAGCGTAATATTAATTTGTTTGAGGATCAGAAGAGACCAAATTAATCACCGGTGAGCCAGAAAAAAAGATTTTTTTTCGTTGGAGAAATTCAACCAATCAAGTGAAAGAAATCTATAAAAACTTTTAAAGGTATTTCTCCCGGACCAATTAACGTTTTAAATCATTGAAATTAAAATGAAATAAAAATAAAACTGCAAATATATGAGATCGCAGCTTATTATTTATTTTAAGGTTATTATTTATATTAGGATTATTATTTATTTTCTAATCGACGCAACAACAGGAGTATAATGCGTGTGTATGTGTGTGGGTGTGTGTATATGTTTGTGTTAAAAACGCAATAGCAATAACACAGCAATTTACAATAATTTGAAGCATGATTTGCGTGTATTGGTTTCCCGGATATAATCAGGTACTCACGGGGGAATCATATGAAGGTTGCCAACATCCTAAATGAATGTTGTGCTATGTATGTTCTGAAAGAAGGCGAGCATGCGAAATCTTGAGTGTGCACCGGTAGCCATCTTACCACTGCCAAATCTGCATCTGTCTGGACAAGTTTGACTCTCTTTCTCATAAACAAAGTTTATTATATTCCTAAAAAAAATATGATTCAGTACAAAATGCTATGGGGTTTGTTTTATTTACTTTTTTCAGGAAGTTAGGAATGCATAAAATACTTATAACCAACATTTTCTTTATTCACATAAAAGCACAAAAGAAAATATGTTCGACCTATTTTTGAATAAAAAAGAAGTCTGTACTTATATACAAAGGTAAAATAATAATAAAGAAAAAAGGATAGGTACATTTACACCTGTGAGCAACCAAACACCTGAGCACAAAATTAAAATATCATTCATAAATTCTAACCAATCGACTAATTTATTATATATATATATATATATATATATATATATATATATATATATATATATATATATATATATATATATATTTCAACAAATTTTTCGTGGTACAGAATTTTATAATAGATTTAAATATAATGAACGGAGTCATAGCGAGTCAAGGCACTATCACAAGAAAAAAAAAGAGAGAGGAAATATTGAAAACCATCGCTCTGTAAGCAAAAAGAGTTGTCTCACAAATTAGATTTATTTAGAGACTTCTAAAAAAAAATTTTTTAAAAATTGCCTTTTTCCATTTATTCCTTCTCGGTTTAATGGCGTGATTCAATCTCCCTTTTTTCTCCCCACGTTACTCTTTCCCACGTTTTTAAGCGATATTTGCCGACGTTTTCTCTTGACAATGTGTCGGCCGAAACGTACCTAGAGAATTAGTTCTTATTATGTCAATTTTAGTCGATCTTTTTATTCTTTTTAAAAGTTTTTAATCGACAATTAAATATATTATTCAATATTTCCTCTCCCTTTTTTCTTCTTCTTGTGATAGTGCCTTGACTCGCTATTACTCCGTTCATTATATTTGAATATATATATATATATATATATATATATATATATATATATATATATATATATATATACTTAAATTTAGATCAAATAGAAAACTTTTTCGAGTTAACCGCAACGATCAATCTTCTGCAGACATTGTTGAGTTCGCACTTACGAAATTTTGTTCTTAAGAGATTCCATATTTGGAATATGATTTGAAAATGATGTAAGTCGTCAATATATATATATATATATATATATATATATATATATATATATATAGAGAGAGAGAGAGAGAGATATTATAGAATTTAGAAAAACCAAGAAACGTTATTTATATATATATATATATATATATATATTTATATATATATATATTAAATGAATAAAATCATTATTTTCATAAATATATGTCTGAGACTTTCCCTGATAATCAGCCTTATCAAAGAGTGATTTCCTTTTTTCCTCTTCATCTTGCTGGTGTTAGAAAATCGCAAGAAAATCTCGTGGTACTGAAAGAATATTTATCGTCTGATGTTGTTGACGAACTCATAGAAAGTGACATTAGATGTGTATAAGAGCGCAGTTTACACAGATTATAAAATTTAGAAAAACCAAGAAACGTTATTTTTATTAATTTATTAAATAATAAGGCTGATTATCAGCGAAAGTCTCAGACATGTATTTATGAAAAAGCATGATTTTATTCATTTAATAAATATTAAAAAGATAACGTTTCTTGGTTTTTCTAAATTCTCTAATACAATTGAAAAAACGTTTTCCAAAAGATGTGTGATCCATATATATATATATGATGTATGAGAATTTTTTCCCATTATAAAATCGCAAACACCCTGAAGACATTAGCCAAAGCCAATCTGGTTGTGTGAGCACGTCAATCAAAATCAAACATAATCTGATCATCTTAACATGCCAGGATCCTGAAATCACACAGTATTTATTTGTGTAATAAAAACATTTAATTATTGCACAAAATGTGGCACAAGACCAAAAAGTAGATTCTGAGGAAAGCTGGTCAAACGGACTTAGCTAGTCACACTCACTGATTCAAACAGTTTTTTACTAAAACAAGACATTCATACCAGTCTTCCACCAGACCTCTTACTAAAATGAGACGCACCATAAAATATCTAATTATAAACCATATGAACAATATGCAGGAAGGAGTGTTGAAACATTACTTCAAAAATCTTTTTTTTACAATTATACAATCTTGAATTTTTTACAAAAAACAAAAGCGGTGGTATTAATAACACTAACCTGATGGTATCAATATTAAAAATCCCCCATTCACTAAATGTGTCAGGACGGAGGATGTTCCAGTTGAAAAGGATTGGATATCTTGAAAGCTTCGGTTACTTCAAAATTACGAAATTAGACATACATGTCTGACAAATCAAACCAACAGTCACCTAATTTAGAGGGGGTATGGGTCATTATCGAACAAAAGAAAGGAGAACGAAAAAGGGCGACCGATAGTAACATACACACTCTAGTTAAATTATATAATAGGTAAACTAAATTTAAACCAAAACTAGTCTAATGAAGACTAAAAAGTCTTGTTCGTTTTAGATGACCAGCAGCCTAACCCTACCTTCACCGATATCCAGATGCAACTCAAAAGAAGCTTTAAAGTATAATTTAAAACTTAATTAAAACAAAGAGTTTGTCTGATTTTTTTGTCAAACAAACAGTCAAAAGTATAAGTTAAAACTTTATAAAAACCAAGAGTTTGTCTGATCTTTTTGTCAAACAAACAGTCAAAAGTATAATTTAAAACTTTATAAAAACCAAGAGTTTGTCTGATTTTGTTGTCAAACAAACACTCAAAAGTATAAGTTAAAACTTTATAAAAACCAAGAGTTTGTCTGATTTTTTTGTCAAACAAACAGTCAAAAGTATAATTTAAAACTTTATAAAAACCAAGAGTATGTCTGATTTTTTTTGTCAAACAAACAGTCAAAAGTATAATTTAAAACTTTATAAAAACCAAGAGTTTGTCTGATTTTTTTGTCAAACAAACACTCAAAAGTATAATTTAAAACTTTATAAAAACCAAGAGTTTGTCTGATCTTTTTGTCAAACAAACAGTCAAAAGTATAATTTAAAACTTTATAAAAACCAAGAGTTTGTCTGATTTTTTTGTCAAACAAACAGTCAAAAGTATAATTTAAAACTTTATAAAAAAAAAGAGTTTGTCTGATCTTTTTGTCAAACAAACAGTCAAAAGTATAATTTAAAACTTTATAAAAACCAAGAGTTTGTCTGATTTTTTTGTCAAACAAACAGTCAAAAGTATAATTTAAAACTTTATAAAAACCAAGAGTTTGTCTGATCTTTTTGTCAAACAAACAATCAAAAGTATAATTTAAAACTTTATAAAAACCAAGAGTTTGTCTGATTTTTTTGTCAAACAAACAGTCAAAAGTATAATTTAAAACTTTATAAAACGAAAAGTTATCATTCGTGCGCCATCAATGATTTGTTTTTGGTATAATTTAAAACTTTATAAAAACGAAAAGTTTGTCTGATTTGTTTATCAAACAAACAGTCAACATTGATTTTTTTTGTATGATTTAAAACTTGATAACACGAAAAGTTATTTAAAAAATAATGGTAAAAATGAAGATCCATTTTTGGATAAAACTTCGAAGTCTGAATTACTTCCGGTTGATTGGGTTAGGAGTGAATGGAACTCTTCAAAATTGATTTCTGATTCACAGCTAAACTAAAATAGTTTTAAATTTTTCAATAAATATGTTATTAACCCTAACTCTAACCTAATGTAATGTAATGCATAGGATTAATATCCAGAATTCTCCATTACGTTTGCAAGTGCATATAATTTTATTAAATAAAAACAACATCCGTTTGATCGGCCATGGAAACACTGAATTCTCAACATGAATTCTGATCTTCAGTCGATTTTATTATTATCCAACACACTGTTTCTGTATAACTCTCCGAAGAATCGGGGGTAACAAGTGTCGAGAGTAAGACTTTATTTTGTGCTTTAAAATATAATGTTTAAAAATACTTTGTTTTGGTTTTATAAAATTAAATAAAATGTAAATGAAAGACTGTTTCAATGTTAGGTCTATCTGTTCAGCATGTGTATTTTGTTGTGTGAACACATTTTAAACACTTCTGATTTTGCGACTCTATCTACCCTGGCTCCAGTGGAAAACACTCAACCGCCTGAGAACAGTTAGTGTAAGTAGATGGGGCTACAAAACTGACCCAACCATCTGTGACGATACAACACTGCCTTGTCTGCCCTCTACTGCCCAACCGATGCAGATTGAAAGATCTTACAGATTACAAAAATAATGTAAAGGACTGCGTAAAAAGGTGCGAAACTGGGTACTTTTTTACATTAAGACCCGTGCTAACTTAAACCATTATCATAACCCTAAACTCTAAGCTAACCCTAACGACGGGGTCAAAGTTAGCGCGGGTCCTAATGTAAAAAAGCACCAGTAACTGTTTCAAATAAATAACAGTCTTTTTCTTTTAGCTTGACATTTCATCGTGTTCCCCCCTTAAACTTTCTCAAAATGTCAGTAGGAATTAATTTACGTTTTTAATTACAATTTATTTACTCTCTATAATACGTTAGTTTGTACATATGCTATTACCTTCAACACCCAAGTTTAAAAAAATGAGATCGTCCGTTTATACACAAATGTATTTAAGTTGTTTACAGCTGTTTTAAGGCAATGTTTATAGATTATATTAAATTATTTTTAGTCACAGAAAGTAAGGTCCCTAACGTAAACAAGCGACTAAATAAGATGGCTATTTTTCTCAGAACCGATATTTACAGTAACTTAAAATGCTTATATATTATATTAAATATTAAACGTTTTCAACACAAAGAAGTCACAAATCAGTAGGTAAACCAAAATAGATTGTTTAAAACTTATTTCCCACCTTTATTTCCTTCAAAATAATCAATGTCACCAGAACTAACATTTACCCAATTAAAGACTAACGCAATAACAGTGGTATTGAGAACGAAACAGAACCGAATCAATTACTCTGGATGCGGTCTACAAAACAAATTCCATCACTATTAACTCGCAATAATTATACCATACCGTTACCAAAATATTTCATTTTTTTGTATTTTTAAAAAAATTCTGCGAATGAAGTAACTGTATTTTCTTATCAGCGATCTATTCCACATCATTTAAGAAAAGGCGGGAACAAAGCACAGCCAGGCATAGCCATCTTTCAGGAAAAACAGTTGACCCTGGCAATGGATGTGAAGTGTAAATATAATATGATCCTCTCCCTTCTCCTATGGATCAGGGTCTAAGGGTTGGGGGAAACTGATTGTTGATGTGTACTCAAAGAATCTCAGGGGTCCCCCGCAGACGAGGGAATTGGCAAATTCTGACCCCCGCCCGCCTTTATAATTTGTCCCCCTTCTATCATATGTCTTTGTCCTAAAATTACACACTCAGTGCCACTAGAATCCAAGAATGGCAACACATATATTTAGAAAAAAACGATGCTGCAGCACACATAAAAACAAGCAAGTTCAACTGTGATCATTTTTAGACTGTGACCTGAAATTATTCCTGGCTGGTTGGGTACATCCGTTTATATTCTGTTTTGTTTTAAAGTTTTATTTTCATGATAATTTGGGTTAATTTATTTAATGTTTGTTCAAGAAATACTTTTCCACAACATTTGACTAACGAGTTTTCTTAATTTTATTTTTAAGATAAACACAAAACCAAACCTTTTTATTTTGTAGAAAAAATATGTTTTTGAATATATTATTTGAAAGATACATTTTTATTTGAAAACACCACCTAGAAATGTATAGATCCGTATCTCTTCGGGGGTAATCGTGATAAATAATAGGGTAGACTAGACTCGAAAGTCTTGATAAGACAACTGCGTATCCTATCAGTGCTATCAATTTAAGCAATACTGTATCCGAAGAAGTGCTGTTTCGGATTGGCCAATCATCGCCTCACTATAAACTCCCCTCCTGCAGAGTATCTTTTATTGTGTCGAGACAGAAAGAGATATCATTCTTATTTGGCGTAGACTTAATTAAAAAATGTAAGAGTGTGATCTAGTTTGCTTAAAGCATTGTGCGTAATATATATATATATATATATAGGTAGTTAATTAGAAGGCTCTAACAATGCGGGAATGTACGGAGTTGTAATTTCACAGCTAACGAATATAGACAAGTGGTAGCGAGACCTCTTTGAGCAAAGAAATAAAAAAACACTTTAGAAAGAGGTTATATCCCCGAAATATCGTGATATTATGACGTCAGATAAGACTAGTAATAAAAGAATATAAGCTAGAAGCAATTAAGATTTAATTTATAACCAATGAAGACAGAGTTCCAAACCTTTTTTAATCACCGATCAAAGAGAAAGATTTTTCGCCACGTCTTACTTTAGACTTCCTGTCTGTGACGCAACTTTCTTTTACATGTAGCTTTAACTTGATTTCTGATAGAAAATTCCACATTCTTGCTTAAACTAACCTCATGTGGAATTTTCTATTTTAACACATCCAACATATAATCTTGTTATATATATAATTACGCAAAAGCTCAGCCAACTTACCAAAATATAGTTGGAAGTTGGCACATGATCAATATAAGGAAGCATGTAAATGTTCGTGTCAGTTGAGGTAAGCGTGCAGATCCAAGAATATTTAGTTTTGGTTTTCACTTTTTAGAAAACCATACGAGATATTTTTTGCTGGAAACGTTTATAAGCATGCATTTTCATATCGACCTATTCTATTTAAGGGTTGACAAGAAGGGGGAGCGACCTATCCTATTTAAGGGTTGACAGGAAGGGGGAGCGACCTATCCTATTTAAGGGTTGACAGGAAGGAGAAGCGACCTATCCTATTTAAGGGGACACAGGAGGAGGGAGCGACCTATCCTATTTAAGGGGACACAGGAAGGGGGAGCGACCTATCCTATTTAAGGGGACACAGGAGGAGGGAGCGACCTATCCTATTTAAGGGGACACAGAAGGAGGGAGCGACCTATCCTATTTAAGGGTTGAAAGGAAAGGGGGGCGACCTATCCTATTTAAGGGGACACAGGAAGGGGGAGCGACCTATCTTATTTAAGGGGACACAGGAAGAGGGAGCGACCTATCCTATTTAAGGGTTGACAGGAAGGGGGAGCGACCTATCCTATTTAAGGATTGAAAGGAAGAGGGAGCGACTTATCCTATTTTAATGGTTGACAGGAAGGGGGAGCGACCTATCATATTTAAGGGGACACAGGAAGAGGGAGCGACCTATCCTATTTAAGGGTTGACAGGAAGGGGGAGCGACCTATCTAATTTAAGGGGATACAGGAAGAGGGAGCGACCTATCCTATTTAAGGGTTGACAGGAAGGGGGAGCGACCTACCATATTTAAGGGGACACAGGAAGAGGGAGCGACCTATCCTATTTAAGGGGAGACAGGAAGGGGGAGCGACCTATCATATTTAAGGGTTGACAGAAAGGGGGGAGCGACCTATCCTATTTAAAGTGTACAGAAAGGGGGGAGCGACCTATCCTATTTAAAGTTGACAGGAAGGGGGAGCGACCTATTCTATTTAAGGGTTTACAGGAATGGGGAGCGACCCATCCTATTTAAGGGGAGACAGGAAGAGGGAGGCGGAGAACAAGAGGATGAATTAAGGATTTCATATACTTTGTAGTTTTAGCATTGTTTTATTGTAATACACAGCTGCAGCATTCCATTTATTGTATTCTGGGGCCGGGGCCACTCGCAATTTTTGCTGGAGTCACAAAAAAGTTATGACAATTCGAAATAATAATTAATGCACCTGGTCCACCACGTCCTACCTAAGTCATTTTTCTAGGAGGAGGAGGAGGAGGAAGAGGAGGAGGAGGTAAAGGGCAATAACGTTAGCACTTATTAAAAAATGATTTACTATCTTCATTCACAGACGATTCTTTAAAAACTTTTCTCTAATAAATATAAGGTGCGTCTGAAAAGTAATAGGATTGGTGTAAAAACAATTTGTTTCAGTGTCAAGCAAAAAAAAAGAAAAGGTTTTCCCCATTTAACGTAACTCCACTCAAGTCTGATGCAATTCCCCATAGTTCTCGCCCATGCTTCTATAGATTGCTAGAAGGTTGATTCTTGTCATTATAACATTCTTGATTGCCTCTATATGTAATACTATGAGTCTCATATTTTATTGTTTGTTAAGTTAATCCTAAGTGTCACATGACAGGGAAATAATCAAATCCACCTTCTCGTTTCTCAACAGAAGTTGCTTCCCTTTGTATAAATAAGCAAGACAGTTTTTGTTATAAAAAGAATGCTTTCTATTTCTTAGTTAAATTCATTTACAAATGAACAAACGGGTCTCGGACTTACGACGGTTGTGTCACAACGACTTTCTCATCTTCTCCACAAGTCGTTAGACTCTCTTTTCTCTCCCAGTATCAATAGTAAACCTGTTAAAATAATCTTTGTTTACATCATCCGACATCAGCTCTAAGGTGAATGGTTGTTATCCAATGACCAATCGCATCTTTCTCGGACAGTACAATTCTTTTGTGGATAGTGTTTTTCGACCTACTGACATCAGGGACAAGGAATGTTTTTCTTTGTTCATTTCTTTTCAAAATAATTTCTTGTTTTATTTTGCCGTCAAATCCGTCTGCACAGACGATCCGAGTACAAAATCCATGCCCTGCCTAATAACATTACACATATCTTGATGATGTGTCTACTTGATGATTATTAGTTTATGTCTTACGGTAAGTCAACCATTATTAGACCATTTGATGCTGAAGATGATCGCGATTGAAACCAATATTCAGCTTAAATGAATTCCTTTATCGTGCGTCTTACCAAAACTCTGCAGTTTTCATAGTTATTTAATTTTCTGATGTCAAAGTTTTATCAAATTTCCTTAAAGCTGTGTAGCGTTTATTAATAACTTCTATGCATTCTTAGTTAAACCAAAGTTTTTTAATGTTTTATTGAAGGTTGATATTTTGGAATGCTTTCTTTTTGCATTGGTCTTTCGTGTTTGCTTTGATTCGTCATATTACTGTGCTAATATTAAATTTAATATAATCATGCATTGCAGCCTTTTTACTCGCAATCTGGACGTTATTTCTCCAATTCCAATGTTAATGACTATTTTACTATTTTTATACCAATACAGTGAAAGGTGTTTTCAGGCCTTTCTGAAGAGCATTAATACCAAACTGAATATAATTTTACTTGCAAAATTCAATGTTCAATAGCGGTAATCAATGCATCAGAATTTTGTACCTCTTTTTAATATAGACATGGGATACAGAGAAAAATGGATTATGTTTTTACCAAAAGCATTAGTACAAAACTATTTCTACAATGCGAACCAATCTATAACCATTCTGCTATTATGCTAACCATTCTGCTAACCATTCTGCTAAACATTCTGCTAACCATTCTGCTATTATGTTAACCATTCTGCTAACCATTCTGCTATTATGCTAACTATTCTGCTAACCATTCTGCTATTCTGCTAACTATTCTGCTATTCTGCTAACCATTCTGCTATTATGCTACCATTCTGCTATTATGCTACCATTCTGCTAACCATTCTGCTATTATGTTAACCATTCTGTTATTATGCTATCATTCTACTAACCATTCTGCTATTATGCTAACTATTGTACTATTATGCTAACCATTCGGCTAAACATTCTGTCAATCATCATGCTACCATTCATCTAACCCTTTAGGCAACCATTGAGCCAACAGAAACTTCCAAGTAGAATCATACATTTAAAAAAGCAGTTCTGTTAAATTCAAATTATTAACAAAAACTGGAGACCATTTTTCTGCCGCAGAATGTGTACAGTTCCAATTTGTTATTATAACCATGTTTTCTGCTTCTTTAATTTGAACAAGTTGTGTATTCGAAAATATAACCAGATTTATTGAGAAACTCTTATCGTGAATGATTCAAGCAAACATAATGAATTGAATCAAATGTATTAGAAAATTCTAAATAATGGTTGGAATGTTTTCAGAAGCCAAACCTTTTTTTCGCTTTTAGTCTACGTTTATTTATTATTTTGCTTTTATTTCCATTAATTTTCAGCTCAACAAACCAATTTGCCAAATTATCTTGATTTTCTTTCCAGTTTAGAATGGTTGTTTTTCTGCACAAATCCATGACCTCTTTTATAGTTCAGACACTTGAGTGAGTCGGACAAATTGTAGAATGTAGCCTTTCTGCCCTCAACATTATTTTGGATGAGTAACCTTTCGGGGGAACCTTTCAAAGAGGTCAAAGTGGAACAGGAGGAAAAATAATGTAACAACATTTCCGAACCGGTTTTCTATTTTTGTTACCTTCATAGCTTCCAGTTGTTGTTTTTTTTATGTATCAATTTAAAATGGTGTTCACAACATAACGATCGGTTTAAGAGCATCATTCTTCTGAACAGCTGAGTAAAACTATGGTAGGTGATGTAAGAAATAACGTGGTAGTAGAAAAACATGTAACCCATTGGGTCAACCATTGAGTTCGTGTTAGATTGAGTTTGCAAAGTCTGTTAAATGTTTAACATATATAAAAGTAGTATCTTTCTGTTCTCTATATCCCCTTTCTTCTCTCGAGCTGCAGGTTAAATAGTATTAGATCTTGTGGTGATATTCCGTGTTGTTTATGATGAACTATTCCAATCTTCTGTTTTATAGTTCGTTTTTTTTTATCTGGGACTATTATTAAACAAAGAAGAAAAGATACGAGAGAGAAAAGAGAGAGAGAGAGAGTAATGGGAGCAAGAGTGATAAATCCTATAAAATAAGAGAGTGAGAGTGATAGACAGAAACTTTGTGAGAAGTGGGTGACTTGGAGAGAGTCAAGTGAAGATTATGGCTAATCAGAACAATTCAAATGGATGTTTTTTTTAGTTTGTTTGTATGGAAATCGCTCGAGACAAGACATGAAACTACTTGATATAAACAGCAAAAAAAGAGACCACTTCAAGGTCAAAAAATTAGCCAACGATAAATGTTAGATGGGCAGGTTCCGACCCAGAAAATAGCAATTCTTACCCCTTTGTCAGAAACATCGCTCATGGAATTTGAGAACTAAAGGACAAAATAAGAAAAGTGAGAGTTACGGGATTTTATTTTCAAACAAGTGAACACCAAAACCAAAGAATATGTATTTTGGATTATTAAAATATCTTTTGTGGCACAGTAAAGTTTCAGCGATGATCTTAAACCCGGGAGGAACTCTTGTTAAGAAAAAAATCATAACAATGTGATTAAAATATATAAACTTCAGGGTAAAAAACGTTCATTAACTCAGCTATAGTATAATAACTAGCAGGAAGACCCGGTGTTGCCCAGGATTAAATGAAGAACACTATCTACCTCATTTACTATGCTCATAACACCATATTGCATTTTTTTTTCTTTACTGACCCCCGTTTCGCCTCCTTTGGAAGAAACTGAAATTTTGAAAACTCTCAGAATGGTTTAAATTTCATTCAAATCAGAGATACGTATTTGAACTCTTAAGGATGTTCTTCTCTCATAGCTCTCTTAGAGGAAGACCATAGAGATTCGGCACATTGGGGTTGGCGGATGTAGAGATTAAGGACTATTTCCATTGTTTTCGTCGGAAAATTTTTAATTTGTTTATTTATTTAATCGAAATAGGGTATATTTGCATATTTAAGAGGGGTTCTTCCCACATAGTTTCCTTAAGGGAACACTTAGAGATTCAGGATCATTTTCATTGTCTTCATCAGAGAATTTTACACATAAATACACTTAGTTTTCATATAAATTCTCTAACCTTTCTTTTTATAGGGAACACACACACACACATACCGACATTGATTATATATATATATATATATATATATATATATATATATATATATATATATATATATTATAATAATAATTGACTGGATGGCTTCGTTTTATCTTGAAAGACCATGGATAATTTCTGATAGGATGTCTGCATGATAAGTATAATGAAGCAAGAGTTGCACAATCCCAATCAACGTGTATCTTGAACAGTCATTGCTGAATTTAACACCGAGAAATCCAAGATGGTCAGAAGGACTAGTGTTCCTATTTACTTGTCTCCCCACGAGGGCAAAGTTAGACACAAGGTCTGTTTTTAATGTAGGGACTATCCAGCTCTTCCCAAAGGGGTACTCTAGATGAGAACAAAAATAAAATTGTCTCAGTCTAGAAGGACTTCTCCTTCAATGAGAGGACAGAATAGACTATGTAACACATTAGAACAGATACTACATTTTGTTCCTTGCCGAAAAGGCCAAGTTATTTACCTCTAGGAGGTTAGACAAAAGTTCAAAGTATTTTTATTTACCTCCTCTCCAGCAGGTTAGACACAAGGTCAAGGGTGCTTAGCCAACGCACTAGGATTAGTGCGCTCTGGCCTACAAAAAATGCCTGAGCAGCCGTTGGCAATTCACAGTAGGTGGGCCTCAGGCGATTAGCAATAAACTAACCCCTTCTCAAAGAGAAGGTAAAGCCTGGGAGGGTACACCTCCTAGAACTGTACAGAACAATAAATCAGACCGGCGGAATCAAGGCCCGAAGGCCAAGACGATACGGGTCTACCGAGTGTAGCATCTACTCAGTATTTATCTACGTTAAGATGTGACACAAAGTCGGGAAAGTGAAATTTGATAAGTCAGCATCCTAGAGGAAGAAGAGCACTCTGATCATCAAAAAATGCCTGGGCAGCCCCGTCGGCATTCCCTGGTAGGGGCGCCTCGGGCGATTAGCAATAAACTAACCCCTTCTCAAAGGGTGAGAAGGCAAAGCCTGGGCGGGTGGACCGCCTAGAACTGCATAGGACAGTACCTCAGACCGGTGGAATCAAGCCTGAAAGCCAAGATGGTACCGGTCTACAGAGTGTAGCATCAATCGGAAGAGATACTACACTCTGATCTTAGCACAAAGTGCTAAGGAGGACTAGTGTTATTCAGAGTTTACCTTCTCCTAGACTAGTTGCCCTACCAAAGTTTGAGTGTCCAGTCTTATTTCAAAATATCTCTCTCCATAACATATGGTCTTGTTCAGCCAATCACAGCGCTGTATCTCCCCAGTTACTATTCCAATTTGTCTTGCTTATAGTTTTGTTGCTTTCTGTGTCGCTCATTAATTTATATTCCACTTCGAGTGTTCTCCAGTTCCTAAGCATATTTATAAAAGTTGTTTTCTTTTTCGTCACATTACAGATGATAAGAGAGATTAATAAATGGAAGTAAAATTAAATCACTATTTTTTTTTTTGAAGAAGAACAAAAAACGCAAAAGGAAGATGAGGAAGAAAAGGAAGAGAAATAAAAAAAATGAATGGACGCTTGCGGTTTTAGAACTTCCTGTTTCTCACTATTGCGGTCAGTTCAACATGCTTTCAGGCAGGAACAACCCACTTATAATCATCCCTTACCCAACACAATGCCAACTTTCATGACTATCCAGCATGAAATATAAAACTTGCTAATTTAATCAAAATATGCTGACCAAAATGACACTTTGCGATCCTGGATGTGGAGAAAATATTTTAATGTAAAAAAAAATACAAAAAAACAAATAAAGGAAGATTACCATGACCTTGTTGAGTGCAGTTAGATAAATAAAAATTGCCTATATTCTTGTTTAACAATTAACAATTGTAAAATATTGGATGCCATTGTGCCAAATTATTTTGATCCAAAAGTTTAATGGATTTAGAAAAATTCAAGTGAATTCAGGAAGGAACAGCCGATTGTAACAATGATTAATACGCATGGAGAGATATTCTAAACCAATTTTGATGAAAAACATATCAGGAGACTTCAAGAATAATGCTTTGCATGGCTATGCCTTGATTATAAAAATAAAGAGTGAAGATACATCAAGTGGCTTCATGCCTTGTCCTGAGAAATTCCCATTAAAAAAGGTACACAAGCAAAAACCAGAATGTGAAAAGAGGAGTAGATCTGTAAACCTGTTTGGTCCTTCATTGTTCGGTTTGATTGTTTTGTTTTACGGCATATCAACCCTTTTCGGGTTATTTTAATGCAGAATCTGGTTATTCTGGTAAAAGCTTTTATGCTTAAAGTTTTTTATATGTTCAAATATTTATTCATTGCGTTTGGTTTGATTGTTTTGTTTTACGGCATATCAACCCTTTTCAGGTTATTTAATGCAGAATCAGGTCATTTTGGTAAAAGTTTTATGCTTCAAGTTCTTTATATGTTCGAATATTTATTTATGGTGTTTGGTTTGATTGTTTTGTTGAGGAAAATTATTTTTGACTTTGCATAACATGATTAAGTTTTGCAAAGGGAAAATATAAAAACAATAACAGCAATGTTTGGTGCATTTTAGGTATTTTCAGACAGCCTGATCTGGTAGCATCAGATAGTCCTTCATTGAGGATGCCACGTTATATAAGAGCAAAAAAGAAACACTTGTCCTTTTGTTGGGGAATTCTCCTCGCATTTCTAGAAGCATCTTTCCCTCCTCATAGGGTTGTTTAAAATTGAAGACTCGGAAAACACAAAAGGAATTATCATCGCTTACTTTATTTAATGCAACAATCGTTTCTTACACTCTTCTATTTCATGTGCAAGTGAGAGCAAGTGCATAGGACGTCCTCGCTACTCAGTCACAAAATCCATTCTGACGTTTTTTTTTATTCCACAGATAGTATCTATCTAATTGTTTTTTGTGCATACCTTAACTAACGTACACATAGCTTTTGTTTATTTTTCAAATTTACCCACAACTTACAATATTGTATTCGAATTCCATCAACGCATTCTTCGCTAAATTCCAAAACTTAACCTAACACATTTTTCGTCACAATTATTATCACAATTACCTACTCCAAACCTGCAGGGGCAATCTCGTTACAGATCTAGTCGACCCGGCTTCTGTTAAAACTGGCTCTTTTCTACCATGAGTCAAGCTTAAACGGAAAACGCCCAATTACACAACTGTAAAACATATACTTTTCTTTATAAACATGCAAACACAAGTAACAAAGACGTACCCCTTTTTTATTTTAAGATGTATTGAGTTTGTTTCTTCATGACAAACAACCTAGGTATATAATACATTATTTAAGAAGTAAGTAGTTAAATCAGACAGGACTCTTTAAAGGTGATCGTAAAGTTGAAGAATCAGACATGTTTGCAATAAATATAATAAGACAATTATATGCCACCAAGACTCACGAGAAGCCAAAGCTAAAAGAAAAGTCAATTTATAGAAAATAAAGGGTTACTTTTCGAATTCCACCAATGGTAAATAAATCTAAGAAAGAAGTTCGGATGAACTACAGAAAGTCTTACTTTTTATTACTTTTGTTCGACACAAAATAAGAGATATTACCACTGAAGCATAAGGGGCTACTGTGATAGGGGCCAGATTTATAAAGGGCAACCTCGGTGGGGAGTTGGGTAGCAAGATTACATTTAAATTTCTGCATCTTGGTATGGTCGAGGAAACAGGGAGGAGAGAGTGAATTCCAAAGGCAAGCAGTCCGAAAAAAGAAGCTATTAGAGTAGGAAATCTTCCAGCATCTAGGAAGCTATACAGTGAAGGGGTGGGATTTTGCTATTAGTCGAATGAGTCAGGGTATTTACGTTGAATGGGGTATAAGTGCAGTAAGTTCATTGGAAAACATTCCGTGACGTACTTGTAGAACAAGCACAGGACTTCAACAGTGTGGCGATACGTCAGACACTGGAGCTTAGCAGACAGTGCGGGATAGTTTAGGTTAAAAATCCTTTTCTGCACCCGGTCCAAGAAGGGAAAACTTGTGATTTATGCACCAGCTCAGATCTGGCAACAATACTCTATGCACAGGCGAATGGTGGCTTCATAGAGATATAGGATACTCGCAAGTGTGTGAAGTTGATCCAAAAAAGTGTACAACTGTACTTGTCTGTGTGTCCACGACACATTTTTACACTATTTGACCAAATATCATAAAATTTAGCTAAAATGATTCCCTAACAATTGCTAAGAATTTAAAAGCCAGAAATAACGTTCTATTAGTAGAGTAGAAAGTGGACCTTGGCTTTACTTTCTGCAGCCTCGTAACTCTTGCTTCCCCTTATTTTGTCCTTTAGTCCTCACATTCCATGTGCGATGTTTCTGACAAAGGGGGATAAATTACTATTTTCTGGGTCGGAATTTATCCATCTCGCACTTATTGTTGGATATTTTGGACCTTGAAGTAGTATTTGTTAAGCTCTTAGCATCAAGTGGCTTCATGCCTTGTCCTGAGCAAATCCCATTAAAAACAAAATTCGACAGATTAAATGCTCAAAAGAACACAAAGTAATTTAGTTGTATTCTAAAACTATTAACATAAGACTTTTAACGAAGAAACCAAAATGCATTCTGGAGTATATAATTTCGTAAGTATGTTTTTAAATATGATAACATCTTATTTTAACTGCCCCATTTTAGAATCTAGTAAATATGCGATTAATATAAAAACAGAGAATCACATACACAAACACATGAATTTCTGTGTATCTAAAACATATTAGATTGTTGAAAAAAAAACAGGCATAAAAAAGAGGCTTACTAAGATCAAAACAAACAAACAAAACTTTTGTTGTGTCAACTGAAAGAAGAAGAAGAGAGAGAGAGAGAGAATGAAATGATTCACAAAAGTTAAAAACGTTACATCTATTCTATGTGTACATATGTAAACAGAATTTTTATAGCAAAATAATATTTGTTTGTTTTTACCAGGGATGTAAAGTAAATCAATTGTAATGTTTAGATGTAGAGTTTAATATTCAAAATTATACCAGAGATAAAATGTAGGATAACACAAGAAAAAAAATCACCTTAAAACGAAGTAGTTAGTAAAATTAATGAGTACTTACACATATAACAGAATTATGACGTCATTTTAAATTTAGCTAGCAGCTGAAGCGCTCCATGATTTTCCAAAAGAACATGAAGATTAAACGGCCCCTTGTATCCATAAAAATACAGCTATCATAGATTTTAGAAGGGAAAGTTTTTCTTACCCAGTAATATGGTATACAATTAATTTGAAGAAATACATAGGTTAATATCTAATTACAAATAATTGTTTATCTAATATCGGAAGTCAAACACAGAAAAATGTAGAAAATTCTTTTTTTATAAATTTCGTAAGTGCCTGGTTCTATTTAGGTTAGAATTATTATCAGAAAAAAACGAAGGAGCGAACTAAATTATACTTGGGTCAATAATATAGTTGAAGAAAAAGAGACAAAAAAGGCTAGTCCGAAGCAAATATCGATTTGTAAGATACATTGCTATCTAGGTTTGACTTTGAAAATCGGATTAATTATCGTAGATAAGATTAAGAAGATATATATGAGATTCGATTTTTTTGAGTGATGTACAATTGCCTGGTTTGCAGATGGCCTATGTCAGAGATCAATCAGATTGCAGGTGTTTTCTTTATAGACTAGTTGCCGTACCAAGGCTAAAAATTCTAGTTTATTATATTATTTAAACCAATAGTTTGAGAGAGAAGTGATGGATGGAAGAAAGTGACTTTACACCGCCAGCAGTACACGCTGTGACAAACATACAGTATGCACTAGTAACCATTACACTACCATTATGCAGACTAGACGAAAAGCAGGTCGACATTTAAGAGTTCTGTTTTGGCATTAAATTGTTTATTACGTCTACGTTGCATTTGTTTACTTTGTTCTTGGCTTAAATGCCTATAACAAATAAAACTTATTAGAAAATATATACCTACTTTTGGCCAACTCTGTACATTTGTCACTGACGACCAAATAGTTAGGAGCACCGACTGTCGACTAGTCGGTCGCGTTTTCATCTCGGCTTAAGCCACTTGCCTATCTAGCTACACTAGAGAACTGTAATACAGCGGCACAGTCTCTCTGTATATGATGCACACCCATATATATATATATATATATATATATATATATATATATATATATATATAAATATTTACTTTCATATAATAGGGCTAGGGGATTAGTAACGATAGCTGTAAACTGATCAGAATTGATTATTCAAGAGGACGGCTCAGCAAGAATTTGTTTATATTGGAATTGAAAATTTGAAGACGGTAACGTTGTAGTCAGCCGGGAAACAGCCCCATGATGCTGTGTTCCACAGACAGGCAGATCTAGGAAAGAAACTTTGCTCATGGAAGTTTCGTTTATTTTTAGGCACAAAGAGAGAGAGAGAGAGAGGAAAATTATTGACAGTGGTTGTAGCTAGACGAGTTCTTGTTGTGAATGTTTTACAGGAGGTAGATTGAAGCATAGTCGATAACTTGCCATGAAAATAACGATAGAGTAGAGAAAGACTAGCAACGTCTGTCAAGACAGGGAAGATTGCTCTGAGAAGCACCTCCCCAGATGTAACAACAATACTCTGTGCATCATAGTAGGACGTATTTAAATTTTATACAGGTAGGGGATTGCATCAGGAGTGAGATACTTTTGGAGCAGTGATCCAACCATTTTTCCAGCGACCTTGGCAACGGATTTGATGTAAGTATTTCAGGTCTGGAGTGAAGGTCAGTCCCAGAAACTTGTCAAAGCAGGGGGCTTCCCCAAGACGTGAGCCATTCATTTCAATTAGAGCCAAGTGAGGATCACAACGTTGGTGGTGAAAAGAGAGGAGCTTGGTTTTGGACGCATTAAAAGCAACAAGCCAACCTTTTTCCCCCATTGTATCACGTGTTCCAGGTAGGAAAAGAGAGAATCAGAAAGATCTTGGTCATTGATGCTTTTCAAAGTGTTGCCATAGATAGTTGTGTCGTCTGCATAAATGTCGACTAAGTATCTTACAATGTGATCTGGGAGATCGTTGATAAAGATCAGGAAAAAGGGTTGGGCCCAGAATAGATCCTTGAGGCATGCCAGTGTTGATACTATGAGCTTTGGACTTCTGCCCATCAACGACTACTTTTATAAACCTATCAGAGATAAAAGATTTGATAGTTGAGAGGACATTTCAATATATTTCATAGATAGAAATCTTGTGAAGTAGACCTTTATGCCAAACTGTAGCAAAGGTCTTTGATATGTTAAGAACTATTATTCTAGAACCCGCCCCCCGTCAATAAATTCACTGATCCTGTGTGATATTACAGTCAGCACATCAGCTGTTGATCTCGCAGGACAAAAACCATATTGTTTGTCATTGAGTAAGCTGTTTTTGCTGAGGTGATTGACAACTTCGATTTATCACAGATTCAAGCAACTTACTCATGACGCATAGGAGACTGATTGGTCTGTACTGAGATGCAAAAGGCCCATCTTAAGTATTTGTAACAAAGTTTTCCAATGTGATGGGAAGCATTTCTCCTTGAAGCAAAGATTGAACAGCTTTGTGAGAATAAGAGCTGGTTCCGGTTGAGCTTTTTTAAGTAGTATGATTAAAATGTTGTTAGGGCTAGTTGCTTTGCTGGCATCAAGGTTCTTGATGTTTGGCAACATCCAAGACAGATATGGATGTCGCTTAGAGTATTTTGAGTATTAAGTGGAATTCAGGACGTAGGCAGTCCTGGTCGCAAAGGGTGGAGTTTGATGCAAAGTTATTAGCAAAAAGTTTGGTTTTGTCGTATTCTGAGGAATATGATGATTGTTGGGATAGAGGTTTTGCATCTGTTCATGACCCTGTTTGTTATTCGCCAAAACTCCTGGGAACCAAGCCTTTGTTCAGATACTCTAAACTTAACAGATTCGGCATATGACTCTCTTGTGTTTTCTTTAACCCTTTTGCAGTGGTTGTAGGCAGTCCTAAAGGCGGCTTTAGTTTTAGAACATCTATTTTGGTGAAAGCAATTGAAATAGTGGCTTCTGTGTGTAATGGCGGCGGAACATTATGGAACGTATTACGACTGGCCGCTTGGTTTCTGTTTGAGATTCTTGGAGGGTATGAAGCTCTCTATACCAACGGTTAACAAATCAGTTAAATCGGCTGTGATAGAGGACATTCTTTTCAAACTAGGAATGCAAAGGTATTTCTGATATGAACAATATGAGGCTGCCATCGAGTATCGATACACTGTGCTATGGAGAGGGACATCAGAAGTCTTATTACACTTTGCTTTAAACTTTATTGAAACAACTGAGTTATCAGAAGATCCCAGTGGAGACAGAACGTTGGATGAGCACAGTTCAGAGCAAGTTGTCAGAGAAAGATCAAGACGACTTGCAAATTGTCCGTCAGCATCAGGTACGCGAGTAGGTTTGTCAACAATCTGTGTTAGATCATAAGCAAGGGATAAATGGCGATAGAACCTCCCTTCACCATCTGTCTTGTTTCAGTGGACAACTAGCCATTCAACATTGTGAACATCAAAATCTCTACAGACATGAATGTTGGCATAGGTATGAGCAGACAGGATATGATCAATTTTCTCAGAGATACTTTTAAAGAAAGTAATTCCGTTATTGTGGGGACGATAGAAGGCAAATATAAATGCGTTGCTGTACGTGCTACTCGCAAGCACATATAGGGAAATTTAGGGTCTTCTTTGGAGATGACTGTCACATGAAAAGCCATATCTAATATAGGCACATATTCCATATCCATGACGATCTTAAGGATCAGGTTTGAATGTCATGTACGAGTAACCTTTACTAGTGAAATCTACAGAAACAGATGGGGCAATGCCAGTTTCGCACAGACCAGGTTTGGTCTCCCGGAGTTGAATTTCAGCCTCTTGAAGGTTCGAACATAGAACTCTGATGTTGGAAAAGGAGACTTGGTAGTGAGGGTCTACGCTGGAAATTGAAGTTCTGGGTTTATGTTAATGTTATGTATTGTGCCTTAAAGAGAGAAAGAAAGATATACAGAGAGAAAGATAGAGAGAGTATGAGTAAAGAAGAGATATTTTCATTGAAGAAAGAAAAGCCGTAGCAGTTCCCACTAACATTGCATCGAGAGGTCTAGCCCAAAACTACTGTATGTTCCAGACTGCATTCACCAAATGGCAATACAACAACCCTGGTATTATGCACATGTTGATAGGACAGCCTCCTTGAGAGTTACTCCTAGATTCGGCTCCTTGAACTATCAGACGGATAACGTCAGCCGAGTTAAAAGGTTTACATCCAGCGACATGGCAACAAGAATAGAAGAAAATGACTCAAGTATTCTCCAGATAATGCTCATACCAAACTGCCGACAGAGTAGACAGCGTTTTCTTTCCCCTTTGTTAGAAACATCGTTCATGGAAAATGAAGATTGAGGGCAAAGTAGAGGAGGCGAGAGTGATGGGGCTGTCGGAAATGCATCCACAATGCGTTTTCTACTCTCCATTAAAAAACAACAACTAAGTATTGAACTAATATAAGTTTTCATTGCCCGTTTTGAAAATTTGGAGATATGTTCCCCTCCAATAGTGTAATAAAGGTAAAAAAATGCAAAATAGGGGATGGGGTTGGACTCTTTCTTTATATATATATATAGTCTCAGAGGTTTCTCAACCATTAAAACTATATTAAAAAAAAACAAACAAAAAACAAAAAAACTTATAGTCCCAAGTCTTCCAGTGGAAAATCACTCATGTAAGTCAATTTATTTTTTACAGTTATTATATTAGTTTATTTCTAACACTATTTTAAAGGATCATCAGTTGTTTACCATGAAAAACTGTTTCGGGAATTTAAAAACAAGACAGTATTTAATTTCATGGCTTCCCAGCAGAGTTGATCAGACCCCACTTCCTTTAAAAGACAAAAACATAAAACGTTCCTTATACTAAATCTACGTTTTGTTCCATATAAATGTTTTGCTAACTTATATTAGTTATTTAAGACACAAAAAACAAAAAACAAAAAATTGTCTTTACCTGTGCTGTTCGTCTGTCTAATAAAATTTATCCGTTACTTACAAAAATGTTGCTGCATTTTAAAGTGTTTGGACGAATCCATATATATATATATATATATATATATATATATATATATATATATATATATACAGGGTGTCTCAAAAAATGTACTCACTCGTAGAATGACGAGAAAACTTTTATTTATGAACATAGAGTGAAATGAAATAGCATCGAATACATGAGACAGATGTAATTGAAGAATCATGTTCGCAAATGTTCAAACTGATGACCATTATTGTTCAAACAAAGCTGATAACGCGCACCAATGTAAATAAAGGTTTTCTCGCCATTCTAAGAGTGAGTACATTTTTTTGAGACACCCTGTATATATATATCTTAAAAGCTCATCCATTAGAAGCGGCTTTTGAGTTAGAGGCGTTTTTCACATTTTAAAATAAATATTCAAGTATGAAGTAAAGTCATAGTTTTCACGATTTAATTGATGTTAATAACTCAAAAGCAATCTATTAAAACGGTTTAGTCAGACATCCAGTCCAAATTTTGGTCCGTTCTCTTAAAAACAAAACAAAAAAAAATGTTTCACTACATTTATCGATTTTCATATTTAATACTAATCAATATTTTATTATTTTTTAGTCATATTTAGAGAAAGACGGTGGTTATTATACTCTCTGACATTTATTCTCACTGTCCGCATGAACACCGGGAACATATTTAATAATATATACTTTCGATATTCACCGGTAGCGGTATTCAGTGGAATATTAATTATATTATTTTATCAAAGATGACATCGCCTTTCATACAAAAAGTAACTTTCTTTCTTATCTCAAACCAAATAGTAAACCCGATGTAATACAGCCAGCAGTCAGTAAATGAATGAAAATAGGGAATTTACATGGATTTTTTATGAGATAATGTTTTGGTTATGGTTTAACATTGGTCCCCCGATTTATAAAATCGGGGGACTTATGTTTTAAGGCATGTCTGTCCGTCCGTCCGGATTTTTCTCCGCAACCATTCATTGAATTTCTCTGAAATTTTGCATTAAGTTGTAACTTTGGTCAGGTTAGAAAGTGACATTCTCCGATTTTTGATAAAAAATCTGGTTAGCCAACCAGGGGGTCAAATAGCCCCGAAATGGCAAAAAATGACATTTTTTGCCCCATAACTTTTCATCCATCCATTCAATTTCTCTGAAACTTGGCCAAGAAGGTAGAGGCAATTGTTCTGGATATAAAATGAGAATCCTTGACCTCAGAAAAGTTCTGATTCGCGCCCCCAGTGGGTCAAAGGGGGGGGGTGTGTGAAAATGCCCCAAATTCCCCAAATTTATTCGATTTTACACTCGCCACATCGAGTCACATACAGAGGGGGACCACGCACGCGCGGCTTATTTTTTTTAATTATCTTAATTTTATGTTAGTAATAGATAACGAGATTACAGTATTCTGTTACTTCGTTGCATAGAAGTTTCTAGAAGATCACCTACAAATGTTCCAGGTTGACATGTAATTGTTCGTTTATTTATATCTGGTTTATTCTTTTTCCGATTAACGCTCTGTTCAATATCTCACAAATACATTTTAAGATACTATCGTAATTGTCTAAAAGCTGTTTCTTAAAAATAAGTTTCAATATTTTCTATATTTTCTGTTACAAATTTAAAAAATTCTATTATTTTGTGAGGCTAAACAAATATGGCGTCGACTTAGCAAACGTCGATCGATCTGAGTAAAAATTAAAAAAAATGGGACAATAGTGAAGACAAACGTCTGATATCTGATATCATGTCGACTGAGAATTCGCTTCCGGTCGGGAATTCTAAATAGTTTTTATTGTTAGATTTATTTAGTTTAACTATTATTAAAGCTACGATAAAAATCTTTTGTTGCAATTTTTGTTTTGAGGGAAAGCTATTATTAATCAGCCCCCACCCCCAAAAATGTAGGTGAGGTATTTCAACGGTCCTATACTACAAGTGAACCCCTTTTTTAAAAGAAATATTTAGTTCAATCAAATGTATCCCAAGAAACGCCGTGTAGGGTCGACTCTCTCTCTCTCATATATATATATATATATATATATATATATATATATATATATATATAATTACATAAACAATAGTATAGTCTTACGTCAATCAACCAATATTTCGATGCTATGTCATCTTATCAAAGGCTCCCTCTGAAGTTTGATTTAAAGTTTAATCTGAATGGAAATCTAATTTTAATATCAAATTATATTGAGCTATAATATATATATATATATATATATATATACACACATACATATATATACACACATACATATATATACACACATACATATATATATATATATATATATATATATGTATATATTAGATATTATATATATCAGAAAGATTAAAACTAGACATTCAACTGAAGCCCCAGTGCAATACTTCGACTGTCGTTGAGTACTATCGGATATCTTGGTATTCATACTCACCGCTTTTAGTGTAAATATCACTTAATTTGTCCGTTATCACGTGACAATCTCTCGTTGCCTCATGGACTAAGTGAACGCTTACAGATTCAAGGTGTCTTTGTGAACCGCGTTCGCGCCCTGTGACCGTCTGAGATTGTTATTTCACTCCGCTGATGAGAGCTGTAAGATCGAAACGAACGCCGTATGTAGGTAAAATATTAAAAAATAATATATATATATATATATATTATATATCTCATTATCCATTACATTTTTTATTGTAGAAAATGTCTAAAATGTAAGGCTTAAGGGGTCTTAAGAAGAAATTGAAATTATGGGAATCTTGTTTAACTAATGTCTAATGACTATGAATAAAATTCAATGCAAAATATTAAAATAAAAATTAGTGCCTATATTTAAATATTAAAAACTTTTTAAATTTAATAATGCAATGAAACTGAAGTTGGGGAAATCTCACAAAAATCGGAGTTATCAGAATTTTCACGAAGGGCTTCCACCCCATTTACGTAAAACTATATATACTCTACATTACTACCCGTTATACCTACAGCTGTGCACTAATATTCATAATTATAGGTTAATTAGTTTAGAAGTGAATTCTGTACATGAAAATATATAAACACATACACGTACCTAACGTTATATCAATAGAGATAGATAACATGTGTAAATATACAATGTATTACCTTGTACAGATGTGTAGTAAATGCGTATGTTGTGTGGGCGGGTGACTGGGTTAGGCTAATAGTGAATGGGGAAATGAGCCAACTTGAGAGCGAGGAAGGGCAGAAGATCTGAAGAAATGAGAGATCACAGTTCTGTCCTGCATCTGGGCCCTTTTATCTCAAACAATTTCTTTCTCAGGCCGGGGAGAAAGGAAGCCTCTGGAGATACAAGAGAAGCAGCCCCTTCTGTCGGATGGTTGGCTCCATGAAGAATACTAACACTGTTTCCTTGCTTTTCCCCACCCCTCCCCGCCGTAGAAACCCTTCATATTTGCTTGCCTTGTAACCATCACTATCCCTCCCCACCAATCCTCAACCCCACATTTCTGGGATCTAAACTTTCCCCCTAGAATTCTCATGCTTCTGGTCATGTAACTACATTTTAGTGGGTTTCATCATTGGTTAGTCGACATCTGTTCAGGGGATTGGAACTTTAATAACGAATCGCTCTAAGGTAATAAAGAATTGGTTTAACCCTCCCTCCCCTCTTCCTATGCCTGTTATATTTCTTTTCAGTTTCCTCCTTGTATCTATCTCTTCCTCTACTTATCGGTGTCCTTTGTAAGTTCGAGGCTACAACCTATCATTTAAGAGCAGCTGTTTTCGACATTTGATTGCTTACCCATTAACTTTCGTGAACTATTTTTGAAACTAACTAAAAAAAAAGCCGAGAGTTCATTTTAGTAAATTGTTTCCTTCGAAGATTTTCTTTTGACTAACATTCATTAGAGGACTACCATTAGCATTTATTCATCTTATATATACACTAGCAAAACCCTACCCGGCCTCTGCGCAGCAATTAATTGAGATGGGAGGCCGTTGATAAAAAAAAAATTACTCTGAAAATTCCAAAATTTTGATAACAAACATAAACAAATGCAATTCCAAATTAATAATACCAAATGTTAATTAATTATGAACGGGTTAAAAATAATTATGCTAATTAGGCAGTCAAAAGATTATCTCGCAATCGTTTATCTGCACTATATATACAGAATACCAAGTCTTTATATTGTATCATTGATTAAAATAACAGTAACCCGTTTTGATTATTATATAGGAGTGATAAATGAAAAAACACTTTCGCATTAAGTCATGTAGATAGGGAAGTTGTTTGTTTGTGGGTCTGTGTGTGCCCAGCTAAAATTTAAGAAAGTACACAAGACACACCCACAACGTTAATATATTCATTTTCAATATTGAATCGGACAACATATAGGCACACGTTTTTGTTCATTCATTTGGGGGTCAGGAACAAAATCAGTCGGGGGGGGGGGTTGACGTTTAGAGTTTATTTTTTTATGTCATTATGTAGTAATTCGTTAACGATTTTTTCCAGTTGCCAGAGAAAACAAGAGAGGAGGTGATAGAGAGAATGGTAGAGGGAGGAACAGAGAGGGGAGAGAGAGGGAGAGAAAGTGAGGGGATAAAAAGAGATAGATAGGGAAGGGGATAGAGAGAAAAAGAGAGGACAGTTTTAAAAGAAATATGTTACACAAACTTTTAAACACTTCTATTGTGTTGTCTGTGCACCCGGACAACGTCGAGTAACAATGCTGGTAACTAATAAAATGGAGTCCATTTTAGTAAAGTGTTTCCTAAGAAACTAACATTCGTCAGAAGAATAAAGTTAGAATTTATTTATGTATCTATATACTACTAAAAGCTAATGAATCGTGCTTCTTTCTGATCTTGTTTGTCTTTGTGCACACTGGATGACGTCATAGAGGAATCACGTCATTAAATGAAAGAGACAGAGAAGGTCTTTTATGATGTCACAAAATGGATGGCATCACAAAAGGATGACGTCATCAACGTAAATTGAGGTGGAAGATTAATCTATTAAAATAAGTGGAAGACACTGGAAAAATACTTTATGACGTGACAAATGGATGACGTCATCAATTAAAACAGATACCATAGGCCATGTGCACAGTGACTATATATATATATATATATATATATATATAATATAAAATGAAGTAATAAAATAAGGTGCCAATCAAATTTTATTATAATTCAAGTATATTGAGCTTCAGTTTTTATCCGGATGTTTCACTAATTATAAGATATTAGTTGACGCTTATATCTTTTGTTAGATTTATATATATATATATATATATATATATATATATATATATATATATATGTCGTTTTTATTTTCAAGCATGTTATCTCCTCGTTTTGGATGCTTGAAAAGGCCGGAGGGTCGAAATAAATTATCGCACCGGTGATTATGTGATTCTGTGTTACTTTATTTTATTTTATTCTTGCTCTGTTTATTACATTGAGCTCTCATGCTCGGATTTACTTCTGGAATTTATTTCACTCTCACACACTAATATATATATATATATATATATATATATATATATATATATATATATATATATACTACAGGAATCATCTAGACCCGCATAGTCTAGTATACTACTAAAACTCACGGCTAACAAAATTACTTTTCAAAAACGTGACAATAATATTCTTGTAGACTCCTCATAACGTTGCAAATCTGTTACATTAACATTCCTTTTTGGACTCGACACAACGGAAATGAAAATTTAACAAAATCAAGTAAAAGAGAGAAAATAATAATGAAAAAAACGAACCCATTTGTTATCGTTGGAATTTTGGGACACTCTTTGGGGAAAATTCACAGAATTTTAAAATTATACCAGGTGCTCCTCAAAAAAATGGATAATAAATTCCTGGAAGATGTGGGTCTCTCGTTTATCACCGTCTTCGGTCTTGACAGCTGCGCCGAAAGAGTTGATTAAGGTCAACGTGTTCACGTTGAAAATGCCACACGTCTCAATGGATATTAGAATGAAGATGTACCTGCTCAAAAGTGCTCGATATTACGGAATCAGATCCATTGTGGTCATTGCTTTTTTCATTTTTTTTACTGGTGTGTCATCACTTTTTAAGGTGCTGGGCCACTCGAGGATAAGGGTTAAAGAGATAGTCAGTTGGATTATAATAACCTGTACTCGACCCCATGAAGCGATCGAAACCGAATGAGTGGGATAGGCAGAATATTACTTAAGAGGAATTGATTATTCAAGGGGATCGCCCAACAAGTATTTGCTCACATTAGACTTGAAGACTACAATGTTGTAGTCAGTTGGGAAGCAGACCCATGGTACCTTGTTCCACAGATGGAATGTTTTAGAAAAAAACTTTGTTCATGGAAGTTTCGTTTGGTTTTTGGTAAGAAGAGAGAAAAGAAAGTTCTTTGCTATGGTTGTAGCTAGACAAGTTCCTGTCGCGAATGTTTTATAGAGGGCACCGGGGATTGGAGCTCAGCCGAGCACTTACCCTGAACATAATGATAGAGTAGAGAGAGAGAGAGAGAGAGAGAGAGAGAGAGAGAGAGAGAGAGAGAGAGAGAGATTTGAAACTTTCCCATACTCAAATCGTGTCCAACTTTTAATATGATTTAGAGTATTGATTTACTCCTCTCCAGGAGTTAGGCACAAGGCCAGTTTTTATCCTACTCCCACAAGTAAGATGTGACCCAAGGTCGGGTCGGGAAAGTGGGGTTTGAAAAGCCAGCACCCGAGAGGTGAACACTCTGGCCATTTAAAAATTGCCTGGGCAGCCCGTCGGCATTCCCCGGTAGAGGCGCCTCAGACAGTAAGCAATAAACTTACTCCTCCTCAAAGAGGGGAGGCGAAGCCTGGGAGGGTGCCCCTCCTAGAACTTCACAGGACAGACCCATAGACCGGCGTAAATCAAGCCCCGAAGGCCAAGACAATACCAGTCTATGGGGTGCAGTATCCATCGGAACAGATACTACACTTTGATCTTAACCAAAAGGCCAAGAACGTAACCTGACATTGTTATGTTAGGTTAGGTTGGGTCTACTCTACATCATACTAAACAAACAAAATGTTGCAATTTTTTGTGTCAGTTGGTGCATTGCACCCTCTATAATTTATTTTCCAATAGATCTTGTGGATCGATATTGCATAACAAAATAAAGATTTGCCATCAAATAGTCAAAAGTACAAGCATGTCTAGCGACAAATTCGTGGTTGAAGTCAACCTTCTGACATGACTACGTGATCTACCATTCATTAAAGTATGCATTTATTTTTTTTAATTCTAATGTCATTTTGATTATCTACTAGTTGGCTTTGCCCGCTCGCCATCGCTTCGCAATTTAATTTTTATTCACTACTTCCCCCCCCCCTCTCTCATTTGTTCACATACACACGATACTAAAGAAATATTACATTTTTCGAACATTGAAACAGATATTTATTCTAAGAACTAAATAAAATCTTAATTCAACTTTTAAAAAGGTACATGAAATATTACTTCGTTTTTTGTTTGGTTTTTAAATGGAAATCGCTCCAGACAAGGCATGAAGCAACTTGATGTAAGGAGCTAAAAACACAAAAAATAATACTTCAAGGTCAAAAACTAGCCAACGATGAGTGTAAGATGGATAGATTTCGACTCTGAAAACAGCAATTCTTCCCCCTTTGTCAGAAACATCGGCTATGGAATGTGAGAACTAAAGGAAAAACAAAGGGAAGCGAGAGTTATGAGGCTGTCGAAAGTAAACCCAAAGTCCACTTTCTACCTTCCTAAGTTATTGTTTAAATGCTCTTAATACTATCATCTCCCCAATAGCCGCCCTTTGCGTTACCTCCCTTGATAAGTAAAGCCCTGTTATTTAGCTGCAACATTTGTACACTGTTGCCATATTTCTACCTCAGTTTTCCATGCTACATGGTCGTCTTGGTGCGCAACAACTGGTGGTTCGTTAATTAGCATAATTATAACCTACACACCCACATTATATATATATATATATATATATATATATATATATATATATATATATATATATATATATATATATATATATATATATATCGTATGCATCCAGATAAAACTTCAACACTAGAATACGTAGACCGAAACGAAAAAGAAAAGTATTTCAGTATCTTCGTAAAATTTCGTTGGAAAAGATATCTGTAAATTTTATACGAGCGAAAATATTTTCAACTAAAAATGTTATAACATTAGAGAAATAATTAAAAAAACAACCTGTTTTGTATTATTTGGATCACCGTTCTCATCTTGGATTATATTCTCACAACATTTTCTCCAATGTGAGAATAACATCCAAAATGAGTCCATAGTCTTAATAATAATAATAAAAAAATACAAATTATCAAAAATTTCGAAAAATAAAACTATATGCTAACATTTCATAGTTTTAAATAGCATTTTATGCGGTGTTTCAAGCTTAAGTTTGAAATAGTATTTTCGCCAGGGTGCCATGCTTAAGTTTTAAAATAATATTTTGCTATTTCAAGCGTACGTCTGAAACGGCATTTTTGTAGATGTTTGAAATAGACTTTTTAAAAATGAATCAACCCATTACTAATAGTCTCTGTTTGTCCAGCGGTTGTTATTTTTTCCCCTGTCATACTTTGAAATTACATTTCTGTTACGCTTATGGAATATATCTAAAGACTATCCATTCTTGTTTTAATGTTTTTACCTTCACATACTGAAACCGTTCCGAAAGCACCATTTTATCATCTCTTCTCGTTGTCATTTCTTCACTAAAATCTGAAACTAATTTTCTCTTCAGCCATCCATGCACTTGTTGAATAGGAGGAGTCGTTGGTTACCCAAGTCCTTTAAGTAGACGAAAACCAGCAGGTCTTTTCTTTGTCAGACACTCCTTTTCTATCCACCTGTGCTGAATCAAATCATTGCCATACTATTTACCGCCCGTATGGTTTCAGGAAAATGAAGTTGAGACAAAGCAAAGCATAAAGAAAACGAAGACAAGAATTGGCTGGATGAATGGTGACGATGAAACGTTATGAACGACAGTGAACTGCAGTGACCCGCCCAAACATCAAAGCTAGAATGACACGGAGCATGCGTGACTGAGCCATATCGAGGCTGGCAGCATGTAGAAAATGCACAATTTTTAGTAGAACAAAGGGCTTAACAAAACAAATAAAAGAGGCAACTTTCAGCTCCCAAGAGATGTTTTCTCTGGTACTATGCATAGTCATGTTCACAAAATCAGGGTGCCTTAGAAGAGCTGTTCCAGTTTTTGCAAAAAAAAAAGAAAAATTCATTCTACATTTTGTATCATTAAGACTTTCCTGTTACAGACCGACCCTTGTGACACCCACATTAATTAAACATATTTTGCTGTGTAACACAAAATACGTTTTTTCTCTGTCCCCAGAATCAGTTTTGCTTTGCTCGTTTTATGATACAAAGAATGTTGGGTTTCATAGCAAGGAGGAAATTTTAGATTCATAACTTTACTAGTAATATTTGTTATCAATGAACTATAAGAATGGCTCTCTTATTTTTCACTCAATTTTTTAGTAGGTTTCAGTAAGCAGTAACACAGTTGTCACCCCTACCAGCCTAAATAGACTCAACTATTATCATCAGTGGAAGCTGCCACACATCCCTTAAGTCAAATCCTTTCTCACCGTCGTCCCAGAGCTATGCCGTCTGGAATTCCAATTCCCCACCATCAAAACGGCTAATAGGGTTCTGGTGAAAATCCAGGAAATGTCAACCTCAGGATCCGTCGTCCTCTGGTTATCTCTGATTTTGCATATGTGGCAAAAAAAAGACGTTTCAGGCTCAGAACCGCAAATATATAGAGTAAGGAGAGGAATGCTTCATCTGCGCATGTGCACCTACCATTCTTTTATGTGTTCTTAGTTAAACCTTTCCCGACATCATATGCAACAGTTGAGCCTTGTTGCTCTCTCGGTGTCGGGGTGAACCTCCAAATTTGCAGGTCAAACGAATGGTTACGACCAACGTGGAGGACTTCATGCAGACCAGAAAATCTTCTTAGGCTTTCTACAGAAGTTCGATGTGCTAAACAACAACACATTTTGTTTTTATATAAGCTCTTAGGTTCTTTCCTAGATTACTGCCTTTCACGAACCAGGACCCTTGTTAGTCTACACTAAAATCTACCCAACGTTATAATGTTGAAACAGGATATATTAAACAATATTAATAATTGCTATAGAATTGATTTTTA
The DNA here is from genome assembly GCA_963556195.1 of Sepiola atlantica. Classification (NCBI taxonomy): domain Eukaryota; kingdom Metazoa; phylum Mollusca; class Cephalopoda; order Sepiida; family Sepiolidae; genus Sepiola; species Sepiola atlantica. The sequence goes on from OY744537.1 coordinate 44,894,854, forward strand.
AATAAAATCAATATATCAAAGTCCAATCGACTTTTATAAAAAAGAGTATTTCAGAATGCGGGCTAATTTGGATGTATCAGAAATGCAAAGCTAATTAATTAATGTTAAAAGAAAATTAAGAAAATAATAAATTACGATATAATGTGAAAATGTATTATAGTAAACAAATATAGAGCTTGTGGGCCTGATCTTATACCGGTAATAGTAATAAAGAAATGCTCTGCTGAGCTGGCCCCTGTCCTCTCCAAACTCTACAACAAATGCCTTGCTGAATCTTGCACCCTGAGAGCTGGAGAATTGTCTCTGTGGTACCAGTCTTCAAGAATTCTGGAGATTAGTACTGAGGATCAGTTCTATCGCCCAATCAGTCTACTCCCGATCTGTGCTAAAATCTTTGAATCCTTACTCAATCTAGCGATAGTCCGGCACCTAGTTAATGCTAAACTTTTTTCTGACCGCCAGTATGGATTTAGACAAGCACAATCTTAGCGGTCATCTCTGAACGCATATATCATACACTGAACAAGACAGGTGAAGCTAGGGCAGTAGCGCTTGATATATCCAAGGCCTTTGACAAGGTATGGCATAAGAGCTCCTTTTAAAAATTCACTCATATGGTATTACTGGACGAATATTTAATATAATTAGATCCTTCCTAACCAAAAGAAAGGTCTAGGTTGTCCTCGATGGCTGTTCATCTAAGCAACATGACATAAATGCTGGTGTACCCCAGAGATCCATCTTTGGACCTTTACTGTTCCATATTTTCATAAACGATCTCCCTGATGAAATCGAGTCTGATATAGGTATATTTGCTGATGACACCACACTTTACTCTTGTCACGTGGGCAAAACAGATGCGTACATATCCGAGGCAATGGCCGAATCCTTAGAAAATGACCTCCAGGATGTAGTGGATTGGTGACATAAATGGTTGGTAACTTTTAATGTCGCAAAGACAAAGCTCCTTTCCTTCAATAACTACAAGAAACTTCTTCAACGAATAATTGTCATGGCAAATAACACCCTACCTTAGAGTTCAACATTCACACTACTCATAAACTATTCACAGGTAACATAAATTGGAACAAATACATTGAAGACATTGCCAAGGCAAAGAAGGTGGGCTCTCTCTACCGTGCTAGAAAACTTCTCACACCTGACATAATCTTGTATCTTTATTAAAGCCACCATCTGCTCATGTATGGGGTATTGTTGTCACCCCTGAGCTGGTGCATCATCCACTAGTCTTTCTCTCTTAGACAATTTCCCCCCCCCAAAAAAAAATCGCCAAATTAATAGGTCCCTCACTATCCATCAAGCTCCAGCCTCTGTCCCATCGCCGCAATGTTGCATCTTTGTGCTTGTTTTACAAATACTTCAATGGATTGTGCTCTGATCAACTAGCTGCTCTAGTGTCCCCTCGACGCAAATACGCTAGAACAACCCGACAATCAGCTAGGTGTTATCCATTCACTATGGAGGTCCTCAGATGCCGAAGAGCCTTCTACTTCAACAGCTTCTTTCCTCGTGCTACCGGCCTTTTGAACTCCCTCCATGCTCCCTGTTTTTATGACTGTACCGATATGCAGAGGTTTAAAACTAATGTAAACAGACATCTTGCTGTACAGCTCCCAACTTAGGATGACACCCAAAACCTACCCCCTAATTCTCAGTAGCCTCTTACGTCTACAGTGGCGACTTGCCTTGTTTGGGGTGAAATATCTGTAAAAAAATTATATCTATGTGATAAACAAATCGTCACAATTTTAGGTCAACTTTAATAATGGACAATTGAGTTTAGTATAATCCATTTTTCAATATTATTGTAAACAACTTGCTGTCCCGACCTGGTGTCGCTCGGTAGTGTATTTACTTGCAATTTTTTAAATTCAAACTATGCCGTTTGTTTCCAAAACATTATTTGTTCCAATTAAAGGGGAAGTAACTCTGTATCAATAAATACAGAGTTACGTCCCCCGAGTGGCTTTTGGCCTTGATAAGTGGTGAGTCATTAGTAGAACAGAAACAAACAGGATTATCGCGAAGATGCTGTCCAACGTTTCATGCAAGTGAAAATAATTTTTTTTTTATTGTTGATTAATTTTTTATATTAAAAAAATCGCAATTATAGATTCGTAATTCGGAATAACACAAATTAAAAGAAGCCCTCCCCCATTTATCTGTAAATAATTACTTGAAAATTACCTTAGGGATCAATTGAACATTTTCAGGTTTTCCCATGAGCGAAGAACGGATGAGAATAAAAGTCTGTAGAAATGACAAACTTACCTGCAAAAAAAAAAAAAAAAAAAAATTATATTACAATCATTTAATATGAAAAGTGAATTGATTTAGTGAATATAAGCAATAACCAATGGTATCAGTACAGGTCATGTATTATTTAATGTATCCACATGAAATGTTATAAAGTGATATACTCTTTTATGCATCAATTTTCAGTATTTACTTCAACAGTGCTCAATACGTGGGTAAAGCTAGGTAGTAAGTTATGAAAATAAATTTATGGCAATTAAGCTACACAGACTCTTCCGCATTTAATCCACGTAGTGAATCGTTAGGCATTTTAGCCTAAAGATTCACTACATTGATGAAACCCGGAAGCCTCTGTGTAACTTAATTGCCAAAAATATATTATCATAACTTACTAATATATATATATATATATATATATATATTAATACGATAGCGTGTATGTTCGTGTGTCACGCTACCGGCAAAAGCTCTGCGCATCTAGATTTTGAAAAACATTCAACTTGCCTAATTTTCGAAACATTTCAAATATTTCCCTTTGGCGCAACGGTTAGCGACGTAGTATTTTTGACTTCGGCCCAACTGGCTTATAGTTCGATCCCAATCAACCTCTAAGATTTTTTTCTACATTTCGAGGGGAAGGAGAAGAGAGGTAGGGAGGGGACGATCGGGAAGACACATATTAATAAAATAGCGTGTGTGATTTTGTGTGTCATGCTTACATCAAAAGCAACGACCTTCCGAATCTTTGTATGCTACTCATGAATTGGCTTGGCCTTTTGGCTAAGATCAAAGTGTAGTATCTGTTCCGATGGATACTGCACTCCATAGACTGGTATTGTCTTCGAGGCTTGATTTACGCCGGTCTATGGGTCTGTCCTGTGCAGTTCTAGGAGGTCCACCCTCCCAGGTTTCGCCTCCCCTCTTTGGGGAGGAGTAAGTTTATTGCTTACTGCCTGGGGCGCGCCTACCGGGGAATGTAAACGGGGCTGCCCAGGCAATTTTTAATGGCCAGAGTGCTCACCTTCTCGAGCACTGGCTTTTCAAACCCCACTTTCCCGACCCGACCTTGGGTCACATCTTACTTGTGGGAGTAAGATAAAACTGGCCTTGTGCCTAACTCCTGGAGAGGAGTAAATGAATATTCATGAATTAGAGCCAAATTTAATTTAATCGAAAACATTTACAAAGTAAGGTTTAGTCGTCGAAATATTACCTTCACTAGAAATATTGTATATAAAGAAGTTTTGTAAATTGTTTAATGTATTGTTCATTTTTTAAAAATAAATATACAAGTCCAAATCTTATATTTTATTCAAACATGTATAGGTTAGGAACAAGATAATTAGTATTAAAACATCATTTCGTGTAATTTACACCGGTCCTGCTAGTATATAATTATTACTATTTCATGTATCCACATAACATTTTATAATGAGATATAATTTTTTATGTATCAATTTTCAGTATTTACTTCAACAGTGCTCGATACGTAAGTAGAGCTAGGTAGTAAGCTATGAAAATATATTTATCGGAATTAAGCTAAATATATTTTCATAGCTTACTACTATATATATATATATATATATATATATATAAATATGTGTATATATATATATTATATATATATGAGTAATAGACATTGAATTTATATATATATATATATATATATATATATATATGCATTCAATGCCTATTACTCATTTATTCAAAAGTTCATAAACTGTGGCATATCTGTGATGACATTCGTCTTGCTTAATTAAAAATAATAAATCTATTTACTTCTATTTTATTCATAAGTAAATAGAATTATTATTTTGCTATCTAATTTACATACGTATTCATGGTGTGTACGAACACCAGTCATTATAGTTATATTCATAAATAAATATAACGCCTGGTATTATTTTACACTGTTTACTTTTTAGTTAATATTCTGCATTTTAGTTACAAAGATATCGACATTAGAAATGTGTTTAGGGCTGCATGAATGCAAGCAGGAATTTATTTATTTTCAAAGTTTTTAATTTTCATTCTTTTAGATTGGTTGACAATCAAAACAGGAGTGTACTGACTGCACAAATTTTTTGTAGTCATTGCTAATCAGGGTCTGCATAAAAATTGGTCTTGTATTAGGTTTCCATTGAAAAATTGCTCTAACAACGCTTGAGAGTTTGCAATACTTAATGGCCTGAGTGGGACTTGACATTCGTCTGTGCAGAAAACACTTTTGCCACTTGAATCTCATTCTGTGAGCTCGACAAAATGTTCATTGTGGAGCTTTATAACATGTGTGAAATACTTTATATTTTAACTTAAATAACAAATCTGTCCAATTGAGACATACCGAGTCGGTGTGCAGTGCGGGCGCTATGATTTTACGTGCCACCTAAAATCTACGGTGCGTACCTTTCACGCGGGGATTAAACTTTGTAAACGAACCATACAAAATCAGGATTGTTCTAATCTTAATAAACTTTACAGCATTTAATTCCATAAATAAGATATCTTATAAAGAATACAAGTTAATTAAACATCGTAATTTTCCAAGTCAAAGTTTCATGGAATTTGAGTTTGGTCCCGAGGAACGCATATGTGCACAATTTTTAAAAATATGTTGTTACTTATAAAGCGACGCTTTATAGACAATATTTAATAAGAGGTAAAAAAAAAGGCATGATGAAATATATTTTGAATTATTTTCATCTAAGCTATCCACTACACTCTTTGGCCTTTTGGCTAAGATCAAAGTGTAGTATCTGTTCCGATAGATACTGCACCCCATAGACTGGCTTTGTCTTGGCCTTCGGGACTTGATTTACGCTGGTCTATGGGTCTGTCCTGTGCAGTTCTGGGAGGTCCACCTTACCAGGCTTCGTCTCCCCTCTTTGGGAAGGAGTAAGTTAATTGCTTACTGTCTGAGGCGCCCTTACCGGGGAATGCCGACGGGGCTGCCCAGGCAATTTTTAAACCCCACTTTCCCGACTCGACCTTGGGTCACATCTTACTTGTGGGAGTAAGATAAAAACTGGCCTTGTGCCTAACTCCTGGAGAGGAGTAAATCAATATCCACTGATATATCTCCACTCGGGCAACGTCGTTCAAATAAACGTATGTGCATTTTCACCGCGTATTTACGTGATCACATTTTTAAACGTTGTTTACTTATAAACAAATATTATAACATAATTGGTTATCGTTTTTTCTTTAAATTAAAACTTCAACAGAAAATTGTCTCCGATATTTTTTTCTAAATAACGATATAATAATTGCAATTACACTTGAATAAAGGTTAAAGATATGTCTTCTGTATAAAATTTCGCAAAAATATTTTCTAGGTACCTAATTTGTTATTATTATTTTATAAAATTAAAAAACAAACAAACATTTTTTTTCCGTTTTTTAAAAATAATTAATCAAATTTACGAATCACACACAGGTTCTAATAAGTAAAATTAAAGGCATATGAACTATTTTTTCCGTTTTTATTTTAAATATTGTTTTCCTAAATAATTAAAAGAACAAATTAAAAAAATTGAAATAATTAAAAAACAAATCTTTTAAAAAATTTCCATTTTTAAAAAGATAATTAATCAAATTTACAAATCGCACACAGGTTTTAATAAGTAAAATCAAAGGCAATTTTCTCGTCATCTTATTCAATGTTTTCCAACCATACGTAATGTTGACATATTGACAATGTGCGTACGTTAATATGTGTGTGTGTGTTTTTAAAGTTGTTGTTGACTGCTAGATATGAATAATATCAGAATGAGTCATTTCCGCCCAGCGTGTTTTCGCATCAATATTGTTTTGTATTTTTAGTTCCAGAAATAAATTTAATGAAGTCACACGTATTTTATACGCCCCTTTCATTTGATATGGTTTCTCATTTCACTTTTCAATTATTCTACAATGAATGAATCAGCGGGTTATTTAGCTAACCTCAACTCATCCCTTTATATAAGTTACATATCTCATGGAAACCCTTTGCAAAAACTAAATTATATATTATATCTTCCCAGTTTATTTCCATCGTAATTCTCATGGTATATATTATAATATATATCTTTAAATAATTAATTTAAGGAAAAATTACTAGTTTTTGCTAAACTTTTCGGTAATGTTCAATTCATACTTTTCGTTTATAATACTAAACCGCGGAGTTTTCATTCACATTCATTAGAATTTAATTCTTCCCTTAGATCGGATTTGGGAATACCCAAATGCGATCTAAGGGAAAGACAACATTCTAATTCTGCTTGATGAGATCTCAGCTTTTAACAGCTGTAGATCGATAACATTGAAATGACAGTGTCGCAAATTTTGTCCATGTCTTTTTGAATAAAAACAATCTCTCTCTAATTATATATATATATATATATATATTAGTACTTAACAAGTTAAAATTTAAAACCTAAAATAGAAATACAAGAAACCACGTCTTAAAATAAATTCGCCCACTGTATTGACAAAACAAAGGAAACAGGATATAGGAAAATCCATTGTTAACAAAAAATTAGATAGGCATAGGAGCGTCACCAACAAAGCTTTTGTTCGCAGGAAGCTCAACGATTGGCTGAGGGAACAACAAAGAATCTGATTGGTTAACTAGCAAGCCATGTATATAAAAACACCTGACAAAAATAACTCCATGCATTTAGCCTGACGATTCCCCCCGGGGATGAAACACGGGAGCCTCTGTGTAGCTTGATTGCCATATATATTTTCATTGCTTACTATATATATATATATATATATATATATATATATATAGATAGATAGATAGATAGATAGTTATGGTGGAGTAATTGATGTTTACACTAAGGGTAACGCAATAACCTTCCGCTTATTAGTATCGTAAAATTCGTAATCATGAATAAATAAATATATATAATTTTTTTTCATTATCAGGATCGGGTTCGTATGCTCAGATGGTAAGACATCCAGCACCAGTTAGTAACGGTTGGTAGTGGCTTGGCGTCCAGGTTTCGAATCATGGACTTGATGCGCTTGCTACATCTAGCCACACTGATGAGTCATAAAACAACGAAACAGTTTTCTGTTAATTATTATATATAAGTCAATATTAATGTGTTATCGAAATCTATATATTAACAGTTAGAACATTCAAATAAGTTCCAAAAAGGGTTACATTTTTCACAGAATCTAAATACACCATTGGAATTTTCCATTAGATTCCATCTGGGGTCACAAAAGGCAATTGTCGGTTGGATCCATGAAATAACTAAATTAAATTAGTTTGTAAATAAACGAAATTCATTTAAAAAAATAGATTTTATTAGTTTTATAATACAAAACAAAAAATAAACAAAGAATATCTCAATGAAGAATATATTAAAAAAAGGTTTAAGCATTTAAATAATTTTTATTGGTATTTTTAAGATTTAAAATAATTAAATGAAAACGAAATTATTTAATAGTCGTTAAATCCATTTGCAGTTTTACAGTTACTGGATTTTTTTTTAGATAAAGACTTCGAGCGTGTTCATTTTCTTGTTTCGGAATAATACTTACCTCGTTCAGGAATTTATTTTTATTTTATTTTTTTTACATACTACTTAACTATTTTTTTTTACATACTACTTAACTATTTTTTTTTTTTACATATTACATAACTATTTTTTTTATATACTACTTAACTCGCGCTGATGACAATAACAAATCGACTGTTACTTGCAGGATTTTTATCCAGATTTCTTTCACGCGTGGTTTTATTTTTTAAGGTAACTCGCGATTATGACCGTAAAATATTGATTCTTTTTTAAGTTATACTTAATCACGATGATGCCCTTAAGTAATAAGATGTTAATTGTGTTATGCTTTAGACACTATTCTCCATCTCAACAACCGGGCAACGCCAAGTTCCGTGCTAATATATATATATATATATATAAATATAAGAGAGAGAGAGAGAGAGAGAGAGAGAGAGAGAGAGAGAGAGAGAGAGATTGACTGAATTGTGAGAGACCAAAATATACGCAGGATGTTATTCGTGTCATATTTTTTATATTTCAAAGTTTAACTGAACTTGACAAGGTCAACATAGTTTTTACTAGATTGGTCCAAATAATCTTTGCCACATCTCAGATTTAGGGATGTCATTACGGCTTTATTTTTGACCAATTTACTAAACTTTATTTTGGTACTAACAAGTCCTGGCAGAAGAAGGCGTGGGCGGGGTTGACTCTAAGTGGGTTGTTCCTGCATCAAGACATGTTGGACTGCACACAACATCAAGGAAGTTACACTTCAAACATTCATTTAGTTTTTTTCTCTTCATCTTTCTTTTGCTTCCTCCACAATGAAAATAAAATCTTTCGTTTTTACATTGACAGCGTTTATCAGCCTTGGACATTTTCTCTCTTTTACCAACACCGTTCGTCCCTGGAAATGATGGAATGGGCACGGATAGTTATTAGATGCACACACGGACAGAGCCTGCGCTACCTACTTCGAAACCTCCAAATGAGGATGGCTTCGGTAGCGCTCTGAATTAAATATTTGATAAAAACACTCAAGTCCTAACAGAATAACACACCGAAAAAATGTTCATATGTCTTTAATTTCGAATATTAAAATTAAGTCGCAAATTTAATTAATTTGTTAAAAATGATTGTTTTTTTTAAATTTCTGTTTTACAACAATTACAAACAAGGTACCTCGTCAATATGGGGTGACCCCGCCAAAAACAAACAAATGCCACCCATTAATAAAAGTTACAATTTTTTAAGCAATCCAATTTGTTAATTTTATTTATACCAAATATGGTTTCACAAAGGATTGCTAATTTTATTTATACCAAATATGGTTTCAAAAAGGATCGTTAATTTTATTTATACCAAATATGGTTTCAAAAAGGATTGCTAATTTTATAAACGATTCAATGGACGACATTTTCGGGGATGACCTGTAATTATAGGTGTAAATTGAATACATAAAACATATATTTAACTTTTATGTAAGTTTAATTGTATCGTCACATGTTCATGTCGTTATCTAACTGAATAACCGAGAAAGTCTTTTCCATCTATTCTAACTATATTAACATCAAAACATGTTGTTAGAATAATTTAATTCCAGTGATAGGAGAATATTTTGAAACACCGTATATATAGCAATCTCTAAACTCACTCAAACAAATCTCGATATTGCGCATTTGCATATTTTTAAAAAGTTAACAATAAATTAATAATTCTGTAATATACATTTCTAATTTGTATTGCCAAGTTTTCTTCTGTATACGCAATCGTTTTACCGATAGTATTATTATTATAATTATTAATAAAACTAATTAAAGAGATTTTATACAAAAAGGATGGCGTTTTAAAAAAAAATTTTAGAATTTAATTTTCAAGGGAGATAATTTACAAGAAAACTTCTGGAATTAGTAAAACGTCAAATGTCGCCGAGATGTAGAGAACAGATACTACACTTTATCTTAAACTTAAGGTCAATTTATGTAGACAAATAAAAATGTTTAAAAGTTTCATTTGACTTAGGCATGACGCTCTATTATTTTGGGGTGTGGGGTCGACTATCATTCTTGACAGCAAAAAACACAGGTCTTGGCCTTTTCGAGATCAAAGTGTAGTATCTGTTCCGACGGATACTGCACCCCATAGACTGGTATTGTCTTGGTTGATTTACGCCAGTCTATGGGTCTGTCCTGTGCAGTTCTAGGAGGTCCACCCTCCCAGGCTTCGCCTCCCCTTTTTGGGGAGGAGTAAGTTTATTGCTTACTACCTGGGGCGCCCCTACCGGGGAATGCCGACGGGGCTGTCCAGGCAATTTTTAAACCCCACTTTCCCGACCCGACCTTGGGCCATATCTTACTTGTGGGAGTAAGATAAAAACTGGCCTTGTGCCTAACTCCTGGAGAGGAGTAAATCAATACTCCTTTGGGGGGAGGGGGGTCAGTGTATATATTTTGTTCAGAATTATATCTTCTCAGCCTAGGAAAAATATCTGAAACAATTTTCTGATTAAGGTATAAGAACGACATAGAATAATATATTTTCGTTCGAATAGTATTTGTTTACATGTAAAACAAGTGGGAGAATTTTCACCTCGTATTTACATATTGGAGGTGAAAATTTACACATCTACGTTAAAAACTATTTATTTAGTGTTGACTGGGCGGAGACATATTACCAAGTAGATATCGCAGAGAAAAATAATTCAAAATATTCATTTGTATTATTTAGATAATTCGGACTATTATCTTCACCACGTTTCGACCGATGTAACCTCCGACCTTCTTCAGGTACGTCTTGTTGAACTCGGCAATCTGTACGGAATTTCGAACGGAACCCTTTATATAATTCACAGGGGGAGTTTACGTCAGCCATGAGCGGGTAGAAGTTTTAAGTAATTCGTTATTTTATTCTTAGTATCACCCGTGCTGAGGATTGAACCTTTAACCCCGGAAGACTGTCAGATATAACTAATTAACTTAGTACTTTTATCCGTTGTGCTACGAGTCGTAGCGGAAATTCGGTATGAAATAGTTGAGTTCAACAAGACGTACCTGAAAAAGGTCGGAGGTTACATCGGCCGAAACGTAAGAATAACATCCAAGATAAGAATAGTAGTCCGAACACTCCAAATCATAAATCCTCATCTAAACAAATCTGAAACAAATATTAGTCATATTTACGATATTTCTTAACTAGTATTTAAAATAACTTTTTTTTTTAGTTTTCCATTATTTTATTTTTGATTTTAATAAATATTCGATTAATAGCAAATAATAATAAAAAGTCATTTTTCAATATATTGCCAAAAGAATAGCACAGGGCTGCAGCCATGTAAAAGCGTCCGGCCTCGCCCTGAATTCTTTGGCCGTCTGCAGGCTGACGACAGCTTCCGTCGGCTTGTTCCAAGTCCCAGCGACTCGAAACGAAAAAGAAGCCTTCCGACGATATAGTAGTCTCAAGTACAGCTTCTGCGAGTTTCAAAGTTACGTAAATGTGAGAAACACGCGCACACAAGATTGTCTGACAGTTTTATTACTAAAGAGATGTTGAATGACAAACTGATTTATTGGAATTTTATTAAATGTTCGATTCGTATTATCATTGTTCCCCCATCCTAATTTTGATAATATCGCAATTTGATGAACTGAGCACATGTGGCAGAGGTAAAGATGGCGAGCTCGGTGGACGAGACAGTATTTTGCCAGTTACACATTGAAATAGAAATTTACCGGATTTTGGATGTGTTTTACTGACATTGCTTTAGATTAATAAATTCTTTTAAGAAATGTCGACATCGAAAGCAGAAACAAAATATAAACCAATGTTGATAAATGAAGAAAGTAAAGAAAAAGAACAACGCCAAAGTAACAGCAGATGTGTTCTTCAAAAACGGCGATCAATCTTTGAAAAAACATTTTTTTTCAATTTTCTATAAAGAAACAACAAAATTACACGACCAAAAACAAAATGATGTAAAACTGTTTTACCGAAACAGAAAAAAGTGAGATGATATATATATATATATATATATATATATATATATATATATATATATATATATATATATATATATATATATATATATATATATATATATAAGGAAATTGACAACATCTTTGAAGCACGCATTAGAATGTATTAAAGTGAAATATTTTGAAAATCAACAATCGTGCAATTTAAATGAAAAATTCATTTATCTATTTTTTTTTGTTGCAAGCTTTCGTTGCAGAACAACTTTGTCAGGTGAGACTGTCTTATAATTTCTTTTTCTTCATTTCTTCCTCCTCGTTTTGATGGTATTAACCTCGAGGGTCGAATCGCGATATGAGACACTTCAAGTTCTTAAAGACGTTAGGATAAGTGTAGCCTGGCGATGTTATGCGCAGATTGGCAGTTTTTTTAAGTAATGAAAATCAACAACATCTTTGAAGCACGCATTAGAATGTATTAAAGTGAAATATTTTGAAAATCAACAAGCGTGCAATTTAAATGAAAAATTCATTTATTTAATTTTGTTTTTTTTGCAAACTTTGTTAAGTCTTTGGTATGACTCAACTGAGGATTGAACCATCGAGTATACTACTAAAACTCTGTGGATCTTGTTTGTTTGTTCCCATGCACACTAGATGACGTCATCGTTCTGTGACTTAATCGATTTAAACAGAAGTGATGATCACCGTGAACACTGAATGACGTCATTATATTATGACGCCATTCATGAATACAGAGATGTGGGGTAACCGTGCACGATGGATGAACTCATTAAAGAATGACATCATCTATCAAACCAGAGAGAGATTGGGGAAGAGAGCATTCATGACGTTTTATCTAAACGTCACGCTGTTAGATATGGAACGCGTAGATCAACTAGTATATAAAATGGTTAGTTGAAAATAACAGGAAATGAAAGATCAGCTGGGATCAACTGGCTCAACTCGAGATGAAGATTGCTAGACTGTGAGTATGACGTCCCATAGCTCAAAGAGAAAGTCTATTTTGAGGCATGCAACGCATGAACGTTTGGTTTGGGATTTTTACGGCATATCAACCTTTTTTGTGGTCATTTGATGTCAAATCTGGTCATTTTCAAAAGTTTTTATGCTTCAAGTTCTTTATATGTTCAAGTATTTATTCATGGTGTTTTGTTGAGTAAAAGGGGGGAAAGAGGGAGAGGATGGAGGGGCATTGCTGTTTTTGTTTTTGCAGAACATAAATGAGTTTTGCAATAAGAAAATAAAACAATAAAACATCAATGTTTGGTGCATTTTGGGGGCAGGAAGTCGATATCTTCAGACAGCCTGATCTGCTGGCACCAGAGACGCATGGGCGTGTAAAATGATTATGCCCTCCCCCCCTCCATCGGCCAGTTATCTGGAACGAGGATCAGGTCCTAAAAACCTCTTGTGTTTTTTATCAGTTTTGTCTTGACCTAGTCCTTTTGGAAGTACCCTTAATCTGGAAGAATAACACAGGAGTGCCTGCAAGAAGAACATGTAGCTACGAAGGTATGCATGCATGCAATTTGGGAACTTTAATGCTTCTGTAACGATTACAGCAACTTTCGTACACAGTTGACAGATTTCTACCTCAGTTTTCCATGCTGAATATTCGTCCTGGCGGTCAACAACTGGTGGTTCTTAAATAAGCATAATTATAATAACCTACATATTCAAATAAAGTATATACGTCCAGATAAAACTTCCCAAATGTCATCGGAGGGAAGGATTGAATTCTAATTCTGCCTGATGAGATCTCAGCTTTTAACTGCTGTAGATCGATAGCATCGACATGCCAGTGTCGCAGATTTTGTACATGTCTGTTTGAATAAAAAAAATCATATACATAAAGCTCTATTTGATATTGAGCACTTTTTATAAGCCCGGTTGAATTTTTTTAGATTCCTATCCTGTGGATATTTACTTTACCTAGATTACTAATATATATATATATATATATATATATATATATATATATATATATATATATATATATATATATATATCCTGATAAAACATAATGTATAAAAATAATAGTATTAACTATTGTTACTAAAACGAGATTGCAAGCTAAGTCTGGGCAGCCCTCAGAACTAGTGAGTTCCCCTAGGGCTAATCCCCCAAGGAGGTCGGGCAGATTTCGACAGGGTAAAGCCGTTGTCATTAGAGACACTGAAGTAGGAGCTCCTTCTTTCGAAATGGCAAATGGGACTTGTCCGACCGATAATAATTTTAACATTGCTCCCTGTGGAGCTTCGTTATGCAAAACTTGTGATATTCTAATAACATCTAAAGAATATCAATCTAATGTAACTAAAAGAATCTATCCAGTCCTAAATCATTTGGGGGAAGATTTGTCGTGTAGGTCACAAAATTTAGTTTACTTATTATCTTGTAAAAATTGTAATTTACAATATGTAGGCGAAACAGTACTACCTTTAAATAGACGGATGAATTTGCATAGAACTAGTAATAAAGGCTGTGTCCATGTAGTAAACCACTTTAAAGAAAAAACCTGTGGAAAATCGTCTTTTTCAATACAGATTATTGAAAAATTTACAGATAATGGATATGATAGTTCTGGTAAGGTAGATAATAATACGCTTAAAATGCGTCTAAATAAAGAAGATGAAATAATTAAGAAAATGCGAGTAATTTATCCATATGGTCTAAATGTAAAAATAAAAAAAGATAATTTACAAGACGAATCAGAAAATGTAGGGCGATTGTATCCAGCTTTGCCTCGCTACGGTACTAGAGATAGAACACATGTAAATAGGAACAATAGAGAATCTGCCGTTTCATGCGAAGAATTTTTAAAGAAAACTAAAGAGATTATCATGAATAATATTTCCGAGTCTTTTAATTACATTAGAAAACTTCTTAATAAAACCAAGAAAAAGGTATTAAAAGACATAGCATCTAAGATATTATTAAACCCGGATATGATATATAGGATAGAAGAACTTCCTCAATGGTATGAGTATATCATGGATATAATCGATACAAAATTATACAAGCCACCTGCTGAGTGTATAAAAAATAAACCTCGAAATGTTTGTGTAGTCCTATATGAAAATAAAGGATTTGATGATATAAATCTGCCTAAAATATTTAATAATCCAGAAATCATTCAGTCACTGCCCAATGAACTTAAAAAAGAGGAACAGAAACCAATAGTAACATATAAACTAGGGCAAACTATCCGGAATAAGGTTTTTAACTATAAACAAACTGTAGAGAATTTAAATATTAATGATAATGATGAAATGTATATACCATCATGTGAATGTGAATCCTCCCCTTTATGTAATACTGACATAGGGCATATAATTACCGGTAATCTAGCGATAGTTAAAAATTCTAAATTAAGAAAACTCTTAAGTAAAGGCCCAAACTATAGAGAACCTAAATGTTTAAATTATGCGAAATGTGTTAAGGAAATAAATAAAGCGTTAGATAATTTCACTGCATCCATGTCTAAAAAACATAAACTATTACACTCTACATTTGACGCATGGAAAAATAATGTACTTAGATTCGTAAATAAAAAAGTAGAACGTTTAAAAGAATTTAAACACCCTAAAAGAACGAATCCCCTCCTTAGAAATCCACAAATAACGACGGAGCTTGAAATGCTTCAAAATAGGTTTGTAATAGTTCCTATTGATAAGGCGACAAATAACATAGCTTTTATCTGTAAAAAGTATTATATACAACGCTTATTGCTAGAAGTAGGAATAATAGGTGAAGTTTCAGATACTTATAAATTAAGTAATAATAAAAGCGATAACATTATTATAAACAATACTGTTATTTGTGAAAAATTAGGATTAAAATTAGAAGAAAAATACAAAAAACTTCCATCTATGTATTGGATACCTAAAATGCATAAAACACCAGTTGGCGCCCGTTTCATTGTTGCCTCAAAAATGTGCATCACTAAACCTTTAAGTAAGGCTGTGTCTAAAATCTTTAAATTAATTATAAACCAAATAAATAATTTCCATAAAAAAAGTAAATTCTATAGTAATATAAACCTATTTTGGGTGGTAAATAATTCCGATCTAGTAAAAGAAAAATTAGATCGTATTAATTCTCGTAAACAGGCTAAATCAATCTCGACATACGATTTTAGTACATTATATACAAAAATACCCCATAAAGAACTTATTAAAGAATTAGGTAATACTGTAGATTTAGCTTTTGCAGGAGGAAAAGGTAAATATATAGACTTTGCAAAATCTAAAGCCTTTTGGTGTAAAAATAAAAATGGTAAGACGAGTGTATCCAAAACTGGTCTGATAATGCTTATAAGTCACCATATAAAAGAGAGTTACTTTCAAATAGGGAATAAATTATTGATCCAAACAATAGGTATTCCAATGGGTTTGGATCCGTCTCCATTTTGGGCAGATCTATATTTACATAGACTGGAATATATATATATGTCATCACTAATAAAAAATGATATATCTAGAGCGTATAGTTATCATGGATGTAGGCGATATATTGACGACCTTGTTTGCATTAATGATAGCGAAGAGTTTGCAAATACTAAACATTTAATATATCCTAAAGAGTTAAAATTAAACTGTGAACATAAGGGAACACAAGCTACTTTTCTTGATTTGGATATAAAAATTGAAGATAAAATATTTATCTATAAACTGTTTGATAAAAGAAATTCATTCCCTTTTCGTATCGTGCGAATGCCATATAAAAATAGTACTAGCCCTGTGTATATATTTTACGGGAGTATTATGTCTGAATTTCTGAGAATTGCTCGTGTTACCTTAAAATTAGTAGATTTCATGCCCCCAATTTCTGATCTAATAATAAGAATGATTAACCAAGGTGGCGATCAAAATAAAATATTTGGACAATTAAATAAGGCAATTACTCGCCATCCTGATGCTTTTAAATCTTATCAAATTAATCAAAATAAACTGATAGAACAAATCATAGTATATATAAATAGAAATTATATAATATGAATAAACGTATATATAACACATCTGCTAATTATAATAAGAAAAACAATAAAATACAGTAGAAAGAAAGAAAGAAATGTTAAAAAAGAAGAAGAAGAAGAAGAAGAAGAAGAAAACCATTCATAACTATGAACGCTGATTTTTAAACACCGGGAGTTGGTAAATAAGAAGAAGAAAAAGAGAACAAATTAACGGTTAACTTACAGACGCAGATTTGAAACAATGAGAAAAGAAAAAAGCCGACAGTTGTGAACGCAGATTAGAAAAACTATAGTGAACAACGGGGAGATGGACAACAAAGTAG
Organism: Sepiola atlantica; assembly: GCA_963556195.1. Classification (NCBI taxonomy): domain Eukaryota; kingdom Metazoa; phylum Mollusca; class Cephalopoda; order Sepiida; family Sepiolidae; genus Sepiola; species Sepiola atlantica. The sequence continues at coordinate 44,911,922 of OY744537.1, forward strand.
GACGAGGGAGAAAAATAGGAACTAAAGGTATATATATGTATGTGTGTATGTAATATGTATATATATATATATATGTATATACATATTTATTTATTTATCTTTTATTTTTTGATGTGTTGA